>OU015466.1:21170167-21770167 GCA_907164805.1 Brachyptera putata
AAATTTTTTTGTCGCTCTAAAATCTTCAAATTAAACTCGATTCAGGAACGGAGACCGGATTTGTGTTCCAATTTGATCACACTACACATACATAACAACAGAACTGAGAAATTCAACCAAAAATTTCAAGCGACAAAAAAATTTGACCAAAATGTACAGGTTAACTAAGGTACTTTTGGACCTTTCGCAATTAATTTCTATGAACTGGTGAGAGCTATGATGTTCTAGTATTTTTTTAAGAGTATAACTTGATGGTCCCTAAATCCTCAGCAAATTTGGCTATACTCGCATCAGCCATTTCCAAGAAAACGGTGTCTGAATTTCCCCAAAACTGCAATTTCCAGCCACTTTTCAGAGTCATAAAAAATCATCATTTTTGATTCGGCTAAAATTTTGTAGGAAGACAAGAGGACGTTTCAGAAGAGTTATTCCGTTGAAATTTTGCTAATAATGCTAATGGAAAAGCAATTAGAAGGATTCCAGAATTCTATAATATGGGACTCTACCATGGTGAGTACACTAAGTTGTTTTTCGCTCTAAAATCTTTAAATTAAACTCGATTTAGGAACGGAGACCGGATTTGTGTTCCAATTTGATCACACTACACATACATATCAACAGAACTGAGAAATTCAACCAAAAATTTCAAGCGACAAAAAAATTTGACCAAAATGTACAGGGTTAACTAAGGTACTTTTGGACCTTTCGCAATTAATTTCTATGAACTGGTGAGAGCTATGATGTTCTAGTATTTTTTTAAGAGTATAACTTGATGGTCCCTAAATCTCAGCAAATTTGGCTATACTCGCATCAGCCATTTCCAAGAAAAAGGTGTCTGAATTTCCCAAAAACTGCAATTTCCAGCCACTTTTCAGAGTCATAAAAAATCATCATTTTTGATTCGGCTAAAATTTTGTAGGAAGACAAGAGGACATTTCAGAAGAGTTATTCCGTTGAAATTTTGCTAATAATGCTAATGGAAAAGTAATTAGAAGGGATTCCAGAATTCTATAATATAGGACTCTATCATGATGATTGAGTTAACAAGTTGTATTTTCGCTCTAAAATCTTTAAATTCAACTCGATTTAGGAACGGAGACCGGATTTGTGTTCCAATTGATCACACTACACATACATAACAACAGAACTGAGAAATTCAACAATGAATTTCAGCGACAAAAAATTTGACCAAAATGTACAGGGTTAACTAAGGTACTTTTGGACCTTTCGCAATTAATTTCTTTTGAACTGGTGAGAGCCATGATGTTCTAGTATTTTTTAAGAGTATAACTTGATGGTCCCTAAATCCTCAGCAAATTTGGCTATACTCGCATCAGCCATTTCCAAGAAAAAGGTGTCTGAATTTCCCAAAACTGCAATTTCCAGCCACTTTTCAGAGTCATAAAAATCATCATTTTTGATTCGGCTAAAATTTTGTAGGAAGACAAGAGGACATTTCAGAAGAGTTATTCCGTTGAAATTTTGCTAATAATGCTAATGGAAAAGTAATTAGAAGGATTCCAGAATTCTATAATATGGGACTCTACCATGGTGAGTACACCAAGTTGTTTATCGCTCTAAAATCTTTAAATTGAACTCGATTTAGGAACGGAGACCGGATTTGTGTTCCAATTTGATCACACTACACATACATAACAACAGAACTGAGAAATTCAACCAAAAATTTCAAGCGACAAAAAAATTTGACCAAAATGTACAGGGTTAACTAAGGTACTTTTGGACCTTTCGCAATTAATTTCTATGAACTGGTGAGAGCTATGATGTTCTAGTATTTTTTAAGAGTATAACTTGATGGTCCCTAAATCCTCAGCAAATTTGGCTATACTCGCATCAGCCATTTCCAAGAAAAAGGTGTCTGAATTTCCCAAAAACTGCAATTTCCAGCCACTTTTCAGAGTCATAAAAAATCATCATTTTTGATTCGGCTAAATTTTGTAGGAAGACAAGAGGACATTTCAGAAGAGTTATTCCGTTGAAATTTTGCTAATAATGCTAATGGAAAAGTAATTAGAAGGATTCCAGAATTCTATAATATAGGACTTTGCCATGATGAATTTAGTTAAAAAGTTGTATTTTGCTCTAAAATCTTTAAATTCAACTCGATTTTGAAACGGAGACCGGATTTGTGTTCGAATTCGATAACCGTATGAATAAATAACAACAGAACTGAGAAATTCAACAATGAATTTCAGAGGACAAAAATTTTTGACCGGAATGTACAGGGTTACCTGAGGTACTTTTGGACCTTTCGCAATTAATTTCTATGAACTGGTGAGAGCCATGATGTTCTAGTATTTTTTTAAGAGTATAACTTGATGGTCCCTAAATCCTCAGCAAATTTGGCTATACTCGCATCAGCCATTTCCAAGAAAAGGTGTCTGAATTTCCCAAAAACTGCAATTTCCAGCCACTTTTCAGAGTCATAAAAAATCATCATTTTTTATTCGGCTAAAATTTTGTAGGAAGACAAGAGGACGTTTCAGAAGAGTTATTCCGTTGAAATTTTGCTAATAATGCTAATGGAAAAGTAATTGGAAAGATTCCAGAATTCTATAATATGGGACTCTACCATGGTGAGTACACTAAGTTGTTTTTCGCTCTAAAATCTTCTAATTCAACTCGATTTTGAAACGGAGACCGGATTTGTGTTCGAATTTGATAACCATATGAATAAATAACAACAGAACTGAGAAATTCAACAATGAATTTCAGAGGACAAAAATTTTTGACCGAAATGTACAGGGTTAACTAAGGTACTTTTGGACCTTTCGCAATTAATTTCTATGAACTGGTGAGAGCCATGATGTTCTAGTATTTTTTTAAGAGTATAACTTGATGGTCCCTAAATCCTCAGCAAATTTGGCTATACTCGCATCAGCCATTTCCAAGAAAAAGGTGTCTGAATTTCCCAAAAACTGCAATTTCCAGCCACTTTTCAGAGTCATAAAAAATCATCATTTTTGATTCGGCTAAAATTTTGTAGGAAGACAAGAGGACGTTTCAGAAGAGTTATTCCGTTGAAATTTTGCTAATAATGCTAATGGAAAAGTAATTAGAAGGATTCCAGAATTCTATAATATGGGACTCTACCATGGTGAGTACACTAAGTTGTTTTTCGCTCTAAAATCTTTAAATTGAACTCGATTTAGGAACGGAGACCGGATTTGTGTTCGAATTTGATCACACTACACATACATAACAACAGAACTGAGAAATTCAACCAAACATTTCAAGCGACAAAAATTTTGACCGAAATGTACAGGGTTAACTAAGGTACTTTTGGACCTTTCGCAATTAATTTCTATGAACTGGTGAGAGCCTATGATGTTCTAGTATTTTTTTAAGAGTATAACTTGATGGTCCCTAAATCCTCAGCAAATTTGGCTATACTCGCATCAGCCATTTCCAAGAAAAAGGTGTCTGAATTTCCCAAAAACTGCAATTTCCAGCCACTTTTCAGAGTCATAAAAATCATCATTTTTTGATTCGGCTAAAATTTTGTAGGAAGACAAGAGGACGTTTCAGAAGAGTTATTCCGTTGAAATTTTGCTAATAATGCTAATGGAAAAGTAATTAGAAGGATTCCAGAATTCTATAATATAGGACTTTATCATGATGAATTTAGTTAAAAAGTTGTATTTTGCTCTAAAATCTTTAAATTCACCTCGATTTTGAAACGGAGACCGGATTTGTGTTCGAATTTGATAACCATATGAATAAATAACAACAGAACTGAGAAATTCAACAATGAATTTCAGAGGACAAAAATTTTTGACCGAAATGTACAGGGTTAACTAAGGTACTTTTGGACCTTTCGCAATTAATTTCTATGAACTGGTGAGAGCTATGATGTTCTAGTATTTTTTTAAGAGTATAACTTGATGGTCCCTAAATCCTCAGCAAATTTGGCTATACTCGCATCAGCCATTTCCAAGAAAAAGGTGTCTGAATTTCCCAAAAACTGCAATTTCCAGCCACTTTCAGAGTCATAAAAATCATCATTTTGATTCGGCTAAAATTTTGTAGGAAGACAAGAGGACATTTCAGAAGAGTTATTCCGTTGAAATTTTGCTAATAATGCTAATGGAAAAGTAATTAGAAGGATTCCAGAATTCTATAATATGGGACTCTACCATGGTGAGTACACTAAGTTGTTTTTCGCTCTAAAATCTTTAAATTGAACTCGATTTAGGAACGGAGACCGGATTTGTGTTCCAATTTGATCACACTACACATACATAACAACAGAACTGAGAAATTCAACCAAAAATTTCAGAGCGACAAAAAAATTTGACCAAAATGTACAGGGTTAACTAAGGTACTTTTGGACCTTTCGCAATTAATTTCTATGAACTGGTGAGAGCTATGATGTTCTAGTATTTTTTTAAGAGTATAACTTGATGGTCCCTAAATCCTCAGCAAATTTGGCTATACTCGCATCAGCCATTTCCAAGAAAAAGGTGTCTGAATTTCCCAAAAACTGCAATTTCCAGCCACTTTTCAGAGTCATAAAAATCATCATTTTTGATTCGGCTAAAATTTGTAGGAAGACAAGAGGACATTTCAGAAGAGTTATTCCGTTGAAATTTTGCTAATAATGCTAATGGAAAAGTAATTAGAAGGATTCCAGAATTCTATATATAGGACTCTACCATGGTGAGTACACTAAGTTGTATTTTGCTCTAAAATCTTTAAATTGAACTCGATTTTGAAACGGAGACCGGATTTGTGTTCGAATTTGATAACCATATGAATAAATAACAACAGAACTGAGAAATTCAACAATGAATTCCAGAGGACAAAAATTTTTGACCGAAATGTACAGGGTTAACTAAGGTACTTCTGGACCTTTCGCAATTAATTTCTATGAACTGGTGAGAGCAATGATGTTCTAGTATTTTTTTAAGAGTATAACTTGATGGTCCCTAAATCCTCAGCAAATTTGGCAATACTCGCATCAGCCATTTCCAAGAAAAAGGTGTCTGAATTACCCAAAAACTTGACAGAGTGACTTTTGGAAAAACGGCAATTGTCCAAGTATGTTTGGATATTCATCAAGCCAAATCATTCCTATTCGAGAAAATATAATTCTGGGAATTTTTAAATCAAAATCGACGTCGGAAATCAAATTTGAGAAACGTGAAAAATGCTAAAATCATCATTTTTGATTCGGCTGAAATTTTGTAGGAAGACGAGAGGACATTTCAAAAGAGTTATTCCGTAGAAATTTCGCTAAAAATGGTATTTCAAAAGTAATTAGAAAGATTCTACAATTCTATATAGGACCCTACCATGGTGAGTACACTAAGTGGATTTTTGCTCCAAAATCTTTAAATTAAACTCGATCTCGAAACGGAGACCGGATTTGTGTTCGAATTTGATAACCATATGAATAAATAACAATAGAACTGAGAAATTCAACAATAAATTTAAGAGGACAAAAATTTATGACCGAAATGTACAGAGTTAACTAAGGTACTTTTGGACCTTTCACAATTATTTTCCATGAACTGGTGATACTGGTGAAAATTTTGTAGGAAGACGAGAGGAAGAAGAAGAAGAAATGGGCTAAAACAAATTGTCTCTGGTGGCTATGGCTATGCCCTAGAACTATGGTGCCACAGACATGATAGATTTTAATTTACAAATACACTCCCCCCCCTCCCTCCTCCCCTTCACGCAAATCAAAGTTCCTATACTTGCCATGGTCTTGAGTTTATCGTTAGACTCCTTGATCAATCCTGATGATGATTATTGTTTGTTAACAGACTCCACTAACAGTTAGGTTATTTGAGGGTATACGAATCGATGGGTAATCTTCATCATGCCTAATGAGGGACTCGAACCCACGCACGGCTTTACTTGAATTTCCTATTTAGTGCCTGTGCCTCAGTTGACTGGACTGAGGAGGGCGACTGATGCCTGATAATCAATCCTTACGCGTAATAAAGTCCTGTCTGGTTGTCCAACTCCTCCTCGATGGCGCAATAGACCGTCGTCCTCGCTCCTACTTCAGGAGTCTTGTAAAGTGATTTGATCACGTGCCTGTGCAACCAATCGTACCAGCTCCCGAATGCAGTGTCAAAATGACGCACGGCGTCGGTATTCACGGCGCCGGGATGCAAGGCGTATGTTGTTACGCTTGTCACTCCTACAACCATAAACACTATAAAAATATTTTTATTTATTCGAGCATTTATTTTAAAATTGAAAGGGAAAGCCTCAGATGGTATGGGCACATATGGTGCGTATGGAAGATGGATGTGTGGAATTCCGAAAGGATTGTTCAAGAAAAGAGTCGGGAGACCAAGAGAAAGGTGGTAGAAGGGAGTGAAGAATGGAGCAGTGAATCGAGGGGAGGAGTAGAGTTGAGTGAAAGAAGAGAAATGGTAAGAGAATAGAGATTGGTGGAGGGAACTAGTAGGAAGAGAAGAAGAAGTAGTGAAGAGGAGGAAGAAGTAGAAGCTAGCCTCGGAACTGGCAGGAACTGAGATGTAAGAAGTCTGCCCTAGACCAATTATTGGAAATTCTCGTTGACCCTAATGAAAATTGGCTTTCTTCACGGTACATTATTCTTCTCCATTCAACTTATTAATTAAGTTGGTTATCTGGGGTTTAGGCGTATGTAAACCCTATCTGAGCTACTTAATTTTAGCATAATTAGAAAAGTTTGGAAAATTTCAGTTGATCGTTTTGTTTTTGTTTGCTATTATGAAACTAAGGCTTTGAGTTTGCCTCCCCCCTCCTCCCGGTAACATTACTGAATAAATCATCTCATTGACACTCGATCTTACCTTGATCGTGAAGTCTCTTTGCAAGCTCCTTGACGAACAGAACATTGGCAAGTTTCGACTGAGCGTAGGCCTTTATCACGTTGTACGTTTTGTCCGAGTTGAGATCATTGAAGTTTATATCGCCAACTAAATCGTGATATAACGTTTTTAAATAAATCATTTCAAATATACATACAACGTTATCTGAAAAGTTATCTCTTCGAACTTCAAGATAGTGACATGGACACCATATGAATAATGATTCATAAGTAATATTTTGATTACTAGTTTTCAATTACAACTTCAACACTTTTCTATGCACGAGCAACTGTTTTAAAGTAAATCAAGGATCAAACATTCGTTGAAGGGTATGAATAAATCTCACGCACGTTGTATAATTATATATTATGTTTTTGATTATGATTATTGTTGACAATTAACAAATAAAGTTACAAAACCTTCAAAGCAAAGGTTTATAAAGAGTTTGTAAATTAAAAGTATTAGTTAAATAAATTGAACACTTTACTTTTTCGTTGTTTGTTGAATACGTATAGGCCCTAACTCATAACTTGTATTGTTATCAGTAATGTTTACAAAATGATTGTTAGAACTTCAAAGTAGTTTAGTAGAATATACATAAATAAGAAATGGACGAAGCAGAGAGGAAAGTTTGTATAGAAGACAAAGACGAATCAAATGAAAAAGCATGCACGTCGAAAAAACTACAGAAGTTCTTTTTTTCCTTTACAAGTAATTTCAGGTATAGGCCTAAAAGAAGAAAGGAAGATTTGGAATAAAGAAAGAAAAGAACACAAAGAAAAGAAGAAAAGAAGATAAAAAAAATCGAAGAAAGAGAAGATTGGAAACTTTTCTCCCAACACTCCTTTTGATTTTCGAATTGTTCTTCATCTCTTAACTCATCACTATAATTTTTTAATTCAATAAATAAATAATATTATTACTATTTCTTTTGAGTGGTAAGATCGTCCTTGTAGTGCCCGTTCAAACGATCTCAAACTTCTATCCCTTGTCTTTATTGGAAAACAACGGCTTTAGAATTATTAGAATTAGAATAGGTGTATCACACACTTTGAGACATATAATAATTATACATAGTGTTCTCGGTGGTGTGAAGATTGAAATGCCGTAATAATATGATGCAATATATGAGTTGACGGAGAAGTGTCACCCCTAGATACCAGGGTACAAAACCGCAACCAGCGATCCGTGCACGGAACGATCCCCACAAATCCGCATCAAAGTCAAACCACATGGGTAGGAAAGATCATCGAATACATATGAATGTGGAATGTTTACGAACAATGACAAAGGTTTAACAGTTTGTTGAGGTTCTTACCCATGTGTGCCATAGACGACACGGAGATAATCCTGGCAGGTGTTGATCCAAGTATCCTTGGCAACAGTAATATTGTCAATAAGAAGTGACCCAAATGATTCACACCAAAATGTGTTTCAAAACCGTCTGTTGTGAATGATTTTGGACAGAAGGCAACACCTGAAACAACATTGTAGTTCTTGGATACATGTTAGGCTGTTGAATAATAAATATCCCAATAGCATACATAATCAATCATAATAATATCATAAGGCACGGTATTACCACTGTATTACAACTCTAACTGGCAGTTTAAAGTTGTTATCACCATAGTTACCTATGCTATTAGTTTCCACCAACTCTCAGATAAACTGCTAACTGAACTTGGTAATACCGGACCTTAATATTATAAACATATAATGAATACACACAAACATCATAAATATATATATATATATATATATATATATATATATATGTATTTTGTATTACAACACAATTATAACAGCACTACTACAATTCTATCAATATACAAGTTGAATGGGAAATACAATACTGAGTGCAAGAAAGAAAACTTGTGTTTGCACTCAGGAGAATATAGAATGGAGGATATGGATTAGAAATTATAAAGAAGAAATATTGAAATAATTCATAGTTGATACGTCATAATAATACCATGGTAACAATCAAATAAGTGAAAACATAATTATATAATGATAATGATTTCAATAGAATATTATTTTGTCGATATTATGTAAATATATATATATATATATATATATATATATATATATATATATATATATATATATATATATAATCATAAATGATCTAGTAATGATTATAAAATATTTTCATTTTAATCGTTAGCTGAGCCCTAACTATTGATTAACTGACTTTTAATATAGACTTATTAATTTTAATTATTGACTTGGTAGTTTGACCAGTTATTTGACTAGTATTGACTAGTTATAAAACATAGCACATCGTTTAGATGGATCAATGCGATGAGAAAAAAAATGCACATACTTCCAAGCAGCTTATTTTCACCAATAACTTAATAATATACCAAAGTTGGAATAGCTCACAATCAAAATTTAATATGAACGAAAGTATCTTGAAAAACATGAACGGGTTGATCCATCGTTTAGATGGATCAATGCGATGAGAAAAAAAATGCACATACTTCCAAGCAGCTTATTTTCACCAATAATTTAATAATATACCAAAGTTGGAATAGCTCACAATCAAAATTTAATATGAACGAAAGTATTTTGAAAAACATGAACGGGTCTACCAGTTGTACGTGTTATCACAGGCTAACATGAAAGTTAAAATATATAGGGTTATATTTCACACCTGCGTTGCAAATCAGGATATTGATAGAATACTCCTTGCTTAGAATAGAAGCAGCACATTTTCTAACAGAAGCGAAGGACGCCAGATCCAGACGCACCACAATAAGCGTCCCGACGCCCTCGACTCCATTACTTGCTTTGATGATATCCTTCTTTGCTTCTTCCGTTTTTGTTTTATCTCGACATGCCATTATTACACGACAGCCTAAATAATAGAATGATAAGTGAAAGTTGATAAAATTGAATACAAACAGAGACAGGTGGATCAGTGGCTAGAACTCAGGGGCGTTCATTCTTTGACAAGATAAACCAATTCCTTAAACCTGTGCCAAAAGTGTATGTATTGAAAAACCGGAAGTAATCCGTTAAAACCGGATTAAATCCTACTGGAATGCGCCTCCTGCAGAGTTCGATTTCCGCCATGGTCGACTATGCTGACGAAGAGGTTTTTCGTGGTTACATTCTGTCATTTACGTGAATACTTTGACGGCTTCTCGCTCCTTCTCATTAGGTCACGACCGTGTCCTTCTACCGTAAAAAAGGCTATTAAAATAACATTTAAAGAAAATCTTATACCACTCAAGTAGTAGGTATTAATTAATAATCACAAGACAAAGGCATTCTTACAAAATACTCTATTGTAATCTCTATACATGACGAACAACAATATCTTCCAACAATGCCTTCTGCATGCCACTGTCTACTCGACTAGTCTACAGTGTTGCTAACATGGTGCATGTATCACACCTTCCATCTTATCGTTACCTCCTCATTGTCATTTATGATTCACTGACACCAAAAAATATTTAGTCACTATTACAGCACGCCCAATATAAATGAATACAAAATGAAGGCAATATTTGATATATATATATATAATTTTATTTAAAAGTACAATTGTGTAACTCGTACACGGTGGCACAGTAAAACCACCACATCTGTTGATTACATCAAATATTACATCAACAGCTTAATCAATTAGTATCCCCTCTTTCTCACTTTCACATTCCACAATTCTTCTCTTGAATTTACCCAGACCCGCTTCATTTATTACGTCCTCCTTCAAATCATTCCATTCAATTCCTATCCTTATCAAAAACGAAAACCTGCGGACATCCCTTCTACATCTTTCAATTACGAACCTCTCCCCGTGATCACCTCTTATAGAACGCTCTGAACTTTACATGTGACAAATAGAGTAAATTGCGATAATAAACTAAACTATGTCTTGCAGTATTATTTTCACTCATTTATTTGTTCCTACCTCTTTTGTACAACTCCAGAGCAGCGACTTTACCAATCCCTGTATTACTTCCCGTCACCAATGCAGTCTTCCCATCCAGGCGAACTTTGCTAGTCACTTCCTTATTACACCTCAAAAACGCCATATTTTAACAATTTTATCAGACGAATGTCGTTAATTTTGTACCTTTTTTGAACAAAAATGTTTCCAATTGTTTTTGGTTAAAAGTAAGTTAAATAGCATTATATACACTTCCTTTCTTCTGAAATTTGTGTACGTGAAGAAACCATAATTATTCTACGATTTCTGTGTTGACGATTGATTCGACATTTATAACGTGTACACACATTCTTTATGAGCAGTAATCAGAGTTATAATCCACGCAACTTCATCATCAAAATTAATTAATACCAATAGGTATTTTAGTTATCAACACTGATTTACAGTGCGTCATAAAATAAAAGTAAATACATCGCTATTATTCAAGATTCTATTATGTAAACTATATGACTATATGTGACTATTCCTCGTAACAGAATGCTCGACGAAATACAAAAAAAAATACTAGAAGAAAATTTGAACAAAAATCCACGCTCTTGTTTTCTACTGCTACTTTCTCAAATCTCTAATAAATACTAAAATGTAAATGCGCTAGAAACTTGGCTTGATGAAGGTGGAGTGACGGAATACTTGTTGAAATTAATGTGAAAATAGCACAATGTATAACCCTGAATGTCTAAAACTGTCAAAGTAACCCTTCTTTCATCAGTGTTGTTGTATGGTAACTGTAATACAAAGCAATACAAATACAATTGGAATTATTTATGACAACAATGAATCACATGACATACATACTCCTCTCACTGGAAACATGAGCACTATTGTTGAACTTCTGTGAATGTCGCGTTAACAATATCAATATTATACGTCTGAATAATTAAAAACAGGTGCATCTTAACGTCATTTTTGCCGTCTTTGTCATGCGGTTATGAAATACTGCCAAACAAGCTAAAGAACTTACTTTACCAAACTTATTTTTCATAGTGTATTGGATAACTTATGGAAACAAATGCAATTATTGTTTTGTCTTTTTAGTTTTTAATAGTGATTGATTGAACATTTTTGTATACCTTCTGTCAATAGAGCAGAATTGCAATGTTTCAAGAATTCTGAAACTGATAATCAAGTATTACTCATATTACTTGAGGTAGCGTGCGCATAACCACATAAGTATAAAGTAAGGGTGATAACAATTATTGTAAATTCGCTAATTATTGCAGAATTCATCAACTATCTGTTGGTGGAACCACACTAATTGTATTCTTATAGGCTTACTTTCATTTTATTATTGTTGAGGAGCTAGTCAAGTTTTTAATATTAAAAAAAATTGAAAAATGCTGGAACATTATCTGTTTTCAAAGAATTCTTCATGCACATAAGCGTCACCTAAGACTTTTGTATTGCTAAATAAATCTCCTCATAAAATATATCCGTTTTATTTATACAAAGGAAAATAAATCTCATTTCAATATAAATCCATATCAAACGTCAAAACAGTATTAAAATATTCATCAATGAAAAGTTTATAAGATTAAAATTGTGTACAGAATTATGTACATGAATATTAATTTTAATCAGTTTCTTTCGGTAGCTCAACTTTTTTCAACAGAGTTGAAAACAAGAGTTGAAACAGAGAGATGTCACTCCGCTGAAAATGTTCTTTCGTATTTTTTCTTGTTCACTGTATTTTCTTCTTTATACGTTCAAGGCTAATTACGGAAGGAGTTCACTTTTCTTGACAAAACATAACTTCTTCAATAAATACAAATACCTTTTTTTCGAGAATTTCTCTTGAATGCACTTTCATTGAAACTCGAAGTTCGAATAGTCGTTTTCTTACGTACGTTTTCTTGATCTGAGATAATAATAAAACCAAAACCAATCATGATTTCTTTTTGGTCTGCATATCAACAGCAGCAGGCATCTCCTCTACTTTGAAGGGGTTGAAATCCGTTAGTCCCACCATTTTAATACTTTCATCCCAAAGACGTTTAGCTAGTACTGGATCACGTGCCTTGGCTGAAGGGGTCGACACGGAGCAATCCCTGGAAGAAAACACATGCCAAACATTACCTTAAATAATATTACAAAACCGTAGACGAGAGATATACCGCCAATAGATTCACGGCCAAAATGAACATACATTCCCGTGCACACAACTCCATTCCCCTCGCCTACTTCCTCAATTACTTCCCCAGACCACTGCAGGCGCGAGTTACGGTCTGGCCGATAGCCAATCACAAATCACAATCCAGCGATGACTACGTTGGGCAGAATTGGGTAGCTCTGTGGATGTGTCCCGCCATGTTTATCGGGTTTTAAATATTATTGGACGGTTTTTGGACTTGGGTTATGGGACATGATGATTTTGTTTTCAGCGACCGATATTGGGATTGTTTTCAAATCGATGTTCACGCTTCTACATCAGTCTTTGTAGAAATAACAGCAGTGTAAAGCTTGTTCCAAAAGTAATGGTCCTTTTCCTGTTTGTCTTATACTTGCTAAATCCTATCAACTGCAGGTTGACTGGCATACTCTCATCTCCTATATCGCATATCGCATAATTGTCAGACGTATAGGTTAAAAAACGTTTTTTTCAGCAGTATACTTGTGATAGTTAGGCATTATGAGTTAAATAGTTATTACTTATACTTGAACTTATACTTATACTTATTATAACTTATACTATGTTCCTCTTTATTTGAATTTTGATAACCTTTCAAAAGTTATCACCAAAATCCGATTTTCCGCTATATCTACTCCTATATAGACTCTTCCAATCCTGTCTAACATCAGACCTATCCAGTACGCTAACACCATCCAGTAACACCATCCAGTAGGCCCTATACGCTTTTACCATTTTCTAGCGATGAGCGAGTTTCTAGCGATACACGGTGCTTCTAAAACTTGGAAAGGACGCGGAGGGAACATCAGTTCTATTTCAACAGTAGGCCTACGCGACTTCTTTCGTCTATGATGCTACGTATGAAAACATGATCTACAGAAACAAACCCCCTACCTATAACGTAACGTAAGTCACTTATTATCTCCTCATTTTAACACTCATTCGACGCAAAATGACGCATAAATGTCGACGCGCCTTACATCCGAACATTCATTCAATCATTTATCATTCCTCGATCAATCCTTACGCGTAATAAAGTCCTGTCTGGTTGTCCAACTCCTCCTCGATAGCGCAATAGACCGTCGTCCTCGCTCCTACTTCAGGAGTCTTGTAGAATGATTTGATCACGTGCCTGTACAACCCAGCGACAAAGCTCCCGAATGCAGTGTCAAAATGACGCACGGCGTCGGTATTCACGGCGCCGGGATGCAAGGCGTATGTTGTTACATTTGTCACACCTACAAACATAAAAAAACAGATATATTATACTTGTGCAAGTTATACTTGTCTCCACGAAAGATGAAAGTAGTCTGCCAAAATAAGAAGCACAAATATCATATTTATATTTGTACAGTCGTAGTTTTATGGTTCTGTATGGTTCTCTCAAGTGATGTCAACAACACCCAATGACAGCTACTGACATATTGTTTGTCATTGCACCCTTCGAATGGGAAGAAATCTTTTAAACGTCTAGATAATAATTTACCTTCATCTTGAAGTCGTTTTGCTAGCTCCTTAGTGAACAGAATGTTGGCTAGCTTCGTCTGAGCATAGGCATTTATTTCACTGTACGATTTTTCCCAGTTCAGATCGTCGAAGTTGATGTTTCCTCCTAAAAAATAATAGATTGATTTGTTTTTGTATTTTATTTATTCATGTGTACTTATTTATTAATGTGTATTATTTATGTGTAAAAAAAGTACATTAAAAATGCGTTTTCTTCGTTGTTTCACATCCGATTGTCTCACAAATCGTTTAAAATATGTATGATAGATCTTTCCACATTCAGTATGAATTTGAGAGCTTTTGGAAAATTTTGGTTTTTCAAGTATTTCTCCCCGGCCTATTCTTATGGGGAATTTCCATACTTTCCAAATTTTTTCCGGAGACACCGTTTGACCGATTTTTCTGAAAAACAATCCCAACCTATTCTGGTATAACACCAATTCAGGAAAAAAGTTTCGAGTTGATTGAAACTTTTTCCTGACCTGTATGCCGCGTACAAAATTACACACACAAAAAAAAAAAAAAAAAACATAAAAACCAAGCCCAAAATTTTTCGGTATATGGAATGAAAATCTTCGCTACGCTCATCTAACAAAGAAGTACGTAACATAAAATACATATGTGTAATTTGGGTATAGTAATACTCACTCGTATGCAATGATGAAGACACGAGAATAATTCTTGCCGGTGCCGACTTGATTATCCTTGGTAACAACAGAAGAGTCAACAAAAAATGTCCCAAATGATTCACAGCAAAGTGAGTCTCAAATCCATCTTCTGTTAGGGCTTTTGGACAAAATGCTACACCTAAAAGAAATATAATATATGCATAACAAAAATGTATATATAGGCCTATATATAGTTGCTGCAAGGATATTAAATTATTATAATAATATTAGACTTATTATGCTAATGACAGTATACTCCACGGTTCATGTATGTTTTTTGTATATATTATTGTTCATGTGGAAAAGTTGATAATTCAAATGAAATATATATTTGAAAGAGAAAAATATGTATATATATATATATATTAATTATACATATTAATGAATTGTGTTTAGTAGCCTATAGTACATCTCACCTCCATTGCAAATCAATATGTTGATTTGAGCCTCAGTATTTAGGAGCGATGCAGCACATTGCCTGACAGATGCAAAAGACCCCAGATCCAGAATCACCACGACAAGCGTCCCGACGCCTTCGACGCCCTCTGTCCCATTGATGATTGCTTTCTTCGCGTCTTCCGCTCTCGTCACATCGCGGCAAGCCATTATCACTCGACATCCTATAACAATACATCCATTTATTACAGATGAGCATGAAAAAATCGATTTGATCGTATAATTCTTTTTTTTTTCATTATTGTAAGCTATAGTATCGTTTCGTTTTGTTTATCGTACAATTTTTATCTGTATAGTTTAGTCTTCCTTTTAATATTCTGTTATCCAAAGAGATTATTTGACATATTATCATACCTTTCAATGGTATCTGAAAACTTGGAAATATACTCGATAGTAGGCCAATATGTTCTAAGTATTGATAAAACACTCGTAGATTGCCATAACGACTCGTGCTTGAGACAAGCGGTGACTTGTACGATCGAGGGTTCGATGCTTGGTAGGTTGCCGTAGCAATACTTACAATACATAAATACACCGTGGCAACCAAAAAAGTTGAGGACAAACAAACAAACAAATAGGCCTACACAATAAGTTCTGAATGTATAAGAGATTGTATAGAGTTTGGGGGATATTATCATATTGGGGGATAAGTTTGGCACGACTTGAAGGAATTATCTAGTTGAGCTATGAAGAGAAAGTTATACGAGGTACAGGAGAATCACCCGTGCGTTAGTTGTATGGGATAGGGGAGATGGTCGATCGGAACCTTCATCTCTCATGTAAACAAGTATGACGTTCGTCAGCGTAAACGCTCACTAACTCTCTAATTAATTATATCTATATCATGTATATCTATAAGGAGAGAGCATGTGTATCAAGCATAAGGTTCGAGGTTCGATTCCCCGACGAGGAGGTATTTTTCAGTGATAATAATACCCGTCCTATTAACTTCACGTGCTGTACGTTTCAACAGAAAGCCATATACTCATAGTCATATATATATATATATATATATATATATATATATATATATATATATATTGTAGTATTTAACGAGTATTATAGAGTAATGGAGATAAGGATAGCACTCGCACTCGACTATACACTATACTATAAAATAATATACACTATATTTAATATTAATTCATTAGCATAACACAGTAGTAAGTTAGTTATTATTGCGTTATTATATGTCCACTAACCTACCTCTTTTGTACAACTCCAGAGCAGCGACTTTACCAATCCCTGTATTACTTCCCGTCACCAATGCAGTCTTCCCATCCAGGCGAACTTTGCTAGTCACTTCCTTATTACACCTCAAAAACGCCATCACTTGCCCACCAACGTCCCTTCACTCGTGCACAATTATACTAGCTCGAGCACTGGACTGTCCAAGAATCCCAATAATTACCCAAACAACTCAGGTCATGGTTCGACCTTGGCGTTTGTTTATTACATTGACTGCTTGTTGCTGCCACAAGGTCAGGTGTCCTAGAGGCGTATACAAATTGAATTAGGCCTACGTTATCTCAAAATTGTCCAGTCATGCTGAATAAATGTGTACAGAGATTAAATCTTGATCGGACTCTATATATCATCATATCTAGGAGAAATGTAAAGAATAGCAAATTGGTGATGGACGATATAATGAGATGATATAATGATATATAATGAGATGATACAGAGTAAAAGAAACAAGTAATATGAGAATAATGAGGTGGGTACAGGTTGGAGGAAACACATATACAAAGTGCAAAAAACACTAAATGGACTGGGCATGAGTACTGGGACCTCACACATAGTCCAAGAATAGTATTAGACTTTGGGTTTCACAATCTTCAGTCAACAAACTCAAATATCCCCCTTACCTTTTCTACAGACTCTGAAGGAAATGACCCCGAATAAAAATCACAGAACTACAACTTACGACTTTTTTCGATCTTATTTTGATCACAATATTAAAGAATGTGTATTTTAAGAATGCGCAGAGAAATGTGCACGCATGATATTTTTGTATTCGCAGTACATATAATCAAGTATACGATACATTCGATTTCGATAGCTCGCAAGTTTCGATTGTTGACTGATGTTAATGATTACATTGTTTTTTTATATCAAACATCTTTTCAAAAAACACGTTTTAAGAATACGCAGAGAAATTTGTATGCATAATGTTTTGTATTAGCAACACATAATTATAATTAAATCAAAGACCCTATAATCCTATTTATATCTAAGAAGAATGCAAAACTTATCTTGCTTGTTTACCATGTAACTCTTGGCGACATTGTTCACTAACACTTCCTGTCGGATTGGAGTGAATTAGAAGATAGATATCTGCTTTACCATCAATGTCCATACAATAAGTGATGTAATTATTATATTTTTAATGTTACATATAGCACTGGCAACTATATATAGACCTACACATATAAAATCATATAAAACATATTTATTTTCGTCAGATACATATTAATAATATCAACTGTCACACATTCACCATATGAAAATGTAGAAACAAATCTTTTATAGGTGAACAATAATAACGCCGGAACAATCCATTTATATAATTTATAATAATTATGAAACTATTAATAACTTATGAGTCGGATCAAGAGTTATTTGATTGTAGATAGGCCTATGTTGTACACTTTTACCTACAGGCATTGACTTATTAATAACTTTTGACAAAGTTCTAAGTTGGTAAATTTTCAAACGTTATCAAATATATAGGCCTACATATTTTTTCTTGCAACAATAATAATTGCATTTTAATATCTTAAATAAAATATTTCTGCCCTAATGCGAGTCAAAAAAAGTTCTTGATGAACCACAAAATACAATACTCATTCGAGCCATATGTTCTTGGGAGGCACCGTGGGTTGCACCATTGGTTGAACTATAATCGGTAGAGCTGAGGGTTGCTTGTCTTCAGCTGTGAAGGGATTGTACCCTGTCAATCCAACCATGGTAACACTTTCATCCCAAAGACGGTGAGCAACTATAGTGTCACGCGCCTTCACTGATGGAGTCGTCTTCGTACAATCTCTTTGGAAACAGAGACAAACAAACAATGGTAGATCAAATGTGTTCAAAGTAGACTTAATAATCAAATGTCACATCAGCCTTCACTGATGGAGTCGTCTTCGTACAACCTCTTTGGAAACAGAGACAAACAAACAATGATAGATCAAATGTGTTCAAAATAGACTAATAATCAAATGTTAGATGCTTCGATCAAGAAGTCTTGAAAAGTTTGTAATATATTTGTATTTACCACAGACTTCTTTCTATAGTGAGATCATTCTGTTCTGAAATAAGGAGAGTCAAGCGACGACGATGTGGTCATAACAGATTTTATCATAATGTGAAGAGGTCTTTGGTTTACCCACTCTCATCTTTCAAGTGAAATATTTGTGAAATATATCGAACTGTATAAAACAACAATGCTCAACAATGCTATACACGGCTCAGTAGAATTATTATGTTGGATGTGGCATTTGTTTTTCGCAAAAATGATAGATGTTGTAAGTTCAACAATGTCACCGAAATCGTAACCTCCCCTCTAGTTACACATACACTCGTTTAAGTCTAGTTCACAAAGGAATCAGCAAAATCGCGACAGGCAAATGGGACCGTTGGCTCTGATTTTAGGGCTGTATCAATTCATTTCCATCTATAACTAATATCTCTATGGGCTTCTTTCAAGTAACAGATGAGTAAGATTAACAATCGTTACCAGCACAGCAATACAGCGAACTGTAGCTTTGTAACAGCTATGACTACCAACTGGTAGTCATAGGTAACAGGTTGTGATTGGATCAATTGGTGAACAATGCTGTCTGTCTCTTTCAACAAAGAAGTCACTTGCCCATACGAATAAGATCTACTAAAGTAGCATAATAATTGGCTATTCGTCGGACCGGAAGTAGTTTTTATATTGTTTTCAGTTTAGATTGAATTAGTTTAGGATGTTTTTTATTGTTGGGTTAGGTTAGTTAGTTAAGATTATTTTGGGTTGGGCTAGGTTCATTAAATTAATTAGATTGGGTTAGTTATGTAGGTTAGTTTAGCAAAAACAACACAACAACGTCCGCATATGTGGTGACATAGGTCGATGGTTCGATCAATAGCGGATGCCATATAATTATCCTTACTCGTAATAAAACCCCGATTCCTTGGTTAGGTCCTCATCGATGGCGCAGTAGATCGTCGTCCTTGATCCTTGTTCAGGTGTTTTGACAACTGCTCCACAACAGTACCTGTAGATCCACTGGAAACAACAGCAGTAGGCCGTGTCTGCGTGTCGCTGTAGCTCAGTATCTACAGCACCCGGGTGAAGGGAGTAAGTCGTCACATTATCGCGACCTAATGAGGAAAATACATTAGTCATTTAACGGGTATCAGGAGCCGCAGCATTCAGATGATTGTTCTGGTAGCCAATTGAAAAGATTGATTCAAATTTTAATTGATATTTAAAGTTTGCTATTGGTGGGTTTTTCATGGTCCCAAAGTTACCGAGGTTATGTAATAGTATGGAGGTTTTTGAAACTTTTGAAACGTGAAACTTCACGATTCCCTGCCATCTGCATATTATTTGTGCTTCGCAGTAAATAATATATATATAAATGAATTAACCAGGAAAATGCAACATAAGCGTTATTTAAACTTCAAAATGGGTTTTCTCAGAAGTGGAGCAACTGATTGCGCCTCAAAACTAGATAGTACATCGAATTAGATTATGACACTTTTTGTGTGCGCCAAGTTTCGACTGAATTTGTACTTTCGTTTGTACGTTGTTTTCTGTTATGTCAAGATAGAGTTTTAAAAGTATGAAGGGTTTAATATATACCTACCATGTATTTGTAATCGCTTTGCTAGCTCCATTGAAAAAAGAATATTCGCAAGTTTACTTTGGGCGTAAGCAAACGTTTCACTATAAGATTTCTCCCAGTTGAGGTCATCGAAGTTGATATTCCCACCTGGAGAATAATTACAAAATAATTACCAAAGACAATTATTTAACAAAATTATTAATATTATAAATGCTTATTGAAAATCAAATCCAAATTCCAAATATAATTCATCACAAAAAAAAAGCTGATCAGAACGGGGAAAATTCTTTTCAAAACTTTTTACCAACGAGAATAAACATGCCGAACGATGGATTGATTAATCTAACAATAAATAAACAGGATATATTATATTGAAATGAGAAAAATATTCAGAGAATCATGTGAATAAGGTTTAATTGTCTTCGGAATCTATAGGCATGGATACATATAGCCTACCACGGGTGAAAAATCCTTTAAAAATGTGACAATGTAAAATTATGAATGAACTACTATTTCTATCTCTGCAGTTTGTTGATTTTGAATCGAATAATTTTTATTATCATAATAATTGTTTTTCATTTTATGTAAAAAATTAGGCCTACATTTATACTTTCGGCCACGACTGAATGAAAATTTTGAATAATCAATCAAATTACGATTGTCTGAATAAAACAACACGAACGAACACATTTTTACTACCCAGAGATGAGAATATAACTATAAATTAGAAATGAACGAGGAAAAGAAGTTTTTTAATAAGACAAATGCAAATTGACGAAAATAAACATCATCAGACGGAAGTTCTTTTTTCCCCTGCACATGTGAATGTTCAAGTAGAAGTCGCAAGTAAGATTCGTAAGAGAAGAAGAAAATAAGACGAAGGAAGACAGATCGATGAAAGAGAAGATACATTCAGAAAGAAGATTGGAAAACTTTTTTCCAACACGACTTTTGAATTGTTCTTCATCCCTTAAAACTTATCACTATAATTTGAACAATATGTTGAATGAGCTATATTATATACAACTATACACTATTTATTTGGGGCGGGAAGATCGCTCTTGTGGTGCCCCATTCAAAAGATCCTGGACATTTAACCTTTGCCTTTATAGGGAAACAATGGCTTTATGTCAAGTTTTTTATTTTAATGAAAAAGATTGAAATATCATCGTGTTTTTGTAGAATATCTGTAGCCTACCCACTTACCAAGGTGAGCGGAAGAGGCTAGAGTGATTATCCTTGCAGGTGCTGATTTCAGTATCCTTGGCAACAACAATAGTGTAAATAAGAAGTGACCCAAATGATTCACACCAAATTGTGTTTCAAAACCATCTTCTGTTTTACCTTTTGGGCAGGCCATAACACCTACAAGATTAAAGCATTACATTTTGATTCCTCTCACATCACCACCTGACCTATTCATATTACAAATTACACGTATATTACATTTCATCATATACTTCATAATCAGAATAGACATTAGAATTCAAGACATCATCTTTACAGCCTTCAGCATTCATTTTTTTTTATGTCATTTCATATCTTTTTTTTTCTTTGATGTCTTATTCAAATATTGTTAGCTGTATTTATTCACTTTTTTCCTTTTTGTTCTAAAGCTGAAATTTATTAACTTTTTTCCTTTTTTTGAGTTATCATTATTATTTTTCCAGTTTTATTACAACTACTCCTAGATTTAATTAACTCATGTTTTGTTTCTCATTCTATTGTTATTTTATTACTCTTTCAACTATTTTACTACGGTTATTTTTTATATTTTAATTAATTGATTTTTTAGTCTGTGTTGTCCAAGCAATCTTATTTAACGAACGCTTATACGTCTATAATATAACTTAATTCACTTCACTTCTGACAATAACTAGAGCTTGTTAAAACATTTTAAATACGTAAGTAAAAAAATGAAGATTTCTATCCTGATAATAATGTTGTAATGTTCTATAGAGCCCATGTTGGTATGATTAATTGATATTTTATTGCACGAATACGGAGTGGGGTTGCGTGAGTACAATACAATAACCTACTATAAATGTATGGATTAAGTAATTATAGTCCAGTTTGTCAAACATATGTTCACGAGTTATATCTTGTCCCTGAGAAATATTCAGCTCAGGTCAAACGTATGAGTAGAAACCAATATCAAGAAGCCATTTTCTTATTCAACGAAAAAGTCGTCGTTGATTTGTTATGAAGAAGAATCAGAATAAAATGTAGGTCCTATAAATTATTTCGACTTCTATGAATATTCGATTTTAATGAACTGAATCGAAAGCCGCTGTTCAACAATACCGTTTGCACACAAATTATTTGAAAATATTGAATATTGAAGTCCTTTCTTGGTTTTCACCTATTTTACATTATTTACTGCTTATTATTTTAATATAGGTCTATAGGACTATTTAGATTCTCAAGATTACTTTGTAATAAAGTGTCCTCAATACAGTTCTAATTTAATTTACCCAAAATGATTTTGAGTATGTCGAATATAGAGAAGTTCAATATAGTAAAGTATATCCAAAGTTTGAAATTTAAATCACAGTTCATTTTATTTGGCTGGAAAAGTGAGAGAGGTGCTACAAAATTTAAACATTTTTTCATTAAAATGAAGTTGGAACGTGTTGAAGTATATGGCCCATGTTTGTTGCGGAAAAGTCTAGGCGACGCCAACTCTACCTCATCACCAAACATCTCATTAATCATTCTCCCGACGCCAATAGATCTTATAGTCATCAATGGAACGCGCCGTTAAAGCCAAATTAAATAAATCAATAGTGTTTAATTTGATTTAGATTTAATAAGTACTATTTTTTCTCATAATTTCATTCTTCAATTATATTTTTAATCATTATCCATTCTTTTATTTTACTATCTGTGATAATATATTTTGTATCTTGTTGTTTTTTATTATTCTGTGTCGTATCGGCAACCCGAATATGGGCAGAGATTTAAACACAGATTATAGGGCCTACATACATATATACTTATAATTCATTCAACAACAAACATCAATTCATTTTTGATAATTTATTTACGTTTACCTGCATTATTAATCAAAATGTGAATGCCAGCGGTTTCAGTTTTCAGCAATTGCGCTGCACATTTTCTAACCGACGCAAAGGAAGACAGGTCCAACGGCACAACCACAAGTTTACCAACCCCATCGGCGTCCTCCGTTGCTTGTCGGATGTCTTGGGCACTTTTCTCAGCTTTCTTCGTGTCACGGCATGCCATTATTATCCGCCCACCTAGACAATCAATATCAATTTACTGGCATTTTAAACTCTATAGGTAAAATACAGAATAATTATTCAAGATTCTTTTGAAGGTTAGAGCACTTAGTTTTTGCAGATGGTTGTAGTTTTGTATCTTGCGTATTCATTCTGACATTTTTATGGCAAAAATATTATGGCTGATGATATGGTTGATCCACCAAATAAATAACCGTCAACACTGATGCAGTAAATATAGCTTTCGAAAAGCCTAAAAAGGTTTTGAAATGAGTAGTTACTAGTTGTGTTTAAATTAGTGAATATCATAATGAAAAATCATTTACCCGAAAATACCATGACTATAAAAATACAACGATTTACGATTTTGATTGTTGTTTGCTTATTTGCAGTTATTTACTGTGGTAAACCGGTAAACATCCTTTTACTTTCGTGGATACAAGCGGGAGCTAAAAACAAATGGCTATCCTACAAGACATTCACGCTGAAATTGATAATTAATTCATTCCATTATTTAAAAGTCTATGTAGGCATAATAATATATTCAAATGTATATATCATTTTTTCAAACAAACTCAAAAATAAACAAAGAGAAAACAACGTATCTGCAATACCCACTTATAAACATGAATGCTATATACTTATAGTGCCTATATATATGTAACTTTTATTTATTTTGCTCGTATAATGGCCCATCATTTCTGTTCAATAGACACACGCTAGGAAGTTTGTACTTTATACTTTATTTAATATTCTCAGGACCATACAAAAGTTATGCCAAATATTATCTAATACAATTTGACTATACAAGCCATGTCGGAGTATCGGTTCTAAAGCGGTTCTGTAAATCGGTTATCCGATTCTGATTTTCTGGAACCGAAGTTATCCCTAATATATATAAGCCTACACCACAGGAGGTATAATTTGTGTGTGGTTGGAAAGCATAATTGTAAATCAAAATGTAGGCCTAATATAGGCCCTATATCTAGGATTTCTCGCACATAAGGGGTCTGGGGCAGAGCCCCGCCGTCGGAGGTTAAAATTTCAAGCACTTTTATTTTCCAATCCCTAAGTTATAAGTTAATATAAGTTATACAATTTAACCCTTATATAAGCTAGCTTGTATTCTGACGAAAGTAGAATAAGTAAAGTACAATGTAAGGGTGTCAAGGCACATAGAGTGGGTGGAGGGTCAGTACATAAGTGGGGGATCATTTCCCCCTGTCCCATCCCACTTCCTACGCGCCTGCCTATCATGCCTATACCATGTCATTATAGTAACATTCTAGCTAGATTAATACACTTACATCATATATAACAAAGAATACTCTTAATCTCTTCTCCAATGCAGAAATTCAGTCGTGAATAAACAAACAAAAAATGAAGATGAAAGAGTAGACAATAGACATATAGAATTCGTGACTGACAACATGGCAAGTCATGTACTATAATTAGGATTGGCTTGCACCCATGCCAAGACTCAAGATCAAAGTTTCAATAATAGGTTAAAGTTTTCACGTCAGTTTATTTATCTGTAGCTTTCATACTTTTTTTTTTACATATAATCATTAAATTATTTGAGGTATATTCAAATACAATTAGGTGCTAGGATTCTCTTAATTATCACCACCTCTCTTTTCCTATGTCATCATGAGTTGTAATACTAGCTTTTATACTGTATCTTTTTTTGATGAAATCATTCTATAATTTTTATTATTTTGGTATATTCAAATACAATTAGGTGGTAGGATTGTCGGAATTCTCATTACCTTTCTCTTCCAACATAACCATGAGATGGAATATTGAAAAACCTCAACAGCTAGGTTAGACTATACTTTTTTAATTGTGCTCAACGACCCCACCAACCGCTAGGTTACATGGGGTACGAACGACTGAGCAGGTGATTATGAAGTGATGATAAGTGAAAGCTCGTTTACAAAAGACACATGCATTGATCATGCAATTTTTTCTCAATAAACTTTTTCGCGAGGGTTTAAGCCTACAACTCGCAAATTTGGTGTACACCTGATTTCAGATTTCAAGTGATTTCAGGGATTCCAAGAGATTTCAGGGATTCCAAGAGATTTCGGGGATTTCAAAGGGATTTCATTTCAAGTGTACACCGGATTTCAGGAGTTGTTAACCCCTCGGTTTTTCGTCACATTTTCATGGATAAATCTGTAAAATTATAATGTAGGCCCTTTAACATTTTATTTCTTCTCGTGTACTGCATGGAGTGTTTTTTTCCAATCACACATATACATATCTGAAGTATTCAAAGTCTCACATGACCCGGTAGAGCTGCATTATAATATTATTTTTATATAATTAAAAAAAAGTAACAAATTAATAATATTTTTACATCTCACAAACAAATTTCACACCTTTTAGGCACGCACTTGATCTAAGCTTCTAATGTGCGGAGAATTATTTGTTCACGATTCGGTTCGATCGAGAAGGGTGATGCAACAAATAAATTATATATCCAAGTATTTGATTAAATAAGTACTTAGTTTTCTAAATTCTAATATCAACTCACCTCTCAGATATAGGTCTTGACATGTGACCTTTCCTATTCCTGTATTGCACCCCGTTATGACTACTGTTTTTCCGTCAAGCCGTGCTGTGCTGGTTACTTCTTTACTAAATCTCAAACACCCCATCTTAATAATTATTACAATATAACACGCCCTTTGTCACCACCAACAACAACCCACGTATGTCCAGTGCCTGGTCTATATTAATTGTCAAAACACAAACAAAAAGTTTGTCCTGCAATTTATTTGTCAAAAACAATAACAGCACTGCCACGTTTGTACAGTCTCTGGTCTGTCAACAACAAAAATAACAAATAAGCAGTAATGTCCTGCAACTCGTCTGTCAATAACATTAATAACTATCAATCACGTCTGTCTAGTTTCTGGACTGTCAACAACAAACACAGTATATGAGCAGTATGTCCTCAACTTATCTGTCAATAAACATAACAACACTACCCCAGTCCTTATACAGTATTTGGTCTGTCAACTACAAAATAGGCGTCTGTCCTGGAAAAATGTCAACACATTAAAAATGTCACGTCTGTCCTCTGGTCTGTCAACAAAAACAATAACAACCAAGTCCAGTATCTACTGTCTACTGTCCTGTAACATATCTGTCAAAAATAATAACAACACGAACACGTGTGTCCAGTAACGCGGTCGACTGGTGAGTGAAATGCTTGATGTCCGGCCAAAGGTGCAGCCCTTCAACAAAACGCTCGATTCGATTATCCAAGGTTTCATATACAATCGAGTACCAACCATGCGTATAGCCCACTACATACCCCGTCCCCGTATTCGATCCACCTAATGGAGCTATCTTTTGTGATATATGTGTGAATTGACTGAAAATAGGCCTACGTCGATAAATTGAATACTGCACTCGAGGGTGTAGAGGTGGGAACTCGAAGAATTGGTATTTCAAAAGAATGAATATTTTGGTTTTAAAGCGTTGACATCTAGGTCATTTTGCGCAATTGGTATTTCAAAAATGACAAGTGCAAGGGCTCAAAATTAAAGTATTAAGAACTTGATTAAAATTTTTCATAATGTCAATAAACTTCCAATCTAAAGTGGTCTTTCAGTAGAAGGTGCGAACCATCCCTGTGCTAGTGGTGTTTCGTAGGGGCCACGGTCACTCGGAACTCTTCTCTGATCATTATTTGCTGACGTTCACAAAAACCCAAGCCTAATGCGGGACTCGAACCCACGCTCAACGTTGAGCTACCGAGAGCGGCTTTTCTCCTTTCATTTATACAAGTCTATTTATGAGTTAATCCTACATAACCCTACAAGAAAGTGAAATATACTTTCTCTATTTTCTTTTCAAAACAAAGTACCGGTAAAGTGTTGCGAGTCGGTGGCTGTAAAGTGGAGCGGAGAGTCTTAGATTCGTTCATCGCATAGTAACTTCCCATAAGATGAAGAAATATGGGATTGTAGAAGTCGCCACTAATATTGAATTCGAGGACAAACTATAAGGTATCATCACTGATACAAGGTTAAGGGATATCTACTTTAGCGTGACGTAATAAGTGCTTTTTTCATCCAGCAGCTAAAGTAGCGAAGTCATTTGCGTGTAGTGATTATGGTGATGCAATGTTGGTTTGAGCCGAAAATAGAAATCCTTTCTTAAAAGTCTGTTAAATGTTTATTTCGAAACTATATTGTACATATATACGTCACGTTTTTATATAGAAGTAATGAAATCAGCAGATTACCGATTACTCAGCGATTACTTTGTTGGTATTATAGACATTGTATTATTTCAACAAAAGCGCGTGCTGTACAAATATATCTCATTTTCTTGTTTGTCTTCCTGTCAGGTTATGGGGAATGGCCAAGGTTCTTGAAGAGTAAAGGGTGATGTCCTGTCCTATAATTCTTCACTTGTGGCTAGCTAGCTAAGGGTATAGTATAACCTATCACGCAAAACACCCACGCATCTACTAAAGAAACCAAACCCTTTCGAAGATAAAGAATCGTGAATCATAGGTTATGATTTGTATTAATATTACATTCATCACAAATCGCATGTTTTAGAATTGAAATATGAAATTTTCATTATTTCTGTAACTATAGCGTTATTTGTTATGATACTCTTGAATATACTTGAAAATGCGACAATATAATACAGTGAGCATGGTAGGAAGGAAGTATACGAAGTAATTATTTATACATGAATCCAAGATAAAAGTACAACAAAAGCAAATATCGTCGTACCATTTGAATTGCATGTGATGCTTTCCAAGTATTATGATTTGTCATCACGACAATAGAATAACTCGTCTTTCGCTTTCAATTTTAAATACCGCTATAGTTATCATTTACCGAGATCATAAATTTTTTTTTGTAATTACCGATTTTTATTACTACTAGAGTACGGGCTAGGACAATGGAAATGATATTATATGGGTCGTTACTATCCCTAGCTTACTATTCGAAACATTCATAAAAATTATAACTTCAAACGTGAGTCACGATCCACAGAAATGTTTTCTGATTTAGATATAGTTACAATTTACCATATCGCATTTTGTTTATTTAATGTTCGTTTGATTAGACTTGCAAAGTAGGTTATGCATAAATATCATAGGGCCGTAATGAACTCAGCTTCTAATATATAAGTTATTCAATATAATTTATACTAGCACGAACTCACAAAACTATTTTATTTGTTTACTACGCATCTTCGCATTGTGCTTTTATCATTTTAACTTCAGTGATTGTTCAAATCATTATAGGCATATACTGATGTCAGCCGTAATAAAAGAAAGAATGATTTTCTTTGTATCATACGCACGCTTTGGTATATCGTTAATGTACCTATATGATGTTAACGGCATAATAAAAAATAAATTATTTCCGAGTTTCACGAAAACGATTAACACGTGAATCATATAAAATTATAGGAATCTTGTTTGAATTTAGGACTATTATATTTAATTATTAATAATTATGATTCGGATAAGAGTAATAAATGAATTCTATAACATGATTGACTGCATACACGATACCTCAAAGAACTGAATTGATTCTCATAACAAAAGCAAAAAATCTATATATAAATATATAATAAAAAATATATATATATATATATATATATATATATATATATATATATATATATATATATATATATATATATATATATATATATATATATATATATATATATATATATATATATATATATATATTATATTCTGACTATTATAAAGCCAATTAAAAAAATCAATTAAACATATTATTGTAGCAGTTTTTAGGTTTATGCATTTATATATGCACATTCTGAGGCTAGCTTGATGCTTGAACTACAGTTCCGATATGACCTTCCAACAGATATGCTTCCAAGTTCCGACAGCTTTTTCACATGTCAAGATCATTGTTTTTAGATAGGAATGTAATTTACAAATAATTATGTACAAAAAAATATAATTATAAATTACATAACACTACCGTACATTAAAAAAATACTACATTATGCCATATGTACTACCTATAGCTATCAAACTTGACTTTTCATGACCAACAATGAGTGGCGTAATTTGGAACGACAAATAAACTAAAATCAAACATCTCAATTACTAATATATCTAGTTTCGTTGGATTTTAAGAAAATACGACCTGACTGTGGTGATTCTACTGAATTTGTGTCGATGATAATAATTCTGAAACATGAACTCACTGCCTTGTCAATTTGTTAATTCATGGATTTCAAGCATGATACAACAATGTTGGTATTTTGCAAGGATTCAAGTCCCACTTTCAAGTTATTGATAAGCATCTTTCAGTAAATCTCTCAGCTGCAGTACATTTATATAAACATGACAGAAGCCTGAAAACCACAGTTCTTGTAACATACCTGACATATATGTACAACATATGTAACAATGTGTAACAATGTAACAATGTGTAACAATGTGTAACAATGTAACAATGTAACAATGTAACAATGTGTAACAATGTAGCAATGTGTAACAATGTAACAATTACATATGAAACAACAGTGAAATATGACCCGTCAATTGGTTATTAATGAGTATAATTACTAAATTTATTTATATATATATATATATATATATATATATATATATATATATATAATTTTCTTGTTTTCCTGGATCCTCTTCTTGTCACTCCATTTCAAAAGCCACACAAAATAGATAAATAAAATAGTACCTTTTAACCATAAGGAACAATTCATTTTATTTTGCTCATATTATGTATTATTAGATGACATGCATACAACAATACAATTTATCCTAATATTATACACCGTACTTACACAATATAATCATAACTCGGAAATTTGAGAATAAGTGATATAACTCATGTATAATGTCGTTTTAGAACCACAACAAAATCTGTAAATACAGGTAGCTTCATTGATGTTTATGCTCATCACAGGTTTGAGGAAAAAAGTTAATGATATAAAGGCACCCAAAAAAATGTGTGTCTTGCACTCCACGAGTATTTGAAATGCTATGGACGATCTTGGCAATTGCAAGAATACTGTCCAAAATAAGTTTCTTCAATAAATACAAAAAGTTTATAGTAAATTTGATGAATGTAAAATGTTTAAAAAAAATATTCCGTTTTCACAAAAGAAACACGACTGTTGGAAAGAAAATGGTCACACGCTTACAATACAAGCTGTGGGTAAATACCTTCGAAGAAAATACAATCAACCATCGTCAATTGAAGAGCTCTACGGAAGAGGCTGGATTTGACATTTTGGACGTTGTTTTCGGATAACAGTAAACGAAAACGAAAACTGTCACGAACCTTTCTTACAGTGCAACTTGAACAAACGTTTTTTATGACGTTTCAACCATTCGATTTCATGTTGTGCATTATAAAAATTGGTGAATAATAATACTCATTCTATGAAATAGAAACTTTTATAGCCTTGTCCAAAGAGCTCTTCAATGTTATTGTAGATGGTAGAGTATATAAAACTAGTTGCAAAACCACCGATTCATTGATTCTTCCTCTCTAGTCCAATCATACATAAGCTACGCAAATCAATTAAAAGGTTGAACGTTGCCTAGTAGGCCAAACTAATACGATCATTTACAATGATTCATTGCATTCAGGCCCAGTGTAACGACTTTCTAGTTGGTGGATTAAGCAATAATTAGCGGATTAACTTGTTATCACCCTCGGTAACGTATGTTATTTTCGTACCTTGACTCAGCGGATTAGTACGTAACTAAGAGGAGTTTTATGAACCTCAGTTAATTACTAATCCACCAACTATTAGTAAAGGTACAAAAATAAAATAAGCTACCAAGGGTGATAGCAAGTTAATCCGCCAACTATTGCTCAATCCACTAACTATCAATTCATAAAACTGGCACTTGATAAAAAAATCAATGCAATTACGAGCAGATCAGAAACCGAATTCCTGGGATCCTTCAAGTATACATCATTACACTAACAATTAATTGCAATTGATGAGTTTGGTTATATATTGACAATTAACACCCCAATTTTAATTTCAACACTGAACATATAATAATCAACAAATTATCATATTTTACACTTTGCACTTTGATTATTATTCGATGTGTGCATGGTTTCTTTGAGCAAAGTTGAATATGATCTTCTAAAATACAGTATGTCATAATACAATAATTATATGTAGGCCGCTTTCAACTTTTCAAATTGTTGGATCTCTCTCTATTATCAGTATACTAAATTACATGTTCTACGTAATTTACAAATTCCGCTGATAAAAATAGTAACAATATTATATACTTAAAAAAAAAAACAATATATACCTCTACACAAAACTTCGACGATCACTTGCATTATAATCAAGCACCAACGTTAGGGGGGTTGACCCGCAGATACTATATTTCTCATTTTCTAGTAGTACTGTTCACATATTCCTCAACTATTCTCTCACAACTTGATAGCAATGGATAACATTATGTAGTTCATATATATATATATATATATATATATATATATATATATATATATATATATATATATATATATATATATATATATATATATATATATATATATATATATATATATATATATATGAATATATTGGGTTTAACGACGGACTGTAATGATCGTGCAGATCTATTGGCATCGGATGAAGGATGAGATGAGTTTTTTGGGGAGGGGGGGAGGGTAATGGGAAGGATAGTGGGAAGGAAGCGGTAGTGGCCATATTGTGGGAACCTTCCCGGCATTACAGATTACAGAGGGGAACCACGAAATACCCCTTTAAAGATGGACGGCGGCGGGGATCGAACCGGGTTCAAAATTCCCTTGCCTCCCGGATCACATGAAGCGAGTGCGTTAACCACTGCGCTGCATGTGCCGGTATATGTAGTTCATAATATTACCTGTTTGCAATTCAGTATTATATTACACGCATCTGCAGCAAACATCTTCATCCTCACACTTGACTCAAAAACTGGGTTTCACTGACAATGTTTTAAAACGTGCTATTGGTCTCGCTGAAAGAATATTAAATTGAACAATAAATTCGAAGATCAGGTTCACAATGAAACATTGAGAAGACTCAACCATGATAAATGTGACTTATTACTTATTAGCAATGGGAGTTGATTTAGCAAAGTATCAATTCTGTGAAAAAAGGCTGGCTCCATATCCGACTCTAACAAAGCTTTGTCTGAGCGTTTATTTATTCACACTCAACAGATCACAAGGTTTGACTAATCTGTATGAAAAGTTTTGTGGCAGATCGTCTTATCCAACTTGTAATTATATAGTTTTCAGACCAAATCATTAGAGCCCACTTTTTGGGAAAACCATTACAAAATTTGAAAAATAAGGGTTAAATAAGTGAAAAAATGAGGGGAAACTAAGAAATACATGCATTTTAAAAAAGAACATACTGTAGGCCTATTATTATAATGATAATAAAAAAATATAAAACACAGGAATGATATGCATTATTCTAAATTTTCTCTTAGATCAGACTAGGTAGCCGTTTTAAAAACGAAATAATTCATTTAATAACTCGATTTAATTTATTCAAAATACCGATGTGAATTTAAAAAGTTGGTACATACATTTTTCGAATCAATAACTATAAATGCCTACCGGTATTCAGAATCATGTTACGGCTTTCTAGAATTAATAGTTTTCCAGTCAAGGTGTTATGAAGTATATTTCAACAAGTCAAGCTGTGTGCAGTTTTGGAGCATTTGTGAAATAAATAGCTCGCTCATATTACTACTCATATGCTCTGTGTTGTCTAGTTATATATGGCCATGGGCTATAATTTATCCGATTTTCTATCTTCGTCGAAGCAATTACTGAACGAACATCAATATAATTATTATTCACCTAAGTTAATATTTTCTAAATGTTTCCTAAATTATAAGTTGAACTATAACTGTGTATACAACGTATAAATAACTTTTATGATATCATTCAATAATATTTTCAAATAATTTAGTCTGATAATAATAAACATATATTGAAAATCACACTACTTTTTTGATATTATAAGGTTTGAGAATTTCCTGTGTGAAACTAATCACTATCCAGAAATATGACGGCATTTAAACAATCATAATCTTTACAATCTTTTTAAACGAATTGCTTTTTTCGTTCAGCATTTTGTTTCAAACTATTACAAGTAACCATTAATGGTAATATTTATTTCACAATGTAGCAGCTTCCTTGGTTAATAACTCAATATCAACAATGGGCTAAACAGTATCACATCAACATTTTATAAAAATACATTATATTATTTTTAATTTTTATATCGTTATCTCTTCTACTATTTATTCTACACATTTATAAGAATTTCAAGAGTGATTCTTTTTGAAACACTTTTGTATAATTCAATGTTAATTTCAGTTCAATTATTTTTAATGTAGATTTTATTATAAGTTTATCAAATTCATCTGTAGTGCAATTACATAGCACAAAAAATATCAATTCTATCTTGGATCAACAATGATTGTTCCAATTTGGTAACAATGCATTTATCCCCATTCAAGCAGGCTTAAAGTAATTCAAAATATCAATTCAAATTAAAACCAACAAAATTGTTCCAACTTGCAAAAAAAACAAAAAAACATTCATCTTTAGTCAAGTATGTTTAAAATAATCTAATAACAATGAAGAAGTACCCATTGCTTTAGTATGCAAAAGTACAACTGTTATGGAATGTGAACAACTATGTGCAAGATATTAAATAACGAAGTAGTGTACTACGAGAAACTATATAAAACCCTAAATATTGGACGTGTACGTGGTACTTGTCAAAGAAATAAAATAAAATACACTAAAATACTAACAATATTTCGGGAGCACTTCAGCTTGTGGAAGATGCAAGAACTATGAGCACTTGAGATAGGAACAATTGCTGGGACTAACTGATAGTAATACTAACATAACGACAGCATTATCCCTGAACTATAGTCACTAAAAAAACAATCTTGTTAGACTTAAGCTATTACATTCATTCAATAGGGTTTACTTTGAATTTTCTCAAAAGTGAATAAAATGGCTTATAGCAATATCATTATTCTTGTGCATAGAAAAGTCAAACAAATTATTACAAATAAATATTGTTCATACATGTTCATACAAAAATAGAAATATTTTTCATGGTAATATACCATTTTATTCATTTTTATTCCAAAGGTTTACGTATCTATTTATTTTTCATCCAAATAGATTGTGATTTTCGACCTCGGGGTGTAATAGAAAATATATGGACTGTGGCAGGTCAAAATAATATGCGTATATACATGAACACAACAATACAAAACCGAATTGAAATCAGTTCGCCAACATGAAATAAACAATAAGACAAAAATTAAAATACATTGCGTACACGGCACTCGCTGTATCTTCGATACTTGTTGTACCTGAACGAAGTTTTAGTTTCAAGTTAAAAGTTATAAGTGGTTGAAAGATTGAAAAAAAAATCAACAGAAAATCATTGCTCTGCTTATTCACAACAGAAACTGAAATTATACATTGTTGGGACACAGCTACATAGGACTAGTATGTGCAGTATAAGTTGTAGAGACAAGACTCACACATTGCCTACATTGTCCAAATTATTAATTGTTGTGTCATGGTACATGGAACTACTTTTAAGATAAGTTTTAGCTATCATTATATCACTTGAAATTACGTACATTACAACAGAAAAAACAATGCGACAATAATTGACAGAATAATTGTTAATAGGTTAGATCAAGACAAATAATTATTGTTCCATAGACCTACAATAAAGACAGACATTTCAACTGGAACGATGCTGAACCAAATCCATTCGAAATATTTTTCTTCGTCGTCTACATTAAAAGAATTGTTTTAAAAAGTAGAAGAATTCTACACATCAACCGCTTGATGCTTAACTTAATAGGAAACATACTACGTATGTACTTGTACGTTGTGTGATTGTTCACAACTTAAATTGTTCATGATTTCCTATTAATACGGGAATATTTTGTAAGCTACTGGCCTATGCAGTTACGGTTTGTTATGAACATTCATCATACACTTATCGGGGGGATTCATGTTCAGTCCTACCTATGTTCAGTACTATACCTTCTTGAATCTTCTACTACAATTACCGTACTCAATTGACACATTGGATATATTTCAATTTCTCACAACAATAAAACTGGACCTATGATTTTCACAACCAGGCCTACTGTGTAAACAATTTTCTGCCAAAGTGTCAAATACTTTAAATAATAGAAGTAGACAAAAATAGTCATCACCAAACACATATTCTTGAATCACAATAACGAGGTTAAATTCACAAATATCTGAATTCCAAAGTCAGTCAGCGTAGAATGTTTTTCATTTTTCAAAAATGTAGACTATTTCTCTTACTGTTATAACTGTCACAAATGTTATATCATTCTTTTCTCAGGTATTTTCATAGGTTAATTCAAAACCCACTGGAAGGAAGGAACCATGTCTTAAAATCCTTTCTAAAACCAACTAGATGAACAATTTATTTTTCATTGAGCAAACTAAATTAAACTTATTAGAGATCAATGACCAAATTTCCAAACAAGTTTACATTATCGGTTCTCAAATAAATCAAATCGTGCCAACAGTTTGACTTTTTCTTAAAACCAACACTTTTACTGACAATTTAATGAATCATCACAAGCTGGTCTAGCTTAACATCTAATTCGTCAGATAGTACAATCGTAGTTACACTCGTAGCTGACGGAGATTGATCCGCAGGTAGAGAAACCTTTCTTGCAACGAGTGGCACTGATTGATTGCTAGCAGCATTCAAACTTCCCGATCTTAATAACCTAGTTCGTCTTCCTCTACTTGTCAATGCGTCAAGTTCGTGACTCTCTGACAAATGAAGCGCACACACCGTGCTCGAAGTAGAAAGCGTGGACTCTGACAAAACGTTTGTGTAAACCGTCTTATCGGTTCGATCTCCGGATTCCGAACGTGAAGCAGAATCACCGTGGCAACATTTCTTCAACGTTGGATAAGAAAATTGACCGAAACCATGTTCCGGTCCGGCTACGCGGAGCAGAGCACCAAGGAAAAATGTTGAATAAATCCAACTAACCCCCATAATAACTACAAGTAGCGCTCCAATTTGTATATATGCTAAAACAGAAGATGGCAACATGAAGGCACCAGCAGCAGCTGTGGTTAGCGCTGCCATGGCCGTTGGGCCACCCATGCGCGATATCGCATGAGTCGAGGCCGATTCTCTGACCGCACCATTCGGCGACAGTCTGTAATGAACACCGTAATGTAGACTGAAATCGACTGCAAGTCCAATAGCTACCGTAACTGCTATCGACTCGAGAACGTTCAACTTCCAACCGAGAAGCACTAAAGTACCGACTGTCACAAATATAATGGCTATGATCGATAGGATTGTGTATAAAGATATTAAAATATCCAATGTAACTACTAAGACGACGACTAATGCAATCCCCATCGAGACACCGATCGCCTCTAAAGTATCTCGCGATAACGTGCGTTGTAGATCGTAGAAATCTAACTCACTAATGAACCACCCACCTTTCATTCCTGGTGGGGCTTTCTTCATTTGCTTACGCGTCCAAGTCTCCACACGTTTGAAGAAACTGTCCATTTCTTCGTAAGACATAGTGTGTGTTTGGTTACTTTCGTATTCAACCACTACAGCTTTTAGTTTGAGGGGATTTTTTGAGAAACGCGGACCTGCAACTCCAGGAAAGGAGTACATTTCAGGACCTTCAAAGGTCTGAGTCATTGCCTGTACAATGCATATCTCAAAAACGTCACGTCTAAATGGAAAACTTTCCGCCTCGCAGCATGGTGATCGATCAATATTATCAAACGAATCTATGCATCGTCTTTGCATCCAATTGATAAATGTCTCTATGAAGCAGTTCGGTAGAAGCGGACCCCACATTGGTTGGTAAAACGTTTGATTTCGTAGCTTACGACAGAAGTTGAGAAGCCAAGATTGTGACTTGGGTGCAGACATGTCGAATGATGGGTCCAATAATAATGTGCCGCGAGAGAAAGGATCAAGATAATCACCGTTGTCGATCGGTATTACACCCCAAACAAAGCGTAGCGGTAATTTGTAGCTATCACCAGAACCGCCGTTAGTCTGAAAAATTGAGGTAAATAATTATTATATTCCTCTTCTAGTCTGGATCTATAGGGAAACAAGCTTGAATATTGTTATTTTAAGTATGTTTCTTGACCAAAAAAATTATTTAAAAAAAATTCACTCAAGTAGCATTATATTTGCTACTAGGCTTCCATAATTATTAAACTTCTGACATTAAACTACAATATATGTACATACTCAGTTGCTGACTACTGCGTTGCTATTAGCTGTTGTCACATAACAAGAATTGATTTTTTTTCTAATAATAATTAGGGCCCTACAGTTACTTATAACTAACAGTGGAAGTTACCAAAATTTTCAAGTTGCGTACCTTTTTTGGTCGTTCAAACCAGAACTTTTCTCTGTAAAGCAGATCGTACTTCTCGAACGGATGACTACTTTTGAAGAGTTGGAAGTCTTTCGAGTCGGGTAGTTTCAGTTTTGGATAATAGAAGACCACTATGACACTTCCCAACGCAATTCCACCTAATAATACCAACCAGAAGTACCTGTAAAAATAACAATTAGTCAACTAAATAAATATGTGTTCCGTGTATTTTGTTTGTCTGATGGTCAGATTATATCATTATAGAGTCAAGACAAGAAATGTTTCAAATTTCAATATACAAAAACACAACAAATGTTTGCTACATGTTAGTTATTCATGAGCACGGAAACCCGTGATCATTTTTGTGACTCTAAATAGTTTAGATTTTATCACAACAATTTGATTTATAACAACTATAGCGGCCAAAGAGACAAACTCGTGGCTGCGCTGCTATCAGTTGCTCACGAGCGTTTGCAAGCGTTTGCACATTACTTAATTTTCAATAATTTCCTAAACAAAATTCATTTCGAAAGGGTGAAAAAAACTTTGGCCATCAAGTTTCAGGCTGTACTGTACTAACAGAAAAAAGATAAGAATGTACACCAACAGTACATATTACAAATGTTGCTGGAATCTCCTGAAGACTGGAACTGGACATAAAGCAACAATATGCCCCAGTGATTTTTTGTTTACATGGAATATAGTAAAGTTGACCAGAGTTTCAGGTGACATACCTAAGTTTCATCACTCCAATCAATAGGAACTTGTCTAGCATGACTAAAGCTTGATCAACAGCTGCCCTTGCAGGTCGTAGCTTCGTGTCCCATTGAAACCACTGCGGAGGCATCATTGGAGGGCAACACCATCGCTCTAGAGAAAACAAGAAATCATAATTATAATACTGCCCTAGAAGCAAAATAGTAGTGTACAAGCACAAAACATATAGGGTAATTCAGTGACTATATTCACTATAATTTGCTGTATTTGTAATGCTTAACAAGCTTTGACAATATTAATTGATCCTGTAAATTACTGTAGGCCCTATAGCTATATATTATTATAGCTATTATGCATTATATAGCTATTTATTATAGCTATATTTATTATAGGTGGCGCAGTGGCTAGCATGCTGGATTGTCATTTGGAAGACTGGGGTTCGATTCCCACCAAGGTAGACCAGCTTGATAGTAGTTTTTTGTGATTTCCTTCTGTCATTTATGTGAATACTAGGTTGGCTCCTTGACAATAGTTCACGACCATTTCCTTCCCACTATCTGATACACGTATCTAGAACACCTAATAAAAAAACCTTTCACCAATTTACCGACGTCTATGGATATTGGTCATCATTAGAAAGCACAGTAAAATCCAATACAAATCAAATTAAAATTAAATTAAAATATAGTTCAGAGAATAGAAACCTTTTGATTCCGAATCATATAATGCCTCACAACAATGGCTTACCTGATACGACGACAGCTGCCGGCAACCAAGTAACCATTAACAAGAAGTTGGCCAATATTGCCGTCCCAGCAAAGATGCTGAAGCAACATATTGCGGTGATCGAACTGAGGTATGATGCGTAAAATGCTGCCGCAGTTGTTAAAGACGTTACAAACATCGAAGACGTAGCTTGTCGGAGTGTGTCGTATACTAGTTTCACGAGAGTACCATTGTTCTTCTCGGCTTTCGAACATTGCCATACTTTACAGAATATGAATGCGTCATCAGCACCAATTCCTGAAGAAAACAGACAAAGGATTGCTCACGATGACACTCACAATCTTTGTTGTATAGTCTATCAATCTTAATAACCATCCGCAATCATGAATAACATTTAAATCAATTTCAAAATCTTACATGGTTTCTGATAAATTTATAATACTGATTAATAAAACATATTTATGAACCCTCCATCGAAATGATATTCATGATTGATGGAATCTCATAATTGATTAAATTCAGAAATGAAATAATTCAACTTACCAACAGCAACAATGAACGCCAAGAGGTTCATGAATGGAAAGAATTTCAACTCGAAGACGAGGGTATACATGAAGTACGATATTCCTAACGAGAATGCTATTGCTATGATAGTCATCAGTGTAATGAACAACGATCCCGTATACAGCCACATGCTGAGTACAATGAACACTCCTCCGGCACCAATCATCCAAGTGTCACGAACAAGACACTCGTCAAATAATGTGCCTTTCATACCTGAGTGAGACAAAGATACATGGTAATTAGATAATGATGAAACTTTTTCGTGGATTTAACGCTTTAATGGGATTTAAATAACAACACAGAGACAAATGAACATATAGAATATTTTTAATATAACAATGAGTCTGATGTTTCTGGGGTCCTGTCACTCCTTTCTTTGGAGTATTAAAAAATTATATCAAATTATATTGAATTATTTGAATTATATATGGGCCTACATACGGTACTAAATTATATTATTTAAAAAATATATTAAAATATTTCAGTATTGCAGTTATCCTATATTATCAGCTGTTCAAATATTGGTATTTATAATCTATAATTGCATTTTAAAATATACGGAAGCTGATCACGACTTTCTTCATAGATTCACGTTAACTAGAAAATATTTGCGGTTGAAGAAGTAACTCGCTACACATAGAAGACCATGTTAAAATTTACTACACTTGGGGTGAATTATATGGGAGAGGGTTAAATGTTTTGATACATAAAACACAACTCCTAGAGGCTATATTTTTATAATACTATACTGCATATGAAATCTTCATAATGAAATGAATGAATGAATATTCGAGTTTTACGGTGCGTCGATATTTTGCGACATTTTTCATTTCAAGAATACTGCCTATGCTGTAGAATGGATAAAATATAGGTCACAAGAGTGATGTGGCAAATGGTCAAAAATCAAATAAAGTTAAAAGTTAAAATATAAAACAATAGCTTACCAAATTCCATGCCTGCCACTTCAATATCACCCTGCGTCAATGATCGCAAGTCCAACTGGTTAAAGTACCCTATCACGTTGGTACTCCTGGCAATTGGTAATATCAACATAGTGGCCACCAATGCATTGTCAGTGGTATTATTCGGCGGAAGGTACCCGGTATCAACCAAATATTCGAGGATATTGAAAACGGCATTGTGTTGGCTACATTGACGTGGGACATGTCGGCAATACATGTGGTTCTCTAGTGGATCTTCGCAGTTGTGAGTTAGTTGCATACTGTGGTAATAATGTGCGCAAAGTTTCAGCAGTTCTCGAGTAGAATCAATGTCACTCTCCTGCGAAAATAAATTAATTACTCATGTGGGATTTTACAGGTACAATTAAAGGTACATTTTATAATTTTCTGATGGTACAAAAGTGATATAAGCATAAGGTGACCATTCGTTCCAGTGTAGCCGAGATTGTAAATGTACGTCCCAGAAAAGGTAAGCCAGAATATACTATTGTCCTATTTCTAATAATAGTATGAAGCATAAATAATGAAATAAATATTAGAACTATAATTTGAAGACAACAAGAACGTTTCGTGAATTTAACATCAAGATAAATGATAATATCAAGCCACTGCCTTTACTCTACTGGTATTGAGGAAACAAGAATATTTCTTGACATTCATTTTATAAATAGTTTTCCTTACTGTAAGATCAAAACAAGATGTTCTATTGTTGTGTAATGCGATGTAGTTTGGTAACGACCAACTTGGACAACAGTGACCCTCAGATATTGTCTGGCAAAGACTGTCAAACTCGACACCATCCCTGAGTTGTGCGTCTAGTCGACACATCGTAAGCATCGAGTCAAGCGTGAACAGATCGGAGCTGGTGGACGACGTTAATACCATTCGGGAGTAGTCGATACCTAAGTGGTAGAAAATCCAGTTTACTACGTTTCAATTCAAAGCCGTTTATATTCCTGTATCCGCCACTGATTTAGAAAAATTCCATGCTCAAAAATTAGTAGCAATAGAATTTATATTCACCTGGTGAGTTGCAAAAGAATCCATCACTGTCGAGATGTTTGTGATCGTGGTCGTGGTCGTGCTCATCGAAATCGTCTTCATCATTGAACAACTTATTTGCTTCTTTACCGAGCATCTTCCACTCGTCTTGTTGCTCCTCGATGGATCTATTTCGCTGCTCGCTTGTGAGTACCTGAGAAAAATTTAAGACTTGCCAATGAATAGAATATGTATTGGATATGAAAACATCATTTTGTTAAGTGTGATGTTTTGATTTTGTAGTAGTGTCACCACTTCTTTTGGTGATGGCCTGAATAGTCAGTGGGAAGGGGTAGGTAAGAAATAGGGAAGGTATTTTAGGGCACCACGTAGTTGCAGGATAGACTTATTGAGAGCACAATTCTACGAAAACTCTGAAGGGATAAATATAGGTGGTTAGATTCAAGTAAGGAAATAATAATATACACCGTGATCCATTTAATGATGGTGACTGCAATACTAGCATATTTAAAGAATTATAATGAAAAAAACAAATATTCGAGGACACACGGCTCGTAGATGAGCGGGAGGGGGGAGACACTATTCTTTTTGGAAACGTCGGAGATTACGTATAATATTTGTATTATACTTATTCACAAAAAAAAAAAAAAAATAGGACTTTGAATATATCATAAGCCAAGTAGGCACTACACTCACACGATATACGCTCGGTAGTCTACGCTCGAGAGCTGTACCAAACACACAGACCGAGTACTTCGTCCTGTCCTCTTCTGTCGGACCTGATTTAACTGACTCGCCCACTTACGTTATATTCTTGCTTACGTTATCCGGGGAGGGGTGGAGGAAGGGTAGGGGATAGGAAACATCCAGTTTTAAGGGAGACTAGATACGAGCGGTTGACTGCTGTGGTGTCACGATATGACGTCACAGTAGGATATGTTTTTTTGATTATGTTAATATATTAATGAATATCTCAAAAATTACCTCCAAAGTCATTGAACACGATCTTGTTCATATTTGCAAAGTGACGACCACGATACTCTCACATGGATAATTTGGAATTTTAATAAGTTGGAACATAAAAATTAAATTTAAACTAAAATTACCTTTGAATAAGTTAATTTAGTTGAAGAATTAATGAAAATTGATAATAAGCAATATTACATTTTATCATCTCTCTTCAATGTTGTAATAGTTCAAACTTTCACTGTACAGTAATATATCCTTAGACAAAAGACCTAAGACCCACTCTGATAAGAAATATTCCAATTTTAGTGAATTACAGTAGCCCACTTGTATAAAACTTACATCTGACGTATTTTTCACTGAGAAACTCCAAACTCCTGTATCGTCGTCATCTTCATAAGAGAATGTATCGTTCGGTATTGACAGTGCTCCTTCGGCTGTCAGTATTATCTTCGCTTCTTCATTTGTACTCGCTGTCATCTCATGAGACACAATAGTTCCCTGAGCGATGTCATCCTCGTCCAATAGGTTTGGTACCGGGATATCATTGGAGATTTGTAAGACATTTGGGTTTAATGTCAGAGGTCCAGATGCCCTTGAGGCATCTAATAGATTCTCCCACGCTGTAAGACGCTGCGAGATTACCGTGCCTCGAGTCTCGAAACCCTGTGAAACAGTTCAAACTATATTATCTATGTGTTAGTTAAGAACACTTCAACTTCATTTAGCAACGAAACCTGTTTAGATTCCCACTTTTGTTTGTCAATCCCGACTGAAGTTCTTCTTGACTGAACTCGGAAAGAATCTAAACAGAAACTTGACTCAGAAATTAGCTAGGCTATACCATCTTGAGAAAAACGATGAAAATCAAACATCAGGTCTTCGAAATACATCTAGTGATCTTTGACATTAAACCATGATTTCTCTTCCATCATGGCAAATTGTTTGTTCATTCAAACATCAAACAACCCAACAGGTTTCCAAGTATTTTTCATATTTCAATGGTATTTAAAATTTAAATATCAAACGCCATTATTGATTCGTATGCTCTTTAGATTATTACATTACTAATCATAATTAATAATAAAATTAATTCAGTAATTCATTATATGTATTAATTACTACATTTACAATACTGCCAAATAGAAAGGTTTAGTCAACTCACCAACTGTGGATCACTGAAGTTGGGTAACTTTTTCGTTGTTAAAGGGATGACCAAACACGTTCCAGCAAAAACAGCAACCGCAACAAGAATGACATATGGATGGTGTGCGACAATACGTGCATACCTGTTGAATTTCAATAAGTGTTGAAATTACATTCAACCCATTTCAATTTTTTAATTGATTATAGAACAATTTAATATGCGACTTGAATTTGCACATGGTACAATTTGCTCACACAAGCATTTAGTTTCAACTATCAAAGCCAATATTCACACAAAATTAGAGTTGATCAATAATACTTGAACTTACAATCTAGAAACTTTGAACTTGAAATTTGAAGCTTACTACAAAAAACAGATAGGATTAGAGTCTTTGATCAATAATCACTTGTTGATTTTTGGTACTACCCATCCATACAAACTCACGTAAGTTGACCATGTTCAATGGTTATTTTCATCTAATGAAGTTTCTTTAATTATTATAAAATTAAAATGCTACAGAGCCCATAGAGGTAAGAACTAATATGTCATCTATGGTTCAACAGACCTCATAATTAAATGAAAAGTAACTAGGTGTTCTACAGTAGGTACCACTACCGACTATATGGCCTACTCATAAAACACACGTTTTAGTATTGACAATCTCCGATATCCCAGAAAAATCATTTGAATAGCACGTCGTACAAAATCTAATCCAATCAAATAATTTGTTTCTGTTATCAGAGAAGAATATTGTCCAATCATAAGCAAGCAATCGCATGCACACACTTTTAACTGTCATTTCTATGTATGCTATAGTTACGCCTACTTTTGTTGAAGCGTTATCAAAATAACTCACCAGTTCATATTATTGTCAGTTTTTGGATTAATAAAATCCAAAGAACCGTGCACTCCGGAATACCCCACATCACACCTAAACAAATCGCGTGAAACACATTAGAAATTAACGATCCAAGTGATAAAAATGATGTAAACACAAACTCAACACTGCCATTGCCAAGAAACGAAAGCGTGCTGCTGACGCTACCTATGCTAGAAAGAGACAGAAGATAAAATCTTGAGATTTCACTGTATTGGTTTGCGTAGGAGATGTATCCGGTATGTGATTCAACCGTGGACTTATAATACTGCGTTTTGATTCAACTAAGGCGCGAAGTTGGATGTAAAAAGTGTAATAAAAAGTTGGACTCAGTTCACCTCATATCTTGTTGCGAATTTTTCGTCGGCTCAATTTTTTTCGTCTGTTCAATTTCGAGGGCAATGCTTTTACTGGCTTAAAAATTGGGTTAAAAATCTATAGAATGCATGAAAATGGAAATGAAATATAATCACAGAAGTTTCACCTATATGCGTTCAAAAACAATTAACCTATTTTTTAAAAGAATTAGCCTTTACGTAAACGTACATGATACGCGCGTAAAACAATGTAAATGTAAAACATGTAAAACAATGCGATGGTCGAATAATTCACATTTTACTTAAGTTCGATTTCGATTTATTTCTACTTTATAGCTTACGAAATTCGCATCGCATCGCAAAATGCGTAAGGATCTGCATGACCGACCAGCTTTATTCTCTATACCCACTAAACCATATTGAAGCTACCAAGAGTATAAAGAACCGATATCGTTACGTTTTCAAAAATATTTAATTACATTTTCAATATTGCAAAATATCGTTGAATTAATTCCTTTCATCGAATTTGAATCACGAATAAATAGCCCCAATTCACGCAAGCACATGACAAAGATATTTGAAACCGACGTTTAAAACGACGTCCGGATTATTTGCAGGATATTGTATAAGTTTCAAAGCTACCTTGAAAGTTATTATACTTGAATAAAACGATGGGCATCAAGTTTGTGAACACCTATTTATTAATTACATATAGGCCTAACCCTCCGTTCTTGTGTAGTCTATATATATTGAATTATGACACTATCCAGCGTTTTCCTAGTATACAATATAGGTATATATTGTTACAGGAAAACGCTGGAAGTGTCAATGACAAGGGTGAGGTAGAAGGAGGGATGAAAACGCTGATCGGAACGGTTTCAAAGAATAGGCCTATATAGGAAACAGAATATTGTATAGGTAATAAGGTTTAAGTATAAGATCGTAATATATTATAGTATTTCAACACTCCCATTTTCTTACAAATCCATTTCTCAGAAATGGATCAGAAATCCATTTGGAAATGATCAGAAATCATTTCTAATTGTTCCAGTTTTTTTCAAAAACTATAAATAATACAAGACTTAGTTGTATTTCTGCAGGAATAGGACTATTGGGGAAAGTTTTGAAGTTGATTGGTTTCTCCGTCGGACCTCCTATATGGTCTGACGTGTACACAAATCAGAAAAACGAATACCTTTTGGGCAAACTCAACAGGTATGTACAAAGGCGTGTCCATTCATTACAAAGAAAAATATCTCACAAATATATAAAAAATTCCAATTAGAATTAAAAAGGCAAAATCAATCACCAAATCAAACATGAACGCTTACTCGTCAAAGATGCTTTCCTAATTTCTTCAGGATGAAGAACTAAAACAATCCATTTTCCCATTCACCATTATTCACATACATCTTTTCTATTTCACCAATTATTATAATATTGCATTATATAACATGATGTAATAAATGTGTAATCCCCCCCAATAGAATAGATTGTCAGCAACTTTCTCAATTGAAAATGCAATTGACAAAATTAATATCATTCAGTATATTATTATAAAATGAATGGAAAAAAATGAAAATAAACCTTTTCTTCATTACTCCAAATGAAATTGAATGTATAGAATTAGTTTTCATGTAAATCCCGTATTGGACCACTTTATTTCAAATCATCAATTTCCTGAATTTTTCAGAATAATTTTGGCATCGGCTTTATAACCTCAATACGTTGCGTTTTATGGCCTACATACACATTTTATAGCAAAATCGGTTGTGAGGTATGAATCTCCACACTTTACAATCTCCTAACTTATGATATCAGCTCACTCATTCGATATGAATAAAATATTTATACGGTTTTCATTTTATCACCATTTCTCTATCATATATTTCTCTATAAAATGCCAATAAAACGTGCTGATCTAATTGATTTATATACGTTGCAGTGAAAACTCGTGAGAACGCAGTGTGTAGATTCAATTTTACTTTATGACTTTATAAATTCTATAATATAATGGGCCAAGTTATATGAGTCATGCCGGTCTGAAGCCAACCCAGTAAAATATGAGCATTTTATCATCTTTTCACGTTCTAGAATCTCTCGCTTTTTATCGTGGGGTGCATGGCTTCTACGCAGTATATAAATATGTTGGCAAATTGAATTTGCCAATCATTTCGTTTCTTGCTGGTTTTGACAATGAGGATATACTTCGTGCTAAGTGAGATGACGGTCTCGATAGTATGTCTACGTTATTGATTACTGCTAACAGTTGGGGGTGTAGATCCGCCAAAGTTCTTGGCAAGAATTCTAAATGTGAGTCACTTCAGGGTTTACGTGTGTAAAACGTATTTTTCATAAAAGTAAAACGAGGGGGTGTAAAATGCTGGTGTCGTTGGACGACAAAGTGGGGTGTGAATTTGAATGTTTCCTTCAAAATGGTTTGAAAAATTGCTAAATTTATGAAAATATATGGGCTGTCTCTTATATATTTAAAAATATATAAATATACCATAAAAAAACACCCAGTAGGAATAGGCTTAGTATTTTCCATTTCTTCAAATTCTTGTTTTGATTTTATTGATGACATTTTCTCCACTTTCGCTTCAACATTTCACCTCAAAAAGATGAAAAGAATGTTCGGGTCTGATATGCAACTAATATGTATAGAACATTTTTCAACTGGATTTGTAACCGCAAGGGTTTAAAAAATATTCTAAATGATGTTGGTCCCGAATTTTCACCGCGCTTTGGTCCTTCGAGATCTTGAAAACCGACGTTGTAACTTTATATTCCCTTTCCCTGCTTACTCCAACACATAACTTGTGTAACTTAATACCTATATACACGAAAATATGAAGAAAGTTTGAGTAGCTCGAAAGCTTAATATAATTTTCCTCGTCTATCTCCAGACTCAAGCATAGGGCAGTACGAAGTTACGTAACAACTAACAAGATGTTTACAACTAACTTCCCTCCTAGCTCAATTTATTCATAGAGGTGTCAATTTTAATTATAAATTATAAGTGAAAACCTGTTCAAAAGTTCAATGCTAGTTAGGCCTACAACCCCCCTTTTCTATTTCCAAGATTCTCAGGGCAATTTCATATTATGTTTCGTCTGTAAATAGCTATAGCATGTTTTAATTAGAATAACTATAGAAATTCACTCCATTGTATATGTTTCAATTTTTATGCGTGGATGCGTTTCGATTCAACAACGCTATAAATTATCATATCACAATAAAGAGCATCGTTACCCAATTCGAAACGCAATAAGATATGTACAAAATAATTAAATAAGTGGTCTACCAAAATTGAATATAGTCATTATGACAATATTATCTTTACAATTGCCCTATTCGGTAAATATAACTTGTTCATTCGAAATTACAAAAACAATGCGATTGACTGGTAAGTATATGGCTTGTACCAAAAGTACCAAAAGTAAAAGTTCGTTTTTGTTCGTCTGATACCTTTTATAAATCATGTGGAATACCACAACGTTGACTGGCTTGATTGATTTGACGATTTGGGTTTGATTGATTCTTATTGATTATATTACCTGTTGAAATTATTGATTTCATCTGATAAGTATTTGAATGGAAATATAAATGAGGAATGCTGACAAAAATAACTCTTTTGTTTCGTCACAAGTGGCTGATTGATATAAGATAAATCATTTACATTCACGTTCGGCTACGCGTGATCCGCAGTAATGGCATTGTATTGTATTGTAAGTCTTTTATTTGGTCAATATTTGAATGATTATAATATAATATAGACCTAATATGATAAATAAATATAATAAATAAATATATATATAAATAATAAATATATATTAAATAAATCTTCAATGATTACTCAAAGTAGGCGGGGTTCATTAGTGAATGTGTTCTTCCACCCCCTTCTAACTAACGTCTATTTGCCTCTCTTATTAGTCTATGTGTTCGACTCACATAGTAATATTCTAATATACTTAAAAACTTCATACAGTCAAGTTGTAAGTCAATTAGGTTAATTATCCCTGATGTTGAGTGGATAGTGGATACCACTAGGGTACCATGACGATCGACAACACAGAGATTGTCCTGGTTTTCTGTTATACATTGGTACATGTACATGATTACAGCGGTTACATTGTTTTACTAATGTTCTCCCATCATGTCGAACGTATTACAACGTACGGCTGTCACGGTCTTCCTGTTTTATTATCAGCAATTTTAATCGTAATACCATATTTATACGGTAATACGATATGATTGGTTCAACCACCTGAGCTTTAAAAGGTCTAATTACATTTTAATACAAAAAATTACGTTATAAAACGGCTGATAAGATGTATGTAAAACTTTTGTATAATGTACGATGTGCTCAAAACTTGTGCTCAAATTCCGTGAAAATTTAAATATAATATGAGAAAATGTTTTTCCCAAAATGGTCTTCTCTTTTATAGGTGATTTTTACGGAGTTTTGAAAAATTTCAAAATGGTTTTCCCAAGATTTGGTTCTACCGATTGTGCCTCAAAACTACATAAAGTGTCGAGTTAGATGATGCAAATAATGCATTCCACAAGTCGTATCAAAAATGTGATCTGTAGAGCGCGACAAAAACAAGAGAAAAAAAAGCTTCTTGCAAGCACAGTTAAATTGAGTCGTCGCTTTGCTCATTACATTACAATTGAAATTATGCTCATTACAATGGAAATATCATTGATAAGAAAAGAAAGAAGACAAAAATGGATGAAGCAGATTCTTAAGATCACTATAGGGAGATCGAAGATTCTTTTCCCCAAACAGAATGATTGGTTTGGATTGAACGTGATAGCTCACTATATTTACAGTCTGTTAAATGAGTTACATAGTCATTAATTATTTATTTCTTTGGGGTGGTAAGATCACTTTTGTGGCGTCCCGTCATACGATTCTACCTCGTCATCCTTAGCATAATTGGGGAAGAATGATATTATTTCACGTTTTCGATGTTACTAAAAATATAGGCCCAACTCATTTTATTTTATATTCTTGTTAGATTCTGTCATTTTTTTTAGTTGGCGATAAGAACGGCGACCCCTCCCCTCTTGACCAACTTCCACCTCTTCTACCCGCTCTCTCCACCATCACATCAACTTTCAGTTGAATTATACATGATGGAAGAATTCTAACTCTAATGTCTAAGAAATACAGCTATAGCCCCATACACCTCATCTCGAGTATATTTGAGAATCGCAACCTTCGTGCGTTCTCATTCCTTGACAAGGAACATACGGTTGTTAGTTTAGCAACAACACTCATGCATATGAGGTGGTTATACTTAAACTGCAAGCATCTCTCCGAAAGAGATCGATCAGTTATATCATGGACGATAGATATATCCATCGTCTATGGTTATATATAAAGCAAAGAAACCTATGACTGGCAATAAGAAAAACACACGCATTGCGGTCTGCCATAGTGACTAATCGGGGAGGAAATAGAAACCTTTGTCATGATTTACATTCATCTTGATTTGCTTTGAGAGAATGAGCAATAAAATCACGTGAGTTGAAATAATATGTAGGCCTAAAGATAACATTTTTATTATGTAAACGAAACACAGTAAAATAGATTTAGTAATAAGACAAACACCAAATTTAAAGACAATTCTATTTTTATAAAATATATAAAATGTCATATAGTGCACCTGATGATATGCGAAATAGTAAAAAGATTGTAAAAATTCAGAAGAACATGTTAATAAATCAAAGAAATTTAATTAATAAAGGAGGAATTTGGGGGTTTTGTAAAAAGTGGTAAAATGCAACTTTTGTTCGTGTGACGCCATTCAAATATATTTATATATTCGAATAAAAAGTTCATTTGTATCCACGAAAGAAGGCGCGAACCATTCGTGCGCTCATGGTGTTGGATAGGAAGGACGGTCGTTCGGACATTTCTTTCGTGGATACAAGTAGGCCTACAATAACCTAACAATATTTGTTTTCTTTTTCAATAATTCCATGTATTTATTTATTCGATTATGTAAAAGGGTATACTTGTTGACATATAGAGAAAAAATAACAAATTATGCTGAATAAATATTTACTACTAAGTACAAAATATGGGTCTATGTCATGCGCATGTTGTTGATGTTGTTTTTGTACTACAAATTAATCTAAATCGACCCAGTCCAAATAATCTAATGGACCTAAATGAACTAAATAACTTAATCTAGCTGAAAACTAATCGGAAAACGCGGCATTGACATGAACTATAAAGCACATTATAGCACATTTATTTCCGAGTTACGACAAAATAGTGACGATGCACATCGACAATAAGTGTAGACCACCTATAGCTTCGACTTCTGTTTTTTCATCATCATCTAAACCTTGAAAAACATTCATTGATTCCCAATTTGAAAAGTTATATAAGGTTTATATAGGGAAAAAAAACTCTAGAAAAATAATCTATGAAAAATGTAAAATGTTACTGTATTGAAACGCAGGAGTGCAACAGCAAGAATCTATATTATTATGAAAGTTTTCACACATCTATGCATCCACGCCATGCCATATGCAGGCGTTTTGAAGAGAAAATAAAAAATCTATCTTCTAAATCCAATATCCATTCAAGTGATCAACTGTATAGACCTACAATATAGATAAGAATTTTTTATTATTTTCAATCTATTAGATTGACTGAACTCATTTAATTATAAAATTGACGTAAAATGAACATTTGCAGACTTTTAATGAAACGAAGTCTACTCGAATAGCAGATTTCTGCATAATAAATTTTTAAAGCTGTATCGATTACATGAAATAAAAAATGTAGAGCACTCTAAAGTTGGTTCACAACTTTTTCTTAGAAAAAGTTTGTATAGATGATTGGTTAAAATTCAAGTGAAACTGATGGGAAACTGACAGATATGAAAAAAATATACAAAAGGAACGAATCCAACTCAGAATTTGAATTGAAGTTGAGTATGGGTTCGATTACACGTGAAGTTCGTATTTTGGGTGAAACTCTACCATTCTTCATTCTTTATTTGACTACTGCGATTTATTATTATTCTGTTTTTTTTTCTACTAATGATAATTTTTAACCTTCATTTGATTATTATTATGTGTCGAATGGCAATCATGTATACCATGACATGGTCTTTAATAAAGATTTATATACACAACCGAGAGAAAATTCAAAATAATCTTCCATAAAGAAATTATAGCATCTAGTATTATAATTTAGTTTTGCATTGTGTGTAGGCCTATAGCTTGGCTTCTTTACATCGTATTATTTACATTAAATTATTGTAGGGAACTACTAATAGGCCTACATTATAAGTTATACGACTATGTATTCTCGTCATTGTAAAATCTCATGATTATAGTGCCTACAGTGGAGATCTACTAACAGTGCGTTGTCAAAAAATAACGACAGAATTTTAAACAACGTAATTATTTACATAATCATGCCAGAAAAAGTGATAGATTTTTATTCGTGTTTTCCTGCACACAATTTATCACTCTGGTACGGTTTATATGAATAATACCTAGTTTTCTTAGAATATCTAAAATACAATATGATACAATACAAGTAAATACAATACAATACATCTATGTCAAAATATAGAAGAGCGATATGTATACCACGAATAATACATCTCTCCTGATTATAATAAATTCTACTTCGATTATTGCTGCAATGTACCTTATTCTTCTAACTTGTCGAGAGGCTACGATAGGTATTACACATATTATACGGATTGTGAGGAATTGTGCCAATAACATTACCATACAGTAGCGATTGACCCTATTTGCGTACAGGCTTTGGTCAAGGTTACTTTATAATGTCATTTTCAAAACGTAGGGGATGGGTTGTGAACGTTTCAATAAAATATAATTTCATTTTGTATTCTTTAGCTATACATAATATAAATGTATAAGCTTGCGTAGATCATAATATGTGTAGGTGACCTGACCTTAATCCCCTCCTCCCCACCTCTTCACGATCGTAGTAGGCAGTAGTAGCCGGGGCAACAATACAACCACGTTTCCATCTGGTCCAGATAAACACCCCTAATAACCACCCCTAACACCCTCTCACTCACCTGCTCAATGTTGAGGTGACCTCTGAGGTATTGTCGATACTACCAATGGAATTAGCCACGATTAATACCGTTACTTGAAATATGATGCGACGTTCGCGTTGACGTTGTTGTGGCGGGGTGAGGGGAGGGATGGCGACGATCTCCGTACGGGAGGTGGTTGTTGACGGTGAGGCGGACTACGGACGACTGTTGCTTGCACGACGGTGTCGTCGACGACAACGGCGGCGGGGCGTCGCTTTTTGCAACCCCCTGGCGGAGAACGGGGCAAACAGTCGATAACATTGGTCAGCTAGCTCTCTCCGTCTCCTTCTCTCTCTCTCGTTGTCCTCTCTCTTCCTCTCTCTCTCCCTATCTCGCACACATTTGGAAGAGGTAACCATGGATACCGTAGTCCCGCACCTTAAGCATATCTGTCTATGCTTTGGTGTGTTTCGGTTGGGGTATAATGCTATAGAGTATAGAGCACTCAAAAATCGTTGTTCGGGGGTGCTGGATAGGTAATGGAGGGAGTTAGGGGAAGTGAAAGGATAGAGGGAAGAATCAAACTCGGGTCCGGGATGACATTCCTCTTAGTTATTGTCGTCATCGTTACTATAGGGACCAATTCTTTTTAAGCTCATTATATGTGGTCTCGATATTTCATGGGACCCTGGATGCATGGGCTGGAATGGAAGAAGGTTAGCCGGTTTTACATCGAAAATCAATTGCATGAATCTGGAATTTACTGTCGACGTTCTACACACATAATATGTAACATATGACTCAGTACACGAATTATGAAGTAATTTGATCATTGACCGTATTTATCTGTAATTATCACTGGTATTATGAATTATTAATCATCTTTTTTACCCAATATTTTGTCTACATAATTCTATTTTTTTTTAAATATTATGAAGTAATATTGCTTATTTTTTTAAACTTAATGTAATTTGCATTTTTTTTTTCTACTCCTACCTTACAGTCATGGAGTAATATGTAATGTATCACTCTACAGTATAGATTAGTAAATAATATTTGGCAATAGCGAGATAACTGTGCCCACTAAAAATGGTCATTTCAATTCAGGACAACAAATATTTCTTCCCGCCTGCGCTTTGGAAATGATGCAACCAGTGGGTCGCTATGGTGATCGGGTTGCCTAGATAGCGACGTACGTATACGTTGGTTGGTAGATGAGCGAGCAGGAATGGGGGAAAGGGGAAGAAGTAATATTAGCAAACGTAGCGTTTTCCAATAACTTGCGTAACTGTTCTACCAGCTACAGGTTGTACTTGTGCTAACTGATCCTTCAACTATTGGTTTTATGAGCGACTATAATAGGATACATTTACATTTAAAATACTGTGAGGCGTCGAGGAAACATTCTACTATCCCTTCCCCATTAATTCTTCCAATAAGCTAACTTGAAATACTGTCTAGATCATGTTTTTTTTTTTATTTGACCCTCTTTTAGGGCTTATACATCGTATATTTTGTTTATTATTATATTTATTTGGAAAAATATACAAAACCTTTAGAAGTGGCTCCTTCTAGGACTTGTGATAAAATGATATACATATGAATTAGTATAGAAAAATTGGTGAGAGTTTAATTTGGTATAATAATGATTCTGGCGCACAAGGTGAATAAGGATCTCTTTTCGAAATGGCAGAACTGAGAATGAAGAAGACGGTTAGTGGGAAGCAGGGGATCTTGCACAAAAACATATCTAGAAGATGTTTGAAAAGGATTAAGAGGAAACATTATAGATAGATGTCGAGATTTTTCAGCCATGGACCATACTAACAAGAGATGTTCCGCAATGTGGAAATAAAAGTGACTCCCACTTTTACCTCCACTACTTTATCACCATTCTTTTCTAATCCCCTCACCTGTAGCACCTGTAGTACCAGTGCAGTTGCAGAATATTTGCACCAAATTTTAAAATGCGTCGTACTTCGAAAATTATGCATCGCCATTGAAACTTTGATGAAAATAACTCCTTCATTTCCCACAGTATGAGAAGAGTGAAGAAGTGAGGGAGGGAATGGAAGACGGATATCCAAGCAAAGCAGACGACGTAGGCGCTCAATCGGGGTTCCCAAATAATCGTTCGGTGATAAATGCCAGTGGTGACGATAAATGTCCTAAAGCAAAACCTCTAGGCACCGAGTCCAAGATCCCTCGTTTTCCTGCGTCTATCAATATTTTGTCCCACCCTACTCCCATATAACCAATGTTTAATTTTCCTCCATGGATGGGTATGTTTTCCTCGTCACTTATAGGTAGAGGTTTCACTAAGCCAACATAATAATTTGTCATAATAACACAGATACAACTCGTATCGCAATGCCGCGACACAAATATTGCGATGCTTCGCAAGTTGTAATTGAATTTAGAAGCGCAATGAGAATGGCTTATTTTACCCTGATCTACATATTTTTTGAGTAATCAAATACAATTAAAATAGACCCTGCAATTTATATTGCTGACCAATAAACTGTAAAAATGTCTAAAGCATTCTGGTGATTTAAGAAAGGATATATAATAGGCCTACATTTTAATAATATAAAATGTAAAATGTATTTTTCCATGAAAATAAAATAAATGAACTGACAATTTCTATATTAATTAAATTATAGACAGAATAACATTACTATTCATAAATATATTACATACAAATCATTTAATCATCATACCTAGTAAACATTATTGGTTCAGGGGCGGGAATGAAATAATGTAGATAGCACTTATACCCCAATTTTTCTTTTGATTAATAAATAATATATATTTTGATTTATATCAAGGCTACAGATATACAAATTATTTGTGTACAGTATTATAGTGTAGGCCTACTTATACTTTGAAGAATACATGAAGGGTTGTGATTTAGTTGACAAATCAACACACTTGAAATTGAACCCAATGTTGAGACAGTCAATAATTAGAGATGACATAGGACAACTGGTTTCCGGGCATGCTTTTTTAAATCGCAAATGGATCAAATTGTCGAAACCAGGGTTTTCACCTGATTTTTCACCACGAAATCAACACTTTTCACAGATTAAAGTTGGTCAATTTTGTATTGCCCGCTGAAGTAAGCTATACTACAGCGTCGAAATTGCACACGAGAAAGTACTGGTTGGGCCAGGCCTCATCGATCATACAGTAAACGGTTCGCAGTAAACGTGCGAATGTCGGTTCAGATTTGGCTCTGTCGGTTCTGTGAGAAACAGCTCTCTGAATCACTCTCTCAAGGTCGGAACACATAGTAAATTCAAAAGGCAGATGAAAGGCACAGAGCAGAGAGCACGCTTACGGAACTAGCTACGTTCATTTGGCTGTTCCCGTTCTTTTCTCTAATCAATACAGTGAAACCTCTATCTATTGTCAAAGAACAATGCATAGAGGTAGAGGTTTCACAGTAATCGTAATTGTAACTTTTTTCGAAAACAAACCAGATTTCTTAGTGAGGAAAACTCGGTTACCAAATTTACTACCCGATGTCATTCTTACACTTGATGCCTTTATAAAAAATTCTCAGTTATTGCTGGTCATCTTCGGAGTCTGAGGTGTCGACGATGCTTTAAATACCAGCGGATTCGATACTCTGAAAATACTTGGTAGCATTGTTGCCAAAATGCCAAATACTTCTTCCGACATACCCTGTAAAAAAGTAAGTAATTTTATTAATTGTAGGCTCACTTTATTTTATTTAAGAGGCCAGCAAGCTTTCACACCCCATAGTTTTAATATTCAATTTCTTAATTTTGATTCTGAAGAAATAAGACAGGTACCTTCAATAAAGAAATTGCAAACAATCAAACTTTAATATCGCATATTGATCAATATTACATCGAAATATTTCATGTCCAATCGATAGGCCAATTGAAAATATTGAATCGAATAAATTACATCACCAGAACGAGATCACCATCGGAATGAGACCTAAACGACGTAAATGAATCTTAACCTGGTAGCATTGAATTTTTCTGTCTTCTCTTTGATTTTAATTTTTCTATTATTTTGTGTGTCGGTGTTTTTCTGTCTTGCCTAATGTAATCTTTAATTTTCTGTGGTTCAAAGATCATGCTCTAGGTCTTGGTTATCACAAAATGATTATGTTATGTTTATATATGGTTAATATCATTTTTGTTCAATATGTTCAATATTTATGTTCCATATGAATTCTACCTGAAACTTTCAATATAAAGAGTTATCATGAGTTTGAAAAAATGGGAATATCCCAAAAAAATAGAATCAAAATGTAATTTTTACCCTGCCATAGGTCACAATCACTTTGATTTATTTTAAATATCAATTACACGGTTTACTAATGATATATTTACTTGGTGAAAAACAGTTTTGAAATTGGAAACAAATTTGCATCAATAATTTTACATCCCTCAGAATATCCTACCCCTACCACATCCAAATGGGGAGGGGGAGAAGGGGGGAATTCAACAATGATGACAAATCTGAATATATCCTAAAATAATAATGCTTTCATTAACAAACCCTGAAAAGTTTGTCTTAAACGACCAAAAACTACCTTGACAAATTTTCTGTGGTCAAAGGTCACTTGCTAGAATCTTCTAGCCTTCTAAAATTGTAATTTACATAGGTTTAAACAATCTTTAGTAATTGTTAATAGGTATTTCAACGTTCAAAACAAACAACCAAGTACTGTATATTCTTAATACTATAATGTGTTAAAAACATATGCTCCTAGACAATACTTGGAGAAGTACTCTTGAACATATGTTGTTATTAGTAGGCCTACAGCCTAGAACAAAAAATATTACATGGAAGATCACTAGACAAAATAAAAATTTATCACCCATTTCTACAATTTTTACTTTCCACATCTTTCAATCTTGAGACCAAAAATCCTTCCAAGTCATGTCAAGTATTGATACATTGGTTGTAATACCTTGGGGACGAGAAACTGTAGGTTCTTCAGTTCTGAGCCACCCCACGACGCCATTTCAATCATGAACCCTTTGACGCACTTGAAAACCAGCTCAGCGCGTTTTGTACACCACGCTACTGTCATCTCCTGTACACGAGAAAAAGATAATAGTGAATATATTACATACAAATACGATATAATCTATAGTTGCAAAATGACAACGTTGTCGCCGCACTTTCAGACCCTAACTTTCATTCACAATCATAATTTTAAGAAAAAATAAGTAAATAGCTATTTTGATTCTCCATAGAAATGTAAGTATGGTAATCAACCCTTCTTAATTGAAAATTCAGAGGAAAATGAAAATAACATTTTGAATACAAAAATTGAATCGTCAAAAAATATGAAATAAAAAAAATACGGCAAATAATATTAGGATGGGTAGCTCAATTGTCAAAATAACGCTGTTCATAGCTTCCCCTGAGTTGCCCATATTTCGTTGACTGATGCGCTAGTGCCGAAAAGAACCAAATAGACCCGAACATGTAGGGAGCCAGATACTACGCCAATAGACCGCGCTATATACCAGCAATTCTACCACTTACCAGCTGCTCGCAACTTGCAAGGGATGACAAGCTTTTCTGTTCGTAATAGACGAGATATAAGTGTTATTGCGAAGATCCAAAAACGCTTGATCAGTAAACACTGCATTTATTTTCAATAATGTATCAGGAAAAAAAAATTGATTAGATTAGATTATTTTTTGCTTAGGCCTGCTGACCCCACTAACAGCTAGGTTATTTAGGGGTACGAATAAGCATGTGATATACGTTCATAAGACCCATGTCTTATGCGGGACTCGAATGCACACCCAACTGTGGCTTCAGTTTCTAATGTGATGCTTTAGGTGACTGAGCTACAGAGGGCGCCTCCAACGCTTCGAATTGAACAATGTTTTAACGATAATGAATTAGCATCGAGAACAAAAAGAGTTTGAATTACGAATTATTGGAATATTAATTTTAATCGTATCATCGTATCATTGCTATACCTGCTATCAATTGCTATACCTGGGGTCGGGAACCGAGTTTGCTCGGTGAATTATGACAAATTTCAAATTAACTGAGTTCGAAGTAATGCGGATTTACTGTAAAAAAAGGTGGGTTTTCAATTATATTTTAAATTTAGAATTTATTATCATTAGAATCTATGTATGTGTATGCGTAACATAACATATGTTCCAGTGAACAAAACATGTGTGTGATAGTATAATTAAAATTGAAGAAATTTAGCTCAATAATCAATGTGGTATCAGTATCACGTGTATTGCTATTCTCTACTTCAGGAGTGATTTAAAGCGGAAATAGTGTAAAGCCGATATTTGCCTGATCGAAATCCTTAAAAAAGTAACAGCAAGCTTACCTCGGTCATTTCATGCATCAAAAGAATGGGTATAGTCAGTGTAGTTATGTCGTTAGAGCACGCAGTCTTTAGAATATTTCTGAGGCCAAGAATAACGGAGTGCCTTGAATTGATGTCATCTGAAATCACAAGTAAATGTAAGCCAAATGAGTCAATTAATTGCTTGTCTAAATTGTATTCTTTTCTATTTTTTTGTTTATGTTTATGTCTCTAGCAAATATGCTAAAATCTAAATGCATGGCGGCAAGATGCTCTAATTATCTTCATGTTAATTTGTACACCATTTTCTTGAATTCTTCAATTTTCTCAGCATTTCTTCCCTTTTCCTCAAGCTCATTCTAATCCCTTATGGTCCTCTAAATGAATCCATTCTGACCCATCTTTGTGTATACCCTCTCCACTTCCAATCGATCTCCCGTATACCTGTCTGCAATCCCTTACCTATTCTATTGCTCAGTTCTTCCCAACTAGTACAGTTGTTCTTTGCTTTAGAGAAATTACAAAGCCTACCTTTCATTTTTCTTCTCTCCATAATTCCCCATCTCACTACTACCATATATACCATATATATATATTTATATTTTACACCATATCTTTTTGACCTTGTTACGTGTTATACTATTATTTTTGTGTTAACATATTGCCGTGCTTTCATGGTATATCTTCTGAGATATTAACTTTGGTAAGCTGCTGTTCTCCTAGTCCTCGTTTCTCTATTTATCAAGCTGCTCCTACTTATATTACGTACTTGATCTTAGAGAGTCATCAACGACCATATGGAATACAATGTGAACTTCCGCTAAATTTGAATGTCTCGTGATGTAAACGTCTCCGGTTTGCAAGTTCTTGGTTGTACCAGATCTACGCGACTGCTGCTCAGAAGACGTTAATGTGAGAAGGTGATCAGAACCCCAGTGACTCTGACGCCAAGCAACTGCCTTCTTCACTTCGTCACGTATCTTCTCCAATTGATCGTCCATCGTAGGAAAATGAAACTCGGTGGAACTCTGGCAAATTGATGAGAGATCTAAAGAAGAAGATAAGATTTAAATTATATCACATGTATATTTCATGAATAGGAATTAGCATTTACAACGTTCACAATCATCGGCCTGCTAGGGCAGCAAAAACCAGGGTCTGCTCATTTTAAAAGGCCCAATAGCAACCCCTCTTGGAGAAAATTAGCCGTATATATATATATATATATATATATATATATATATATATATATATATATATATATATATATATATATATATATATATGCTTACCCTTAGTAAGACCTGAATAGCTTCCTACGTGATTATCCGTCAGTAGGACTAAACCACACAAATCATTGGAGTACAATGCAAGTGCAGTTTGAAGACGCTGTGGTTGAGGATCAAGTGATCTGGAACATGAACATATACCGGTACTCAAAATTACTGATTATTCGAAACACTCAACAATACCACTACGGCTAGGCGCATTATGAATATAGAACTTATGTGAGAGCATGTGTATGCAGTCATCATAATTTCAATAATTTTGCTAAGTCAGAACTCAATAAGTAAAGATATTGGATGATTTGGACTGCACAACTAATAATCTTTATCAAATAAGTATGAACGTATAGGGCCTATATGTGATAAATTTCAACCATTTATTTAAAGTCTGGAAATAACTGTATCAAAATATTGGAAATTTCTAGTAAGAACTATGAAGATGCTGCACCATCGTTTTCAAAAAAAAAAATGCTATATATTTTGTTCCAATAACATAGTAACAAGTCTTCAATACCGGTAACTGATTGTTCTATAACCATACTACACATGCAGCATGTTCCTCTACATACCCCATAATTTGCGGCTTCATTTGGCAAAAGTTGAGTACGTCCCCCGAGAGTATGCGAATATTATGCATTTGTTTCATCTGTGAGCCCAAGTGAATTGTGAAACTTTCTTCAAGCCTCGGCAAAGGCAAATCTTCTTCTTGACTGTTTGTGCTCTTTATACTTCGTGGAGCATTTGGCATCAGCGGCGAGCTTCTAAATCAAGCAAGACAGTATTGGTAATTTAATAAGCATACTGAAGCTTACTCGTTTTACAGAGATAGACCTATTTTAGTTGCAAATTAAGTGGAGAACATGAAAAGTTTCATATAAGGTGGTAAAATGGTTCAACCTGTAAAGCATCAAAGAAACGCTACGCAGACACTGAAAATTGAGAATTTGCAATTTATAGTTTCTTACGTTGGTGTTTGCAAAGAGGTACTCGTCTGTTGTTCTTCAAGCATTTTCATCAACCAATCACGGTACTCGTGTCGTTGATTCTCTTTTAACGTATCAACTTCACTGTTCCACTTTCCTTGGATAAGATTTTGATCTTCAAAGTGACGAACAGCTAACTGATTGATTTCTTGTTCAGTGCTGTACACACCGACACCTTCGACAGCTTGAACCATTTCCTTCGTCTGTCTGAAAAAAGAGGTACATATATATATATGTGACTTAACATTGAACATGGAAACTCTTTGGCGACGATACTAAGAAATTAATAACCCTTAATAAACTTCAAATTTTAATGTCATGAATAGCCTATGCTATCAATTTCATTTTTGTATTATAAATTATTGACAGGTTATAGCCTACTTTGAAGTGAGTGCAGTGATTTGTTCATCCCTCTGCAAAGTAATCTCTCTAACAGCCAAGGCGTACGAATGTTCAACTTGTAGAATAGTCTCAAGAGCCGGTGAGTGAACCAATTTATGATAAACAGTCGAGAATAATTCCTCATCTGTTGCTCCTTTACGCTCTGCATACTCGACCGTCTCTTCTTTGTATGATTTCTCCCACGATTTTATTATTTCTTCTACATCAATAGAACCTGACTCAGCATCTTTCACCAATTTCTCACCAGCATCATCATAGTATTTGATCGATTGTTCTTGTATGAACTTGCTTAGAGCTGGAAGTAAATCTAAAAACAAAATTGAAAATTTTCAAAATTTCACATTCTTCTCTTACATAAAAATAAAACCTTAATATTGATAAAACCAGAATTCATAACTCTAGTTACATTTACATAATAATATATTATTACTATTTACACTATATACTTTAAGCTACATACAATACAACAATAATTTATAAAACTGAATATTTTCTAAATTTAATTTCTAGGTTTAATTTTCCTATCCTTGATCATTGAATTATACCTTGGCCCACCCTTTCGAAACTAACATATACCCAACCTAGGTGCCTAGGTACACTCAAATAATTGTTACCGTTATCTAGGACTAGGCCCTAGACCTACACAAACGGTAAACGTAAGTACAATTTGGTCCTAGAAACACTCCATAATAATATGGCTTTTCATGGCCTTATTTTATAATATTCGAGTACCGGTACCTACATTAACTTACCACGTTCAATGTAGCAAGGAAGTTTGAATGTTGTTATGAGACGCTGAGCAAGTTCTTTAACGGAGCCAAAAAATGGCAAATGAATTGGAACTTCTAATTTATACTCCTCATTCGTAGTACACGTAGGGAATTTAAAAATGAACGTGCATTCAATGCGCTCTGCATCAACAGCCATTTTCAAAAGAGTGGAATTTACACTAAACCATTGATTAACCCAGTAAATATTTAAAAAGATGTCCTTTAAGCATTATCAACGAATTGCCTAGGTATGGACATAGATAAATTAGTCTGGATCTAAGAAATAGCGTTTAGTTTATCGTGTTGGCAATAGGCATACGTTTTATAGGTTATGAGCTGCTGTCAACGTCAAAAGCTGAATTGATATTATTGTAACATTCGATTACATGAATGATTTGGATCGTAAGTGCATAACACTTGAACGCATAAGTAGCCTACTACAGTAAAAACAAGCTCAAAACTTGTTCATATTTACAATGGATTCTTCCTTTTAGGCCTACATAATCTGTCAAATGCTTCTATTTCGCTCTATGTCTTGTGTTGTGTCACGCCCCCCTTTTCACTGACTGCATGGTATCGAGATCTCGAGTCGTAACGCAGGCGCATATCGATGGATTGTATGATTTTCATTTAAAAATATTTCATGATTGATCACTGAATTTCTGGACAATTTCGAGTGTCTTTGCAAATCTTTTCTACAATATTACGCATAATAAAACTTTCCGCAGTATCCCAAAAGATCACCAAAAAATTCTTAAGAAAAAAATAATGCAGTCTATGCACTGTGAGATGAGCTTAGAAGTATTTAGAATAAAATATATTCTGTCATCCCACCCCATCCAACGTAGCTGTTGTTGGTGTGTCAAGTAAACAAACAAACAAACAGAAACTTGGATTAGTTTAAAAACTCAACCTGCTACTAATTAATGCAACCTGATGGTATTTCAATGAAATTTATGCTATTAATGCGTTTCTTCATTATTTCTAATCCGATTATTGTAAATGACTGAAAATGTGTATAATAGTTGGTTTTATACTCAGTAGAAATTTGAAGAATTTTTGTTCTTCAAATATTTTCCCTCTGGAAATTTTCTCAACTTTCCCTATTTTTCCAGATGAAGCCGATTTTTAGAAAAACAATCCCAACCTATTCGGGAATGATACAAAAAAAAAGTTCCAAGTCAATTGGTTACCGGTACTTTTCCTGACCTGTGTGCCTCGTACAAAATTTTAAAAAATGGGGTTCAAGTGGAATGGAAGTTTCGCTACACTTATTCAAATACGGTTATCCATATTTTCATCTTCAAGTACCCTGCTTATCTATATGTTAACTTTTTTAATGTGTGAATGCAAGGGAAATAAAAAAGAATGAAATCTACAATAATTGTTTGAACCATTAGATTTAGGTAATAAAACACTGTGGACATTGGTAGAGCTGCATTTTTATTGCTTCGACAAAATGTATTTCAACTGAAGAAACAGAAAAAAAAAACAGTTGTAACACATGTGTAATACTGCACAATGTAATCAAAATAGTAACATCAACCTATCACTAGAAGAAATAATAAATTTAGTGGTGCTAATTTAAAAGATTATTAGAATATGAAAGTAAAATGGACATCGTAGTATAATTTCTTCTCTTATAATTATATTGGCATTGTTCGATTTTCTATAGAATGGGTATCATTAATAATGAAATAAGAATACAATATATACGAGTATAAAACCCATAGGTGCAGTAAGACTCTAGTACAGTATTCACTATGGGCTGTACTCAAATTACATCACACTTTTTTTCCACCCAATTGCAAGACAGTCCTTAAATATAACCTATTCTTCACTATTTATTTTACTCTGCCCCCTGATCATATTGTACTACACGTGAACTGAATGAAAATTTGAAATTTGAAGGGATTAATTGATAATATTCAATTATATTATAACAAGAATTACACAGGGTTGAAAATGATGATAATAAATTGATTGTAATTGTAGGTGACAATGTGAAATATACTGTGCATTACAAAAATGAAAATTTTGAAAATGAGGCAAAAGATCTGCTTTTCTTCCGCAGCAACAACATCCAACATGTGATGATGTCACCGTCACTCTGATCTGAACTAGTGAATGAAGAATATAATATAATACAATACCCCTTTTATTTCCCTTGATCACTTGGTGAAAAAAACCCGATCTCGAGTCTGACGTAATTTGAGTACGGTCCTATATCACTGCAGGCTAGTCAATCCGCAGGAACAACAAATTTACAGCGGATAAGAAACGATCATATCATACTGGAACAGGTATAAATTTGATTTTCAAAAATCATTTCAAGCTACACTGTTAATAAAACTTTGAAAAATCTGAAATCTGAAAATGAATGAAAATAATTAGGCCTACCGTTATATAAAATGTATGTAGTCCTACACAAGTATAAGGTTACAAAATTTCGACTGTTTTCAGAAGTCAACCTCATTTTAGTACACACAATGTTACCAGATAATTTCTGCATGCATTTCAGGCCCATATAATATTTTCATCCTTTTGTTTACTAAAATAAAAGTTTCAATACATTTTTGAACTAGGCCAATTTGATTTTGTTTGAATACTAAATAATGAAATAGTGGGCCTAAGAATGAGCACAATCAATTTTTGTACCGCATATATAACTTAAAAATTTGTTACGCTCTGCTGAAATCCATTCTTGAATAATCCCTGTTATTCCTAACGAAATGCAGAATAAGACACCAGCAACTGTGAGAAAATTTCCCTACTATAGTAGAGTAATTTCTACTTCTACTGCATTACTCGACTGCAGTTCGAGAAGGTGGCTTCGTTGATCACAGAATGCATGCGTACAATGCAGGCGGAAACGTTGACCCTATTGTTGTACAAACAGTTATAAATAATTTCAACTTAGTTACAGTAACGGTGTCTAGTGTTTGTAAAGAACTAGTTTATAATTATGCTCTGGCATATTATTTTCGAATTTGAAAAATCGTATACAATGTGTAATATGAGTAGAAGTTTCTAACAGAATAGCATGACAAGTCATATTATTTTTTTATACATTTTCTCTATTAAATAATCATTTATATTTGAAGTAAATATTTACACTTTCATTTTTTACCCTCCACTTAAGTTGCTGAATTGTAACTGTATAAAAGTTATTATAAGTGTTTGGATGTATAATTTATAGTATACTGCTGTAACGACCTGAGTTCGTTAAATCTCTCAATCATTCGATAATACACAAACTAAGATTTACATAACACAAACAAAAATATTCTACAATATTTTGCTTGAATATAGCACGCTCAGTAGCAATGTACAATGCACGAAAATAATAGAAAAACATTGAACAGTTTAGTATTTAGATAAAAAAATTAAAATCTTCATTATGGTATATAAATTATATTTATAAAACAATTATGGTAAGTAATTTGTTTAGTTACACAAACGTTACTTTTTTCTACATTATTATGTATTTACTATTTAGCATGAATAACAAACAAATATATATATATATATATATATGTATGAAATAACTCTTAACCAAGTAGTTTGTCTCTTCTTATGAAATGTTGTTACTTGTTTACTACGGTGAAAAGTCTCAACTCTTAATGAAAAGAAAGCTGTTGAAGTGTACAGTTTGGCTGGGACTAAGTACTGTATTACCATGACTGTGTACGTAGTAGTTAGTAACTACTTTCTTCCACTGACTCTTTCTCTCTTCTTTCCTTACTTTCTTTCTTTGTTTTCATCATTCTTTCTACAAAGACTTACGATTCACTGCTACGGTATTTTACAGTCAAGCTTTTTGAAAGAAATTGTCAAGTATGCAAAACTAATTAAAATGAAGAGTGACAGTCAACTAAGCAAGTTTAATTGCTCGCTTCTTTTCTCTAAAAGGCACAGTTAAATCGTTTGGAGACATTTAAAAGAAGACCCTAGAATAAAATCGTGATCGAATGTACAGTTACTAACTTGACATTAAATTAGTTCACAGAAAATATTTACATCTTACATACACACTACTTGAATATAAAAATGAAGCGGTTAAAAATGTACAATTTGGGCCTACTAGTCAGTAGGCATACGTAGTAAATAAACTATAGTTTCAAAGCGCGTTTCAAGATGTGAGAGTACTCATTTGCTAATTGTGAACAAAAGTACCGGGAGTTCAAGGTATTAATATACTGAAGAGTCTATATAATACAGTAGTACTATACTGTTATTACAAGCGCTATTGCTACCTTCAACTTTCTGTGCCACACATTTATCATACATATTTACAGATGAATACTTAATTATTACAGGTCACCTTTTAGAATTATATCTATTACGTATTATTTGTTGCCTGCTGTAAACATGATCACGTACATGATCACTACAGATCATATTCATATTAAAGATCATTGCCTTATTGGGTGAAAAGTTGCCTACCCGTACCATTGAGTTTTTATTAACACTATGAACGCAGTGCTCATACTGTCATTTAGAGCACAAGTACAATATCTTCGATTCAGATTATGTTTTACATTCTTTGTTTGCTGAGGTAATTGCGTCCTGTATCTTAGAAATACACACTCTTATTACACTTTATTCTCCTGACAGGCTTATCATGTGTTCTATGCTACCCCTGTAATTATTAACAAAAGAATGATGGTAGATAATGCAAAAGTCGTAAATTAAAATGTTGCTATAGTCTCAGTCATATCCCTTTCTGGTAAAGGAGAATTACAATAACATGCAAGTCTAACTGATGCTAATTGGGTGTCATTGGCACATGAATAGACTTCCTGTATCAATATATGTGGATGAAACTACAGGTCTGTAAGGAAGAACACTTGTTTGCATCCTCAAAATTTAAATCTGCCAGTCTACTAACACGTGATAGGCTTAATAGTCACCACTACTTATTCGAGACAAAATGTGAAATGCAATACGCACACTAAACAATACTGGATGATATATACTTGACAATTTTACGTTTAAAAATATGCAATAAGCTATTTTAAAAAGTTGAATGTCAATTAGCAGCAACCGACAACACGCGATTAATAATTTCACCAAGTGAATATATCTATTTGACTAGGAAAACGCAGAACGTGCGTTGTGAGATGAGCGTAGAAGTATGGAAATCTGGGATTAAAAAATATTCTGTCACTTCAATCTACATCTACAGACCTTGGATTACTTCGAAGGTTCAAAAACCATACCTGCAACTTGTTGATCCTTATATTCAATGAAATGTATATTTTTATTGTGTTTTCTTCGTTATATCTCATCCGATTGTTGTACACATTATCCAAAATGTGTTTGATAGTTGTTTTCATATTCTGTATGAATTTGAAAGCTTTTGTAAAATTTTTGTGTTTCAAGTATTTTTCCTCCTAGGTTATTCTTACGGGGATTTTCCAAACTTTCGAATTTTTTTCCGGAAAAAACGTTCAACCGATTTCTCTGAAAAACAGAGCCTATTCTGATGTGACACCAATATTCAAAAAAAGTTTGGAGTCGATTGTTTTTTTCCTGACCTGTATGCCGGGTACAAAACTACAAACAAACCAGAGAAAAAGGAAAACAAAGCAATTTTTTTTTGTCGGGCCTCTGTAAAATGGTGTCTTCGCTACGCTCATCTAAAAATGCCATAAAAATGCTATTAAATTACTACGTGCTTTAAATCCTACATAACATATTTTTCCAGACTGTTTATATTTTTCTTCCACCATTAAACATAAATTTGAAAACAAAAATAAGTAGCCTACATATCTACTCACGAAAAAAATTTAAATCTCCTAATTCTCATGATAATGTGTTCATTATCAGGTTAAAACTACCACTGGAGTTGATGAAAAAGCAGCCTACTAGGCAAATGTTAAAAGGTGGTTATTATAATGATGGATCTTACAAGATTGAAACCAAAGTCAAATAATGAGGGGTAACATAGAATGTCACATTAATCTATCTGTTTCTGGTAGACTCGTCAAGTGAAACTACAGTTTCTGTCGTTTGGCCGGATCTTGATCTGAGCCGCTCGAATCGCACGAATCTTCGTCTTCAGGCTGCAGCGGCTGGAAGTCGGGAATCTGTTCTCGAGGTAGCTGTGGGTTCCATCCCGCAGTTCCTGCTCGAGTTGGCGGTGGTGATTCAGACTTCGGCATGCCCAGACCAGCAGTCTACATAGAAACACATTATTAATACAATACACGATAGTAAAACAGACTTGGCCACAAGTTACACCATAAAAGAGTTATTACGTGAACATATTTTGATACTCAAAATTTCAATGTAAAATTTTGTGAGAAAAATTGAATATAAAAGGTTTGTTATTGACACATATTTTTCAATTTAGTGTACAACGTGTATTTTTTTGTATAATTCTAGATTATTGACAATTATCCATATAAATACATGCCGGTAGAGTTATTCTTCTATATGTAATAACACTTGATAAAGAACAACTACTACTGATGCTAAGAAGAATCTACACAAAAGTGTGATGTTGGATACTGTACATGTTGGTATGGTCGTAAGCAAGTGGAACGTAGTAGCAGTTGTTTTGAGTATCATAAAGTGAATAGACTAGAAACATGCAATTGAATGTTACAATAATTGAGCAACAAACGTATTTGCATGCAAAACGTTATCAGCAAATAATAAAAGCAGGTTACCGTATGATGTAGGCTAAGTAGGCTAAAACTGTACCAGTCCATAAAGATCGCTGTGCTGAAATGTATACAGGTATCTAATTTTAAGGTTAGGTAGGGTATAAAAGCAGGTTATCCCATTAAATGTTGACATAATTTCAGATTCTAGTGCATTTTTTATTATTCACAATATCATAAATGTTTGTTACTACACCACGTTTTTATAAAGATAAAGGTATCGCAACAATTAATGGCGACAGGTCGGAACAAAAAACATTTTAATATCTTACAAATTATATTGGCTAGTATATGTTTTTTGTTTATACTTTAAATTCTATATATAAACTTCTCAAAAACTTTCTGGTATACATTTGTAAATGCCATAAATTTAAAACATATAAATTGAAATAAAATTTAAGCCAATAAAAATTTTAGTTTCTATAATGTATAAAGATTTATCTCTTGGTACTTTCATTTCATAAACCTCTGCATGTATATAGTTGTGTGCGACGTTTATTACAAAATGTCGTACATACTATCAAAACATGGGAAGAATAAAAAAAGTACCAAGTGCCTTTACATTCATTGTACATACATAATTTAATTCCTAACGAAAAAACAGACAAAATAGTGAAAAATAATTATGGCAGAGTAAAATTAAGTAAGAAAATCTATAACGATATTCAAGTAAATCTCAAGGAAATAAAATGCCAACTTTACAATTCAATAAATATAAACAAACAAATATTAAGGAGTACTATTTATGACTCAAAATTAATTTTTACAATCAAATTTTTGAACTTGCAAGCACACAAAGAGATCTAGACACTGCATTTTGCAACTGCAATTTACGTTATTATAATTTAGAAGAATCACTAGAAATTGGAATTGTTATTATATAAATGGATCTCAATGTTTGGTTCTTAAATTCACTTTGTTAACATTCTGTAATAACTTCCATAACATCACTGAAACTACATAACTGGTAAGCTATTACTAACAACGCTTTGTATAATACAATACTACGTAGTACCGGTAATCACGTATTGTGTGAATTTAAGAACCAATAAATAGCTTGATTCTTCATGCTTGTGCATATATGCGCAAGAAAGTACATTCTTGTGATTCAAAATGATAATTTTTAAAGTTAGAATGAAATGAATGCAAAATAAAATTTTCTATTATTTATCGACCTTTTACCTTAGTATACATTCATCTCTCTCGTTTTGTCAAACATATCAGCAATTGCTAATTAATTATTAATATTTCAAAAATCATTTTTACACCATTGGAGAGAGATATTATAAAAAATAAGACTTGTTTTTTATCATATTAGAGTCTTTTTGTAATATTTTTAAGATTATACGTATACTGATGTATTGCTGTAATGTATGGTGGTGAGTCCCTCGTAATATTTAGTATGTTTATCGCATTTTAGTTAGAAACGTAGAGATTTACTCATTCAATCGTCTTACTCGCTTCAATGATTCATGCCGTTCGTCGTTGTTCTCTTGAGCACGAATATTCTTTACACACTTCTGGTCGACAAACCAAAATTATTGTCTTCGTATTTTATTTTTTGTTCAAGTAATAATAATTAACATTTTCACTCACACACTCTTCGACTTAGGCCAACATGTCCGCCTGAGGTACTAATTCACATTATATTCACTTTAATAAAAGCATCGAAACTAAAAACGTTCCCGGGTTGTATACGTCCAAGAATCTGCTGTCAGAATAGTAAGTTCCTAACAAATAAATTCACTTGATAATTGATTGTCTCTAATTACGTATATCGTATAGCGCTAGCTCGGGGGCTAGCCACAGTAGTACCGGTAGTTACTGTACTTCCACATTCGTATAAAACAGCTGTGCAGAGAATTCACGGTATGTTATATGCTGATGATAAAAAAGCTTCGTAATAATAACATCAAGAAAAACCGTATGATTTCTGATAAAAAATTTCCATTAAATTGAGCTGCCATAACAAGTTTTTTGAATTGATTTAAAAAGGGTGCACTTTTTTTTGATCACACTGCATAAAATGAATGCACACACATGCCCACAAACTGACATACAAATATATGTGAGCACGAACCTAAAGTTATTATAAAAAAAAAAATCTTTTTTTAAAAATTATCTATTATTATATTTTTAAGAATATTCCAGAAAAAATGTCTGTAGTATTATATATATTTAATATAATATTGTTCACGTATACTGATATCAAGGTACATCCTTGTCTCACTTGTTTGATTGGCGCGGCGCACACGCAAGGGTAGTTAGCGCTGTGTAGTGCGACACGCCAACAGGTAGCGCCGGGCTTCAAGACGATGGGCGCTCACCGTTCGATCCCAGTTGCGCGCTTAACTCAATGGTGAACCTATGTAGATGAAATGCCAACATGTCAAATTCACTCTTCAGTTCTACAATTCTTTATAATATCACACATTCCACTATCACAAAATCAGAAAGATTCTCACGCTCCTTCTTGCCATGACCTGATATGCAATGTTGGCACTAAATGATAATCATGATTAATTATCATATAAGGGGTTGAATACAAATGTAATGTAATTGAATGATTGAATTTATATTCAATTAATTCAATATTCAAGTTATATATTAATAAATAAAAAGGTTAAAAATCATTACTGAAAATTTTAATAAGATTTGATTGATTTCTCATTTTTCTTTGATTTTCATTTAGGTATCCAGTATTGGACATGAATGCAATTATTGAAATATGTTCATTAAAATAATCAATAGGCAACAAGAAAACAAACAGGCGTATTGTGATAGTGGTGCTGCCTCATGGAAGAATAATGTGCATCCTTAGTGCAATGTATTATGATCAAGGGAACGATAATGTTATGATGTAAATATTTTAAGTCTTTCTATGTGCATTTATCAAGTTAATAAGGGCTAGTTTTACAGAAATGGATCAATTATAGTTAATATGGCCAAGGTACACACATCGCCATGGTAGTCATCGCATCGCATTATGATAAAACTGCTTATATAATTCGCAATTTAGAATCCCAACATTGGAAAATAAATACACATATTATGATGAGCTGCTTGTTTTTTTTCTTGAAATCTGGAAGTTTTATATTAGTTGATAATTACGAAAGTGTAGATATTTTGAAGATTAAGAATCAAACAGTAACAAAAGGCATTGTTTTCAAAATTGATTAATTAATTATTGGAAGAGATACAAAATATATATATATATATATATATATATATATATATATATATATATATATATATATATATATATATATATATATATATATATATATATATATATATATATAATATATATATTCATTTTTTTATTCATTTTTTGACATCAATCAGAAACTTATTCAAATAGAACAATAATCTATTAGTTCACTACTTATAGAAAAGATCATAATTTCATTTAGCTGTTTAGATATTTCCAAAAGTCAATTTCCTTGCAGGGGATGTAGGGGATAACAACTTTTAGCTCAAAATAGAATTGTAAACCGTATGCAAATTATATTAACAGTCAGTTAGTCATTAAAATTCAGTTTAGTCTCAAAAACAATTGGTAACACTAATTCAGAACACAGTTACACCTCAAGCATATACAAGTCCAAGATCCCACTAGGTCGTCAAGAATTACCAACACCATTATCTTGAGTTTTAAAATAATGTTCACGTTTCCAACATAGCATTGTGTTTCGAACATAACTCGAGTCGAAATCGAGTTATGGTCGAAGAATGGTGCTATATACTCTGTTACATGGGTACTGTAACAAAATACAGTGTGAGAGGCTCAAGTCGAGTTCGCCTTATTCTGAGGGTTAGTGACAACAAACAGCACTGGTAACCATGCTGATGACAACAATTTTAAAACTACCACTTGGAGCTATTCACAAGTTGGTAATCCTGCCATTAGTCAAGATAGTCGATCATGCTTACTAATATATTTCTAATATATTTAACATATTTACTAATAACCTTATAATGAATAGATTTGAGAATGTTCCATTGTTGATGTTGTTACTTCTACATTTTACTTCCGAACTTGCAACATGAAAATATGAAATCCATTGTTGTGAATACTCTCCCATTGTTACAATATTGTTACAGTAGCCAGATCACTTATATTGTAATATTATTCTAATCTAAGGCAAGAAATACGTTATGAATATCGATGAAAAAATGCACTAGAATTTTCCATGGTATAATAATTAAAACGCGATGTCCTGATTTCAATTTGGGTTCCGAAAAGGTAGAAATTGTCAAAGCTTGACTGAAAATACATGCGCATTTTAATAGTACTCGCTATTTTGTCAGGACGAGGAGATAAATAAGATGAAGGTATCAGCCGTTTATTGATGCAGTCCACGAACCAAACAGTATAAACTATGAAGATAAGGCAGTCAAAAAACACTCTTAATTAAATCGATTTTCATTTTATACCAGTAGTTGTCGGATATAGATATAGATAACGAGCATTCAAGCTTACTTTGAAATTGTGTGGAAATACTTGAATCATACGATTGTTCAATATGGATTGACTCCAGGGTTCGATTCCTGACCGGGTTCTCTTGCTAATCTATTGGAAAGTGAGTGTATATATACGTATATACACGTAAAAACACCCACTCAGCACTGCTAATACTACAGACGGGTGGCCCCAACGAACCAAACAACCTAACGCTACGAGGGAATTTTTCAATTTGCAGTTAATTTCCGCCCGAAAGAGTCGAGAGCTTGACACAGTGGCGACCGAGTGACGCCTGTCCCGTACGGGGGCTCTCCCCCCCCCCCCCCCCGCTGTGCTAGTGTCAGGGGGCGTATCGCACCTCACTGCATCACTTGGAAATGTCAAGAAAGTACCCGGACGATCGAAGAGGATAAATATACATACGAGTTTACTTGTTTCGAAGAGTAAACGCTTCTGTGCAGGTAATCATTTGCAAAAATAATCATTTCTTACACCGAATTCGAATGAATGTAATGTTGTACAATGTACAGTTCTATAGATATCTACGGTTCAATTGTAGAGTGATCTATAGATATCTACGGTTCAATTGTAGAGTGATCTATAGATATCTACGGTTCAGTTGTAGAGTGATGACGGTTGAAAAGAGTGCAAAGAGTGGCAAAGAGTTGAGTATTTCTGTTAGAATTCCAATATATATTTAATGAGATTTTTAAAGATTTTATGATGTACGAAAGATCACAAGAACGTTCGAGATAGCAAAATAAAATAACTTATCATGATAATTGTTATTTTCAACTGCGTTATGTTGTAAACATTGGATTATCTGAATTTATTCGTAGACTAACTAAATCGTAAAACAAGAATTGTTTACATTTTCATGAAACGATATAAAGAACCTATCGAACGCGAAATAAAATAGGATCATTTTATATGCCCTTTTTTATATGTAACACACATACATATAGAGAGAAAGAACAACACGAGCATCAAATATGTAAGAAACAGATACTTTATACCATCCCCAAAATAAAAAAATGTATTTCGTTTTATACATTTGCTATTCAAATATCGGGCATAGATGTATACATATATAGATAGACTGGACAATGTCCGAAAACCTTCTAAAATACTACATCCAAGTCGAATATTGTATTTCTACGAGAACGCACGACGCCCGAATGCTGAAAAAGCAATTTACTCGTATCTTCCAGTGCTAACCTGTAGCCAGGTCTAGCTCCTACTTCGCTGTCGCACTGCAGTTCCCGGTTTTCCTATATAAATCCCACGGGATACTCACTACTCTTCCCGCATCTTCCTTATACTATATATAAGGAGAGAGTCCCTGATGCATTCTCTGGCGAGCAGGATGCAACTTTCATTACAGTTATACGGACTAACGTGTGTGCGTGCATTATTGAGTGATACGATTGGAGAGTCGATCTATTCGCTAAAACCCATTGGGGATATTTTCTCGTTAGACGAGAAGAGAATGCGCTAATTGAACGAGCTATAGTATGGACATTAAAATCTTACCATCAAATTTGAAAACCTTGCCTATAGGTTGTAAGAACAATTTAAAAAGCACGAGGTGGACGCGCAATTTTTTAGGAAAATACATTATTAATTCGTCAATGCTATTTCGCGAAGTTAAAATGTGAAAGAAAAATTCTTCCGAGTAAAAAATAATAAACGGGTCTAGAAATTGTATGATTTTTAAACATTCTATCGTTATATGATTTGTAAAATAAATTTTAATTTGTTCTGAGCCTTCTTCTTTAATTGAACCACGCGTTTGTTTGAGAGAGCCTCCGAGATGAAAATATTTCATTTTTACAATTTCAAATTGATAAAACTTTTCTGTACACATGATATACACACAAGACTTTAAACCAAAATATAAGTGTCGTTGGTAACAACTGCATTGTTAAAATCAGTAATTCCATTGTTTCTGTGTACACTAAACACTGGTAGGCTTATACAACAATTAAGCCATCTGCAAACCAATTCAAGTTCCATTCAACGCACAAATCAACTCTCATCTCCAGATTGTCACGCACAAAACGATGTTTTGCTAACATGAAAACATGTTTTATTTTCTCTTCGATAGGACGATTCTAGTTTTTCATTACGTCACCTATACCACCGCGACGTCGTATTCCGTTATGGCCGATAAAGCAGCGTCGCGACGCTACCGAAGCATCCGGTCAAGCAGGTTATATAGTTCTTTAAGAGATCTCGAACTTCATCCTGTACTGTCGAATGATGACAGTAAATCACACCTATAAACTAGATTTACTACCGACCACGCGTTTTCATCAACATAATGTCTTTTCAAAAATCACTACCGTATCTTATAAGAATCCTACTTGTATAACAATGAAGTGCCATATGATGACAGCTGACTTCTTTATATGGGAATCATAGGGAAAAGATAGGGCCTCTTCCGATAAATAAGATAATGAATTTAAATGCATACACACACAAATATATATATATATATATATATATATATATATATATATATATATATATGTGTGTGTGTGTGTATATAACGATATATATTCTTTGAGCTTATCAAGAACTGTTGGGCACATGAATTGACCATTATTTGGAAATTCGTGAATTCAGACAAATACGTACAGTTATTGTTTTACTTTACACTATATCTGTGATTATATACGAAATTTTAGGCTTATCGTTGTCACAAAATGTATCACTCGAAAATATTCCACATATTTATGAAACTCATGAACTATTGAACCAACTATGAAACATTCTAAAACCAGGAGTATAATACAACTTATCGGGAATAAAACATTTTGTAATCAAGTTTTACTTCCACTTCGCATTCGGTTCTGATCACATCTCAGCTCCCCGCGGATTCCAGGCCATTTCCCAGCAATAAAACCATGGAATACAAGGCTATATAATGTTACAGAACATTATCTGAATCGTAATCCTGATTTCGCGACATAAAAATTTCACCCTGATACCAAAACAAAAGCCGCGGATATATATCTAATACGATACCTCATCTCACCTTGGGTATTAAGTCAATACTCGGTTTTATGATCACCGTAAATCAATATTTCCACAACTCTGTTCACAAATCACGCAATTCAAAGGGGATGGGGGGCGGGGGATCAAGGTTGCAATGGTAGTCCGCCATATCCTGGAGTCAAGTTATTATCAACTGCGAGTTATAAGGGTGGGCATTCAGGGCCTATAGGGAGCTGTAAATATGGCACGAGATAGCACCATACAGCAACCACCAGTGTCTTTAGACTGTACTATCCTCTCCACTGGCTTCTTTCGATCAAGAAATATGATCGGAGCGAGAATTTCATAAATTCTTGAAATTGCAATGTTTTATAGTAATAAACGATCGTTTTAAATTCGTTTGTGACATCAGTACGCCTATTGAGATTTCTCCTGATGGAAAATTAGTATGTCCTGTATCTAATTTGTGAGTAATTCACTCAAAATAGAGTCACGTTATTCATGATATATTCAATTGAGAAGCTAAAACAAGAAATGAAATGGATTAAATCATCATAAACACTTTGCTGGGGTGGTAAGATCGCCCTTGCGGTGCCCTGTCCAAATGATTCTATTTCCATTAATAGCCTTGATTGGGGAACAATAATTTTGTATCAACTAACGATGCTACTGAAAAAAAACTTCGCAATGAAGAGTTGAAAGTTTCCTAAAAATCTAAGGCAATTTTAATTTCAAGATTTCCGGATTTTTATTAATAATTTTTTTGGATACATGAATTAGTTAGCACGGTTAATTTTTCGTTATTATATTCCTAAGAAAGTGAACCATTCATTGCATGTTAACCTGGAAACCAAGAATAATTCTCACCGTGATCGGGTTTAACACCTTTCGACTTCCCCATCCAATAACGTTACCGTTCGAAACGTATTTCGAGCATCGGTATAATACATAAAACTCGAACGAAGTCTTATTTTCAACTGTAAATTTCCTCAGGGCAATACACGGGTAACTTCTTAGTTCTCTCCAGCTTTTGCTTGGGTCTACGCGGGTCTATGGGGAGTTCAAGATACACCATTGGCATCTTTCTCTCTCTCTTTCTCTCACACACACTCTCTCCTTCTATATATAAAATGGAGCAATTCGAATGCAATACCACCTCAATACTGCTACCTCTATCTTATGGGGATGCGAGCAGATGACCGTACATGAGCCGCATATAAAAACTACTACCAAACCGAATACCGGACTAAATGTAATGGACCCCGCCGATATTTATTGACTTCCTATGTCCACTGACTTTTATATGAAACCCGGATGTCGTTCTTTTCTTTAGTTTTTCATGATGATCCGAACAGGGATTTTCAATGCGCCATTTCGATGTTTATATATTTTTCGATATATATATATATATATATATATATATATATATATATATATATATATATATATATATATATATATATATATATATATATATAGTATAAAGTCTTTTATGTCGATTTGCTGCATTGTTATAAAGTTGGTATATATTGTTTTTGTTTGTGTTTTTTCCCTGGCCAAACGATGTGACACGTGACGGCTAGAGTGACGTGTGAAAACAAAAGGTATCGATGTCAAACGTGAAATGTCATGGAGTGTGTACGATTTTTTGCGGGGAATCATTTGATCAACGATTATACAAAACATAATTAGAAGTCAACTATAATCGAAATTTCAGAGGCGAGCGTTATCACAGATGTGTGGAAAATAAAGATCAATATATTCGACGTTCTATATGAAACATCGCCGCAGAAAATGTAAAAATCAGGGTAAATTCGAACTGTCTACCAAGATAATATTTATAAATGCAAAGTACAGATTTGATTGTGAGAAAATATTTTCGATGCTGTTTTGTTGTTTAGTACGAATTATTTTACATTCCAGATGCAATAGGACTATATACTTATTCGAAAATGATCATGTTTTCGGTTCTCAGTGCTGTCATATTGACTTTCCAAATCATTCAAAAACACTTTGGAGCGCCACGATTCAATACATCAAATGTATACCTGTTTGGCTACAAATAAACACACATTAACTCACATCCTGGATAGATTACTTGGGGGAAAAATAATCGTTTCATTAAAGTAATTAAATGAGATATAAACACAATCTCTTAACAAGAACATCAACTTTGAATGATGTCTTTGAATTTGTATATTTGAAAGTACTTCATACTCTGAGTTGCTCCAGTTCTAGTTAGATATAAAGCTGTTTCGATACGCCGGGGAACCGTAACAGTTGACTATAGGTGGGGTGGTTGGGAGGGGGGGGAGGGGGTGGTTGGATAGATTTATGGGTTGTTATCCATATGTTACACCTTGAGTCGCTCCGGATAAAACAACCTCGACCGATACATACACACACAGCACGGAATCGATACCGTGTAATCGAAACGGGATGAAAACCCGTGCGGAATTCCGTATTTTCTTATTTTTTGGAAATGAGAATCAGATCGAAATAACGTAACGTGATGTTACCAATATCCCCCCCCCCCCAACCGTAAACACATATAACACAGCTATACGGAATCACACGTAGTGGAATAAAATATAACTCGACTGAGAATCTTTTGATTTTATACACCTACTTATCAAGTAGGCCAAAATTAATTTCATGGTTCGTATAGTCGTGTACTTCACCGTTGATTCAAACATTTCATTTATATATTCAAGATATACAATGTCCACAAAACTTTTAAAATTTGATATTTTGATAACAAAGCATTTGAACCAAAATGAAGTTTGAACCTATGGATACTGTTCTGAATAACCTGACGAATAAATTATGAATTTAAAATACAATAAATTGAATATATTTCATATACGTTGTTACCATTAAAAAGTCTCTAACTGGACAGTGCTTTACATTCACTAAGCCGCGCATTAACAACCTGAACGCTGTAATGGTCGATCACAATAAACCATACAGCTTTCATCTATTTATTAAAATAAAACTTTGCAACGTTTTGAGTAAATTCAGTAATAAATTCGTGCACTAGAATGAAACGACTATTTGTTCCTCTTGTGAGCGATACATATACACAGCGTGTATGCATACGGATAGCGATCGGATGGCTTGTATGGTTAATGGGGCTGACTGCGTGAGCGATGAAAAAGCTAGGTGACAGAACATTTTCCGGGACGGTAATTTGCGGGTAGAAAACCATCCACCCTTTCATATGTGTCAACTATTAAACGTCACGAACCGACGGGGATGAGGTGGGGGGAGGAAGGTGAAGGGGATAGTCAATATATAGGCAGTATGATCGATACATCTTTATAATCATATGCATATGTATAGGCATTTCAATGTACACTCAAAATAAGAGACAAAAATGTAGAAGATTTTGTAGATAAGATTCCGATATCAAAGTTCAGACCACTTTCTATAAAAAATATGATTTATGGATTTCATTTTGGCCGATTTCACCAGCAAACTTTCTTTGTAGTTATCTACGGAAATTTTTTCAACAGTATGTCTCGGTAACCGATTTTTCAAATGACCCAAGCTGAATTCTAACGTGAAGCCAATAGTTTTTAAGAACTTCTCTCATATACTGCCCCCCCCCCCTCCACACCCTGCTCGGACTGTTAGTGACCCCATCTGGCGCAAGAAGCTACGCGACCCCATATGGGTACTTCGTAGGAACGAATTTTCGAATCCAATCATCCCTTCATCCCCCATTCCCCGAACCTCTTTGATAAATAAAAGACTCTTGCGTGCCGTTCAGGTCTACGTTATGGGAGGACACGTGGGCACATAATATGAGCCAATCAGATTCGACTTGACAACAACAGCTGAGAGCGGAGAAAAGAGTTACGATCGTCCAACAAACTGAAAGAGTTTCTAGTTTAACTTAACATTGCGTCAAAGTGATACAAATAATTCTGAAATTGTATTATTTAGAAGATCTAAAAGTTCTGAAAAAAGTAAATAGAAGTCAGAACAAATATTAGAATTTGCATTCGACAATATTACCGGTTATTACCAATATTACAGGTACCATTAAATGAGAATATACTAAAAAATGGATCGCATCAATATAATGTACTATCCTTCCTTTTAATTATTGTTTATTATTTTCAAACAACTTTGACATATCAGCTTATTCACATGAACATACAAAAGTCGGAAAAACTTAGGAACTGACATTTCTGTTTACTTTTGATCCAACTCAACGCGTCTAAGCCAGCCACTGTAGTCAAACTTATACCCAACACTATATTGGCCTACCATTTCAATCTATTTGTTCGCCCTATTGTATTGATTTTCTTTCAGACTGCAGTCTATAGGTCAATCTACTGTCTCGGGTCTGGTATTTGTATTTCTCCAGATCCTCCGAAGAATCAGCTTGGCAAACAAATCACAACCTAATCCTTGGTGCAAGGGAGAAAAAAAGTTGAAACAAAACAAAGTTGGGGGAAAGTCCACGTCGACTATATATACTCGAAGTCAATGAAGACAGGGAGCAATGTGGCCAACATACCAGAAACAATTTAATATTGTACACTTGTGGTCATATCGAGTGGTTGATCACGCTCAATTAAAATGAAGACAATTTACGGGCACTAGACACAGTATAAAACTAGTAGACAATGTATACATACAGTACGTACAAATTGGAGGTTAAATATGCGCAATTTTACAACATTTCAATTCCGGAAAACACCAAATCATATGACTACAAGTGTAAACATAGCCACTATGTTTGTATACGCGACGATTCTATTCACGTTTGTTTAGTTAATAAACTGCATCAAGTTTTGGCTGCAAGGGTTGTGAAGGGTTGCAAGGTTGACAAATCATACAGGAATATCGCATTGAGGCATGCATCAAGAGTCAAGACCGCAATATCAAGTTTTATACACCAAGCTTATCGTGAAGAAACACATGCATGTGTGGTGTTAGTGAATAAATAATAATCAATACAAATCAAAACATTTAGTAAACTAGAATCAATAATGAAATTTGCTAATTAGATGTCACGAATCAATTTGTAATTAGAAAAATTGAAACAAATTGTATTGATTGAATTGTTGGTGTCATCTGATGAACAAATCTCACAAACACCAGCAAAAATGTAAAGCTCTCACAACTCGCAATCAACATTAAAATTAATCTCTCTATTTTTGTATATTATTAAATTTTATATTCATATGTGTCACTATTCAATGAAGAAACAGAATGTAATTAATACTCTACATTGAGTATTGATGCCCAATATTTGTCACTTACACTACACTTCAAATGTGTTTTTGGTATTGGAGACGTCAAAACACGGCGCTTCCACCAATACCGCGTCGCACGGTTTTTACTCTCTACCCTGATCTGCGGTACAATCTTATTTAAATTTGTCTCGTGTAATCACTACTATTTTGAATTTGAGAAAGAATTGCGGAATACTATATCGGGCATATAAAAAAATAGTAGGGTTGTTTGAACCAAAAAAAAATGAAGATGGTATTATTATTAACAATATCTGTTTTATTCATGGATATCACTGAACATATTATTGATAATATTTCATTTAGTGGTCGTGTTATCAAAAGGCTCAATTTGTTCACGGTTTTAATCACAGATAGATTCAAAGATCATCAAATCCTTGGAAAATTTCCATTCTAGAATAATTATTAAGAATAAATGATCCCACTACTCGGATCAAATGTGGTGATTGTTGAAATGTTACAACTTTAAATCACAAAGTTTATTCTGTAATTTTTCCAATTTTCCATGGAGCCTTTTGATAAAATTTTCATCCAGTACTGAAAAAGTCAACATATTCGGTTGATTCCACGTAATCGAGAGAGATTTACATTGAGGCTGTGAGGGTGCTTGTATTAGCATAAATGTAAATAATGAAAGAATGATTGTATGTACCTACAGATCAGTCGGAATAGTCGCTCACCTGGTGCATGGGGTCGTAACCCCCCATGCTGCCGTCCGTATATGGGGGCTGGAAACACAGACATAACCCCGGTTGTAGAATGTGTACGGGCAGAATAATCTCATTAAATAACAGATAACAATGAAATCGCAGATAATACTCTCAATAATATTCACAAGTGTTGAGGGTAGAATTTTAAAAGCTACAACCAGTTACGATTTAGAAATAATATCAATGTTTCATATTCAATATTCAATAATATGAGGAATATTTCCATTGTAATCTCCTAAATTTTACTCACTTTAGTAATCAATCAATCGTTGAGAAATATAAAACAATCTGTTGGTGTTACTATTCGAGTATTATTCGAACATGCATGGACTAGTGCTGAAGTTTGTAGGGCTATAAGTATTGAAAAATAAATTGATTTTCAAACTTCTGTTCGTCTGCAATGAAGGAGTATTTCCGTGTTTTCCTTGTTATCTGATATTGAAAAAGAACTGTAATATAAAAAAAGAGAATAAAACTGAGTTTGTAATCAATTCAAATAAATAGTTTTGTCACCTAAACCATTATTTGGTTAATTTTAGTTGAAATGGTAAACCCACTGCACTCCATGCTCATGAAAACCAAGATATTATTATTACAAAAATATGGATTAAAATAATAAGTATTATTATAAACAAATCTTGAGTTATCAAGGATTTTATAACCAACACAGTCAATACTTGGATGAGTGATTAAATCAAAGTTTGATAACATATCAAATTAGTATCAATATTTAGGGGTATATGTTTTATATCCGTTCAAGTGTTGACTTTGAACAGATTAATTTATGGGAGTGAAAATTCTCAATAAAATAACTCAAAACATGTTATAATTCATTACAGAATATAATTAAATAAGCACGACTTTATCACGATTAAAAGTTGCTGTTAACAAAGTAGAAGTAACTAAAATGTATGTGGCATGTCAAAATCCATTGTATTCCATTATTCATATTTTATAGTAACCAAAAATTTAGAGAAAATAATTAAATCGTTATAAATATAATCTATATTAGAGTCAGGCCTAAATACGCAATGTTAACCCAAATTAGAATGTTCTGGACGCAGAAACAACATATCAGAATGCAGAATGCTATGACTAAATTGCATCCATTGACACTTAACTTCTCTTAATCAACAGTGACGTTTAATCGTCAGTCAGTACAATTAGTGAGTAGGAAGTAATTTACCTGAGACCCGGACATGGATGAATTATAGTCGCCGCCCCCGTTCATATTCATATTGTAGCCCATACTATCTTGTGGGCCTCCTGGGGGCGCCGGCGACATCATGGGGGTGGGGGTGCCTTGGGAGGCGGGGCCCATACTATATGGTGATGCACCTAGAACAACAACAACAACATTCACGTGTTAGTCGACAGTTTGACATCCGGTTTGTCACAGGAATAATAAGGGACAACAACGCCGAGTATCCTTCCAAGGGCTGAATTATTTAGTCTGGAAAGAGAATAGAAGTTTTTTGATGTCGAGTCAATCGATTATAATTATAAGAGAAAAAGTAGTTGGCAAAAGTATCTGGTTTTATCCACCTGTGTTATTATAGAATTTGACTCACTACAATTTTTGACAAATCTTATCCGCGTTGTTTATGCGTATGAATGAATGTCCAACGCTCATTCCTCCCTCACAAGGTTGAGGCAAAATTGAGTCACTAAGATGAGTATCAGATTGAATTGATTGAATTCACTGAACTGATTTCAACACATGCAAATTTTCTCGTTAGGCTGGCATTTTTTTTCTTCGTGCCACATCTTTCGGCTAAATAGTAGTCTCATTCTTCATCAATTATTAAGGTTTACACAAGTTGAGAATTTGAAGTTGAAAAGAGTAGGCCTACATCTAAACAGAATAGTCATTATGTGTTAATGCTATTTTTATTTTTCTGATAAATGTAGGAACTTGTTTGATTGATGTAAATTATATACACAAAAAAATGCAATTGAACGATGAAAAAACATGCTACCTAACAGGTGGTACTTTCGGTTACAAGTGTTGGTATGGTAATAGATGCACGTCGAATCTGATCATACTTGCATGTATGTTACATGAATTGTAATGCAACGATTAACGCCAATGACTCGTGGGTTTCACTTGTCAACAGGACCACGAGTGGGGATCATAACTTGAATCTATAGATCATCATTATCGGAGTACAAACAACCTGCCTAATGAAATGTCTATTCGCTAGACATAATCATTACACCTTCTACGAAGAACGTTTTTCCAAGAAATAGATGAACTGACTCGATGATAACGAAGTCAAGTTACAACAAACACTCCTCTAATGAAAATGATAAAATTGTTCTTGCGTTACACACTATCATTACTTACATTTCTTATTTTATCTAAAAGCTGAAATAGAAATTAGACGAAGCCTTTTGGGAGCACAATACTGATTCCAAGAAAACCATTCATGTGTATTCGGATTGATGCTTCGGATTCAAGTGGTGGTAACGGATGGATGGTTTGTTTCTACTGAATAGACTCTACTTTGTGTGTGTGTATGAGTGTGTGTGGGTAAAAGAGTCTTGGAAAGCCAGCAACCATGGAAAGAAGGCAAGCAAGCAGGAATAAGGAAAGCGGAGGAAAAGGGAGGGAAGACGGAAAGAGTTCTTGTGTTCAGTTTCTACACTCAGCCAAGGCAACCCATTCAGCCAACGCAAGCCATTCAGCCTGTCAAGCCCAACGTTACAAACTCATGATATATTAACTCCATTTCGTTACCCCCCCTCCCCCTCCTCCCCTAACTACTACCTCTCTTCTTAAGGCTTCTATCAGCTGGTTCGAGTACAGGCACACTCTAAACTAGCGTCGATAGCGTCGCGACGGCCCTCCCCCCTCCCCCCTCTATGTCATACATCCACCTGACTTGATACATTATTAGTTCAGTTGAACAATATTTTTATTATTGGAAATATTGTCAGTAGTCTTGAAAATGCTATACTAAAAATTATATACCACTTAAAAAAGTTTTACAGATATTTTTTGATTTATGTAGGCCTACATGAGGTATTTCTTAACTATATATATAGTTGAAACTAAATGTTGACAAGTTTTAAATATTTTCATGTCAACTAACGTAAATACTAAATATGTAGGAAGTATGAAAAATATATGAGAACAATAAAAATATTTCATTTTTATAAGCCTACCAATATTGATACTAAATACTAATGAGTAAGTAGACGATTTCTCACATATAGGCCTAGGTTACTGCGATTTAAAAAATCATATTCAACGTATTTAATATCAAATAAATTTCACACAAAAATTTCCGTGTACAACAAACATATAGTAAATTATTGAGCAAGAATGAAACTACCTTCATCAAAATTAAAAATTCTATAGAGGGGATATAAACGGTTGTCAAACGAGTGTCATGATTATTCCCTTTGGGGTGGTAAGATGCCCTTGTGGCCCCTTCGGGCGATCCAAGTAATCCTTATAATCCAAAATTTGCGGAACAATAACTTTGTAACAAGTTTCTGATGTTGATAAAAAAAAAAAGACTGGACTTCATGGTAAGTATTCCTTCGGAAAAGTTTAGTAAAAAGTGAAATATATAAGTATACAAAAGGTAGTTATACACAAGACGTTTTGTTTCGCTCAAGTTTCTAAGAAGCTGAAAAGTTTTCTTAAAAGTCTGCCAGTCGGGATACGAGATTTGAAATTTATTAATCGCCTTCGTTGAATCAGACCGAGTGCTATAAAAGGTGGCTAATAAATTAATCACAACATTACACAAATTGACCTATACACAAATCTTCAATTAATCGGAAACAAAAATTATATAAATTAACAATAAACCAATCCTAGTGGAGGGCGTAAGTTGTAATCACTATTCATGATTGTGTTCATTCGAACCCTCAATTATTGTAGCTATTGGTGGGGGTGAATACTAATTATTAATATAATAACGAAACAATTTGATTTAGTGATAGATTCAATTTTCATGACACGAACACTGATATCTGAAAACCCTGAAAATCCGACGCCATCAGATCTGCGCTATCATAACAGTGCGTCGTTAAACCCAATATTAAAATCAACAAATACAATAATTTAACGTAACTTTTTATATTAGCCATCAATTTTATAATTTCCAATAGCCAGATAACCAATAATATGGGGCTGGCGGAAAGTTCACCATAACCAGAAGAGTTCTCTTTGTAGCCCTACTTCTATATTTCCCAAAAAATCGATTATATTCGCCCTGTACATTTTTTTTTAAATATGTTGCATCACTATCAGTACTGAAAAATGAAAATCTGCCAAAATCAGCACAAAAACCCTTACTCATATCCCTTGTACTTTTTAGCGTGTTACGTTGGTGAGCAGTAGGTAACAATGTCTTGTGCAAGACAGAAGAGACAATATATTTTGTTTTTGTTTGAATTGTGTGTTACCCTGTATTACCACAGTTCTCTCACAAACGAACTAGTGATGTGATAGATGTATTTTCGTTCTGAGCCGAGCTGAGAGCGCCACCCCACACCCACAATCCACGAGATTAAAAATACACCGAATGATTTCTACGACAAAAATAAAGCGGAAAGAATGAGAGAAAGAGACGGAGAGAGAGTTGCAGCAGGAGGCACCATGGTAAAACGAACACAGAAAAGAAGAAACTCATATAAAGAAGTTTTCTTGAAAAACTTCTATCAAGTTTCTTCTTCTCCTTTCTTATTCTTCTTTTAGCTATGGGAAAATGGGGAAGTGAGCGAGCGAGCGAGGGAGCGAGAGGAAAAGGAAAGGGAAAGATAAGAGTTCTGGCGACGGAAAGGCCAACATTCAGAGGAATAACGTTGAAAATAAACCAGTGCAGCGCTCTCTCAAAAAAGTTCCCAAACAGTGAGTCTTAACATTGTAGGCCATTCATTGGTACTTGGATGAGAAGGTTTTTCAAAATATTTGTTTCTGTTTGAGCCATGTTTGTCAAAACTGTCGTTCAAGTGACGGATTGTCGACATTGAACCATCCAAATTCCTAACATGTTTGCAGTTACGGCAACATTCAAACTGTTAACAGCTATTCAGATCTTGAAAATTTGTTATAAAATGTAAAGAAACCCAAAAATAATAAATAAATAAAAAGGTCAATGTAAGAAACAATACAGAAAAAAGTAAGAAAATCAGATGCAAATGAATTTTGAAGTTTGATTCATGCATCTAAATTGTGTACCATTATAATTCCATATGTTATGCAAGAGTTTGCGGATACGACCCAACAAATCCCTTATTTTCTTCAACTATGTTGCTACAGAGTTCCCTAACGAATTGAAATGATACCTATAACATGATTTTGTTTTTAATTAATAATTTTTAGAAACGTTAGCTTTTTCTTTGTTCATTTTCAAAATTAACTCTAAGTTTGTTCCGAAATAGCACGCCATACATTAATATAGAGTAATTAAAAATATTCACGAAAAAAACTTGAAATATAGATAACTTATACCTGTGCCTACCAATAAATAATTGGATTTAGTTGCTATCTGTCTGAGTATATAGGCGTGGTCAGACCGTGTTTATACCTACAGGGAGTTGAACCAATTAAAACTAAAAGAACGATTCAAACCTAATCATACGTTTCAATAACCTATGATTAACGACCTAAACATATTAAATGCAACATATTGAGTTATTCGAAGGGAATTCAGCAGAGCTGTCAAAAATGCCCTAATAAGCATTATTCTTAATTCGTTGTACACTCTTTCGAACGAATCTAATAACACAGTATTTTACTGAATTCATACGTTGTGAATTTAATTCGATTTTATAATGGGATAATGCATGGTTTTGTAACCACCTCCGGGAGCTGATGGCAATTATCAGTGAAATGATTGCTATTATTAATAACGGGGTCGTGAGGGAGGGAAGGGGGAGGCACGGATAATCCCCTGGGCATCTGACAATTGCAGTCAAGAGTGGCTTCTATAATAACTAAATATTTTACCAGCTCTACAGACACCGGGTATTATAATTGAAAAAGACAAATCGAGCACGACGAATAAACGACGATAAATGATTATAGCTTCGAAGTTTGACATGAGATTTTGATTATGATAATTGGATCAAGTCTTACTGCTTAAAATCGGAACGAGATTTTAAATGGCTGAATCATCGCTGTTAGAATGTTGGAAGTAAGATTTGGTTTATGTAATGCAGAGTTGAAAAAACGGGTTAGTTGAAAAAAAAAAAAATAATAAAAACCGTTCTGTAATAATTCGATTAGAAATTAAAATATAATTTGAGAAATTTTCAGCTAAATAATTTCATTAGAGATTTTTTTTTTCATGAAGTTGTACTGATCTACGAACAATAATAGAAAGGACTTGTTTTACAAAAAAAAAGTATACGATACGATACATATACAACAACAGCTTCAACCAATGAGGTACCTCCTGCCCCCCCCCCCCCCCCCTGACCCCACGAGAAGTAATAATGTATATATGCACGTCAAACTATACCATTGTAGTCGCATATGGCACAGAGGTATACAGGTATTATTATTATTACATGTTTAGTTTATATATAGTTAGAGAATTGTGTTTGCAATGTTATTTCAAACTAGCCTATATTTTAGGTTTGTACTCCTACATTCCTTGTGTCGACCTGTCATCTGATTTACTGCACGTGTATTAGGTGGGTGAGGTGTGAGGGGTGGGGGGAGGGGGGATCAGATGAAATACCTTCCACTAGGATAAACCACCAACACATCACATCGAGGAGGAATGAGATAGATAAAGATGTACGAAAAGAGGGTGAAAACAACAGCGCTAAACATTAGAGTTGGTTTGTCGAGTAGGTTCTCAAGCTGGTTTTCAGTAAAATGTGTTTTGTTGCTTTAATAAATATAATTATAGGCATATATGTTATTAATTACAAATGATAATGGAAGAAATGTGTTGCCCGTGTAAAATACCGTTCGTATTTTGGTAATGATGAAGCAAGAACAGCAATGTTATTCGGAGGTACGAACGAGCGGATGATAGATCGATGATGTAAACAAAATCTCATGACTTAAGCGCGACTCGAACCCACGCCCGATCGGATTTCGGTTTCTCAATCAGAGCCTTAGCAGGATGAGCCTCAATTATTTAGTATCATGTGTATATAGTTTTGGGTATACAATTGTCATAAGTTTACTTAACGGATCTAGACTTTTGAGTTAAAAGCAGAAAACAGAACAAAATAATTCTGCAGAAATTGCAAAATAGAGTTATTTAATAATGCGAATTGTGTACTACAAATTTGGTTTGGTCGGGAATGTGATTGAATGTGATTATTTGATGTGAATTGAATGAATTGATGTGCAAGTACATAAGCGCAATATACAAAATACTTTTAGTCGAGAAAACGAAGGACAAAATAAATATACTATACTTCAAATTTGAGTATTAATTTCAAATTCTACTTCTTCATCCATACCTGGTCTATATACCTAGTACAATGTAAATCTCGAAGCATATATAAACCACAAAATACCAACACGTTCCATGGCTATCATGCAACTTGTCAATATACATTATAAGTGATACACGTCCCCCCTCCCGCTCCCTCCTCCGTCACCAACAACCAGTCAACTGTCAACACAGTTCGAGCGTCTCCCGCCGGGCGTCGTGGTAGCGCTAGTGTCGCTGACGTGGCGCGACCACACACGTGCTCGTGTACAATGACGGGCCCCTGACGACTGTTCGGAGATCACGTATGGCGTGTTATCGGTAGCCAATTTATTATTTTTTCTGGTACTTCAACACATACAATCATCATCTTTCCAAAAAAAAAAAACACAATAGTGACCGCAATCTATTGAGTAAATATTTGTGAATTATATATTTTCTACATGGATCGATAAGACTCAGTTTATAGAAATTCGTGTTGGCGTTTACAACTGATAATTTCTTCAACTTGAAATTTAAAAATTTAGAAATGTTGAAAAAGTACAACAAAATAATTACGTAATTGCGTTTGAAATTGGGATCAGGCCTAATTCCAGTTCTCCAGCACACTTACACACTGAATGAATAAAACCAAAACCATATGACACAATTCCTTTTTAAATCAATTTCATTTTTTGTGTCAATAATATTAATAATATGATAAGTTTGTAATAAAATGACTGAAACATATGAACTATATAATATGAATATAATATGAAACGAGAAAAATAAAATCACAAGGATCAACCTGTTGATCTTTTACTAGAAAAAACTCCCTCCAAGAAATACTCTACATAATAAGTGATTCGATTACAGATCTTAATCATCATTGGAGGTATTGGATTGATAATCGATTGACTCGTCACGTAACTTTCATATTTTCTCTGGTAATTTCTCTCGACAGTTTCTAATAGGATTAAACAGATTTTTTCAATAATCACTTTCAAATCTAATTAGATCAAACTGTATTCTACAAGTACTCCCCTTTTTAAACACTCTTCTCAATATATGCTGACACTTGCCACATTACACAATTTGCCCAATCTGGCTATACAATGAATGGTGAGGTATTGCGTTTTCGAAGTGTTGAATTAACTGAGACAAAAATATACTGATAAAAGCAGCTGTCAAATTGAATATATTTTGAAATTGAAATATTTCAGGCCTACTATCTTTCGAAATGATCACTGTAGGTGGTATACTTTGAAAAAATGTACACTTTCTTAACATGAAAAGAGGGTACTATTGTTCAAGCTACTCAAAATTCAAATAAGTATTGTTATAATAAAACGGACTATATGAGGTTTCAATGAATTCCCTACAGCGAGAAAAAAAATCAAATAAGTGGTCCACAAGTCAATACCTTTATATATTTTTTTGTATCGAACTTTTGCATTACTAAACGGAAAAACGGAAAATAGCGTCACGTACGGGGATTTTTTTTTAGTAATCTACAAAAAGCGTACAAATCAGCCCCAATGAAATAATTACACTAACTGGTGTCATGAGATCAACAATAATGCATGCATGCCTCACTGTTGCCAAAACACCACCGTTTAAAAAATCTAAAACCAGCTAAATGCACCAGTTTCCTTCGCGAACATAACAACAAAAAACAAAACACGGATTCCCTCAGCCAAGTAAACATTCCCGAACAGGCTGATGACGTCACGCCGGCGTGACGTGTGATTGACGCGTGTGTGATGGGCATGTCAGCATAACATGAGCAAGAGAGAAGGCAGTGGATTTAGTGGTTGTGGTCCCCTACCTTTTTTACCATTCCTACCTGCGGCTTTCTTAGCGGCATACAGGTTGGCCTCTTCTTGGGCTTTACCTATATTCTTCTTGTATCTTATCCGTTTGTTACCGAACCAGTTCGAAACCTGAAATGAGTAATCGGAAACACAAGGATTAGTCTCAATTACGGATGATTACAATAATAAATAACAATAACATGAGGGAGTAGGACATTACATATTGGTGAAAAGACTGCCTCGAAGTGTTGAAAACACCAAGAGGAGTCGCTTAAAACGGTCTTACTAATTCATCATTAACCTTATTTGGGAAACAACGATTGTAATATCAAGATTTTGATGATGATGAAAGAAAACTCTTCTAGACAGTCGATTATAGTTCGTGCGATTCACTGGCCCAACTGATGCACATTTTTATTCTGTGATGGTCACTACTTTCATGTTTTGTTATATCAACGTAGAAAGATGATATTTTTCGAAGAAATAAGAAAATTGAGGACATTGAATAATTTTTTTTAACGACACTGAAAAAAAATTCATTATCACAGGTTGTGCCGCAGACAAAAGAGTTAGAAATTGTATTTTCAATTAGGTGTGTGGGCTTGTCCAATGACGTAGGAAGTTTTCAACTTCAAAACATACACATAACATTTTCTAAAAATATTGAAGACTATAACCATTTTTGAACATATATCATAGTATCCTAAAATTTGATCAATACACTGAGGTCAGTTTATTTTCTTGCGCATTATCAGGTTCTATTTCAACCAGTGCTAGCGCCGAGTTTCTAAGCAAGAGTACCTGTATGCAAACACTTCTCGGCCAGCTATTCTCTTCCTGCTTTTCGCAATTAAATTTAATCAGACAAAGCTGATTTCTAAAAGTGTGCGTATACGTTTTTGATACGAAAACCAACGGTATCCCATTAATCAGTATAACGATTCGTAGCTGTCAAAAAATTGCAATTACCTTCGGTAATTAAAAAAAAAGGGAACGGTTCTTCTAACGAGAATACTAATACTATAATGGCCAGTTGTGCTTATTTTTTAGACCTATTAACATTTTCTACTGTGTGCATATAAAAACGTTTGCGAAAGCTTTCTCGTAAAAAATTTTACACTGGCAATTTAGCTATTTTCCGTCTTTATCCTAGTTTGATTAAAACTCATCTCCCTCGCTCCCCCTCCCCCTTTAACTCACCGCCACCCGGTCGTTAAGATAACCGTTGAAAAGTGGGTCCTCTAACCTATCAGGGGCATACGAGGGGTTGAAAGAATTCCGTGAACCTTTAAAAGATGGCGGCGGCAGGCGAGATGGTCCAGAGACTGTTCCCGAGATCCAGTAATGAAAAGCAGGATCATCGTAATGACGTAAGAGGGGTGGAGGGAGGGGGGAGAGGGTGAACTAGGCTCGTGTCGGAAAGAGATTGTAGTCTGAATTATTTCATTCCGAGTTGAGCCAGTTGATAGCTGTATACTCAAGTAATGAGTTTAAACAACGGGAAAAATCTTTGGTGAGAGGGGATAATTTAGACGTTCGGAAAATTTAACGATCATTTGATATGACTCTATTATCATCGTGATTTGTTTTGTTTGTCTCGAGATATTTCTAAAAAATAGGCACAGACAAATGATGCGTGCCCTTTTGATTCGAGAGAATGAGTCGAGTTTACTCAATGAGTAAATATTGCAAGTTGTATAAGCAAATAAAAAAACATACAAAATGAATGAATTATAGGACTTAACACGAGTCTGCTTCATGTTATTCGAAATATATTGTTCTAATTAGTATAGCAACATCAGTAATTAAAACTTGTAATCTTCCTTCATTTAATGGCTAACTTCAGAGCTGTACGAAGAAAGAGGTACGATAAAAAAAACTCGGCACCTCCACATTATTTGGTGGAAGTGACTATTGGTGGAGGTGCCAAGTCTTGACCACTTCTACAAATAATGTTTTTCTACCATAATTATTGTCATTTTCATAAAAATTTGGGTATTTAATCGTTAGAATCACACCTGAATGACGGTGCAGTGAGCTAGCCACTTGGCCACTCGCCTCAGTCGATGTTTGGTCTTACCTGTGATACAGTAATGCCACACTTCCTGGCTAGTTCTTCCTTCGCCTCCTCGGAGGGGTACGGATTACTCAGGTGTGAGTAGAAATATTCGTTCAAGATTTCAGACGCTTGTTTGCTGAAGTTGCGCCGTTTTCTCCTGCAACTCACAAAGAAGACACCCACACATAAATACAAGAGTTACCACGTAGATGCACACACGTAACACCGACACAATTATCAAAATCACACTCTCAGATTCAGGGGATGCATGCACACTGCTTATATAAACATAAAGAAATGCATCTTCACTAATTTTTTTTCTTTGTTTACGAGCCAGTATAATTGAATAAAAAGTAGGTCATCTGCAAGATTATTTTATGCTCTTTTATTAATATGCCATTATTTAGGTGAATTCAATCAGTTCTACGACAATACGTTGATAAATCTCACAGAGGCTGGTATGTAATAAGCCATATGTTTGAATTTGATTTTTTTTTGCAATATTGGTTTATATAAAATAATTCGAGTCAACAAAATATTTGTGAAAATTTCATCATGTGAACGTCTATGCAAGAACTTTCATAGATTCTTATACCGCTTTTATAAATTAAATCTAAATTAGTCACTTTGTCAGTATGTGCAAAATATAACCGACTACATTTATTATGTACCACACCAGATAATTGCGTATACAAGTATAATGAGAGTAGTTTACCCCTTAAAACGTCATAATATATTTATGTGTACCGGTATTCGCAATTAGACGATACAAAGCAGCAACAATAAGGAGCATACACCCAATTCATCTTGGTGCATGTAGCACGTTCTCTCTCTCTCTCTCTCTCTCTCGAACTACAACCCCATACTATATATATACGCCTATACGTATACAGATTTAACGAGAAATAAAACGGTATTTCACATCAATTATTGTCTGAATTACGTATATTTTGAAATATATACACGATTATTATTAATGATACCGGTAACATATTATTAGATGGGCTGATACTAAGAAAAAGTGTATCAAACCGTATAGCTTATGCAATAGGTTTACGTTGAAACAACTATACGGCAAGAATACTTTTCCAGGATTCAGAATTTTAATTCAACATAATTGAGGATGAACAATATTATATAGTGTATGGCATTAGATTTTGTCATGCTCGACATTTCATATCAATCACCAACATTTACTCATCATATAAACGAAATAAAAACCAACATGAGAAAAAACACGCAGATTTCTTCGTTTGGCAATGTTTCCGTCATTGTGTTCTATAGCAGGGTTTTTCGCGACTGATGTAACTTATCCTTTCAGTATGTATTCTGACAATACCTACATAAAGATTAGGGGCGAGTGGCAATAAGGAGACCATCGCAGCATGCCATTAGGAATCAATTCGAGTCCCACCCCCCTTGCCCCCCTCTCATCCCCATACCGGTGCTAAAACGCACATTCCACCCTGCCTGGAATTTCCTAATAAAACCCGACGGCACGCGGGGGCGGGGGCACCGGGGTGGGGGTAGGGGGGGCGGCCATTGATCCATTGCAGCGACGCTGTGAGACGGTGGGGGTTGGGGTGGAGGACGTAGGCAAGGAGGGAGGAGGGGGCGAGGAATACAAACGAAACACGACGAAAATAAAAGGGATAAGCGTATAAAATGAAACGGTGGCGGATATGACATGGAAAATTTATAAAACAGTGAAGGTTTACATTTTGTCGGGAATTATACGCGACCGTTTTTTTTGTTGGTTTGTTTTGGCTGTGTGTTTCCTTCATTTTTTTGTATATGTTTCTCTGTTTCAGTAGTTGTATAGGTTTTAAAACGACTTCGAATATGACAATGGAGCACGCCAAGTATACGGAATATAAATATACGAGATTCTCAATGTTTTCCATCTCGACAAACCTCAAAGAATGTAAAGCAAACGTAATTACATTAAAACCTTAAATTACCAATTACTTCCTGCGCTATTCCCTTTACTATTTACGGATCGTAAAGATGTAGTGCCTATACCAAAAGTAAAAATGTACATTAATTCAAATAAATCCATTTTGAAAGTAGGCCTACTGTTCACTAATTTTTAGAACAGTGCTTCAATCTTATGATGTACTTGATTTTCATTCATTCCATCCTCCTTGTCAACTGTAATGGAATAATCATTTTTGCTCCACACTTCTATCCTGGTTTTGCCCATTTCTAAATCCGACAGATATAATACGTCCATACGATGTCGACACAATATCTCCTCCTATATCTTCTAGAACAGGTTCCCATCGCGTTGAATAGATAAATCGCTCTGAATGTAACCACCGCCGCCACCATTGCCGTTGTTCTGTGTACCGCCGCGTGTGTTGGAAAGCGCAGACAGGCGGAAAGACGACACGAGAATGGGTAGGAAAGGCGGCGGTGCATTGCATTTGAAGAAGAGTTGTACTAGTTACAGTTTTATTGTTTAGTCATCAGTTTGTTTTGTTGTATGCATAAATATACTCTTGATAGAACGAACAACCATTGCATTGAAGAAGTTTGAAGTGTTGAATAATTATCACGCTTGTTAATCCTAACATTTGTAATGGTATATTTCAAAATGTCGTTTCTCAATTGGAGATATACTCTATAATGATTACTCTTTAGTCGACTTCTACTCTTCCATATCTTGAGAAGGAATCAAATGGTTATTCAAATAAGTAAAGCGAGCTTAATCTTGGAAGATTTGAAGATTGTTGTCATTGTAACAAGTTCTTTAGTATAATTTTATTAATTTATTTGAAAATTCGGTTCAATATCAATGAACGTTATCAAAATATATGAGAGAATAATGAAATTTTCTAAAACAATCGGCAACATAATATAAATGAGAACAACGACAGTGTGGACTACATAAATTACAGTAATTCAACGTTAAAACAGCAGGAATATTGAAGAGGAAAAAACACTTAAAAACGCGTCGCATCTATTCCACTTCCTTCTTGACAGCGTCTCTCTAGAATGGACCTGGGACGCCTCACATTACAATTGAATAATATAGGATATATATATATATATATATATATATATATATATATATATATATATATATATATTATATATATATATATATATATATATATATATATATATATATATATATATATATATATATATATATATATATATATATATATATATATATATATATACACACACATACATCCATACAAACACCTTGTGTGACTCGCACGTAATGCGGTTGCCTATATATCGCATAACTGCAGCAACGATTTCTATGCAAATTAGTACAACACTATGGACGATGTTCAAATTTGAACGAAATCCACCGCATGCTGTGTGGGTTTTAAGAAATGTTTCTCTGGTTGTGTGTGTGTGTAAAAGAGACAGATTGCTGGTATATCGCAATCTTCCTTATACATGTTTAGATCTCTCACGTTCGTCTCCATCCCCTGCCCCGCACCCCCCGTCTCAACCCTTACACGAGGAGGAAGACGAGGTTTGCGTGGTTTGGAATGGATAAGTAGACGAGTGCGGATGTTTTTCGTACCAAACACAAGGTTTTGGTTGTGCACCGCATTTTTAGGACGGTAGGAAATGAAGCAGAAATATAGAGAATGTGGAAATGTAATGATAAAAAAAAAAAAATTGAAATAAAATGAGAAATTATTTCCTGGAACATTCAAACGTTGTAACCTAGGGTCTATATCTACGAAAGTACCCCAAGTCGGACCCATAGTATAATATTCGTATTCTCATTTCTTTGCTATGTCAAGATTTATAAGTAAAGTACGTAAAACCGAATTGTTGATGAATCACGTATATATATATATATATATATATATATATATATATATATATATATATATATATATATATATATATATATATATATATATATATATATATATATCGATTTTCGAAACATTCTATCTTCTATAACTGATATAGGCCTATAATATTCAATTCTTTAAAAATTCATAACTTCTTCATTTATTTATTTTTTGATATTTTTTATATTGGATTCAACGACGCACTGTGATGATAACTAAGATCTATTGGCGTCGGATGAATCGTTATTGAGATAATGGGATAATGAGATGAAGGTTTCTTAGGTAATGGGAAAGATAGTGTGAAGGGAGCGGTCGTGGTCTATATTATGAGAACCCCAGACAACAGAGGAAACCGCGAAAAACTCCTGTACTACGAAAAAGTGATGTGAAGATGGACGAGGGCGGGTATCAAACCAGGTCCGACATGCCCCTTACCTCCCGAATCACATGAAGCGAGCGCGTTATAGCAACTGAGCTGCATGAGCCGGTGAATATGTGTTGGGGAAAAACCGCCAAGCAATACCAAATTCCGAAATATAGTTGAAAAGCTACACCAAACCTACACCAAGTAAAAATAAAATGAATTATATATATACGAGAATATGAGAAGTGGAAATGTAAAAACTATTATATGATTGATATCGATAAAAAGTTTTTCGATTTCACATCGCCGAACCAGAACCGAATCAAAATAATAATCCAAATGTTCGTATGTCTTTCTCTTCATACGTAGGCCCTATATGTGTAAAAATATATCGTGAGACATTTCATACACGATCCTAGAAAAAGAATATGAAATATTGCACGTAAAGTGAGACAGAAAGAAAACATAACGAAACGTTCTCTCTCTCTCTCTCTCTCTCACACACTCTCTCTCTCTCTCTCTCTCTCCTGACTAACGTACCATAACAGCACACCGATTTCACGGTTTATGTATTTTTATGTTCGTTCCTATCTTACATCATCTATATCTTATCTAGCGCTATACGCGCCTCCCAACCTTTCAACCATCCGAAAAAGATCCAGCTAGTTTTTACGAATATTACATGAAAATTGCTTTTAACAAGACGTAAAAAATAAAACAGACATTAATAATAATTCGTCTATGGATATCGAATGAGACGAGCGGAGTTGTTTGTTCACTACTCCACCGCGTACAAAGCGTTTCGAGATATCGAAATATCGATTCGCTATGATTAAGTTGTTGTCTGAAGTCAACCCAGGCTTTCATACCGGTATTAATAGAAATTGTTGTTTGCCCTACAAACGAGATAATATGGTAACCTATAACAGAAGATATATCGCGTATTTAAGTTCTTAAATATATAGTTACAAAAAAGTCAAACGTAAAAAAGTCAAATACCAACAAATAGTATATCTTTCTCCTCGTAAAATAATAGTACAGCTTGAACTATTATATTTTACGATTTTCTATTTGAGTGTGCGGAAATAGCCTGCACATTTATGACAGTTAACATTTTTACCGGGTACTTCAACGTTAAGTCGAATCGTTTTAAAATACTCCTGAAAATACGTTCAACAAACTAAACCAATTAAAAATAATTAATGCACTATAAAGTTTTAATAATGATTCCAATTTTATTCCGAGTATATTTAATGACGACGTGAACCAATTTAAAACAAATTATCAGAACGATGCACAAATACAAGAGAGAACTAGAGATAAGTTATTTACAGCGAATATCATCTTCTCAACAGTTTTCACAGTGGCTTCTTCATTCCATTCGGGAAGAATTAAATGCCTTTGACCAAAAAACATGAGAAGCTTCTCTTAAATTTTCTTTAATTTAATGGTTTGCCCCTTTTCGTTGCCGTCTTTGAATATTTCCTGCGTTGCCAGAGGGCGGGGGGGGGGGGGGGGGGGTAACACGAATGAAAAGACAACAGAATCTAATTATTACTGTATTAAATTTCCATGTTATTTTCTGGTTGATAGCGACTTGTCTGCACAGACTATAGTCGGCTATATATAGTAAAAGTAAGTTGGGGGGTGTTTGCTCTTTTGCCGTTGTTGTTATTATTAATTCTACGAGGCAGAAAGCTGACAAAGTTACTCGAAGAAAGACTATCGTCGTTATGATAAAGCATGGGAAGGGAGGGGGGGGGCACTTGTTTTTCCGGCCCATCACTTCTACTTAGGAAAAGTCTTCAAAAACTTAATAATAATGGAAAGTTACTCGTGGCGCACTAAGAACTAAGAGTTTAGCTGCTTAGTGCTACACACGCATAGATATAGGCCTATATAGAGAGCCGCTCTCTTAACAACATTTTGCGGGAGAATTCATCTTCTTAGTTTTCTTATTTTTAAGCTTCATAACATATTCAAGGGTCGACAATTGTGAAAAGAGCAAGTCGCTTTGCCAAAAGTCTTTTACTATGCTCTTACGCACTGGGCGTTTATCTAGTCAACACTACAGGATGATGCCAGAATGCTGAAAAAATTCGAAGATTCACTTGGGAAAAAAAACACTATCCACCGAAAATAAGTTTCAAAAGTTAGTCACGTAAGACATTGAGCGAAATATTACGCAAAACAAAGCATGTTTTCAAATCTTATTACGATATGGAGCGTATTTCACTAAAATATATTATGACTTGTTGATATAATAATATGTATAGTATATGGTATATAATATGAATATATAAATAAAACATATATAAATGATGTGAATAAATATATATATATATATATATATATATATATATATATATATATATAACATATAAATATTGGTGGAGGTGCCGGGTCGGTTATTATTGATGGAACTCGATTCCAAAATAGACCAACTAAAATAGACAAACATAATTTGAGTGATTGACTCTTTAATCGCACAACAAACTACTTTGTGTATCTGTTTAACGATTAACGATCATGTCTGTGTGTGTGTGTTCCCCGCGTTTGTACGAGTGGCCGATATTATCGGTAAACACTTGTAAATATCAAACTCATCATTCAAAAAAGCTCGATTTTTATGTTGACTTTCGCTACCTTCCCAGGCAAACAATATCACTGATCTTACTACACAATCACATGACACGGCAATTCAAGCAGATAGAAACCGATAGTAAACAGGTAATTGACATCTTACGATCTTCTTGCGTAAATATATATATATATTGGTTTCTACGACGCACTGTAATGATAACTTGGGTATACTAGCGTCGGATGAATGTTGAGTGAGATGTTGGAATGATGAGATGAAGGTGTCTTAGGTGATGGGGAAGAATAATGGAAAGGAAATGAAGTGGTTATGGCTTGAATAGTAGGAACTATCCCGGCATTAGACATTATATTATAGGCTATGCTGTAGAGGGAAAAAACGAAATACCCAAGTAAAGATGGACGATGGCGGAGACTGAGGTTAGATTCACCTTGCATGAAACTAGAATGATAATGAAATAAAACTATTCCTCGATTATAAATATTCTTAGCTTTTAACGACCCAACAGGTAGGTTATTTAGGGGTGGGAATGTGAAACCCTATGTTTATGCGGTATTCGAACTCACGTTTCATTCTATTTATAAGACTCTCATTTCTAAGGCAATGCTGTGATTTATCTGATCAAAATGATCCAATCTTTCTGGCAATTAGGATTTTTTTCTTATAATATTCATGCAAAAAATTACCGAACCGAATGTTTTTAATTCAATTTTCGGTTCTGTTTTGCTCCTCCGAGCCTGTGATTTTAGAAACAGAAACAGTACGTTATAACTGAAACAAAACTCTCGGCTAGAAACCGTCAAGTTGAATTCTCAATCCTACCAAATCTGTTGACTACATGAAAAAAAATCTAGGAAGTCAACAAGCTCTACACACATACAATGTCCAAATCCTCAGTAACAACTTTCTTCACAAGCGCAAGAGTCAATAACATAGCATGTCATTCGGCCCTCACACACGGATACCGTGAAAAGATCAACGTATTTACTCCGCGTCTGAGCCTAATACCACATGTGCTATGACAGATATAGGATAAAGCCTGTCAAACTTTCCACAGGGGAGGGGGAGGGAGGGAGATCACTCCAAGAAACAATCAAGTTAGGGGCTTTACACACACACCCCAGGCGAAAACAAATTAAAAGAGTAATTTCTTTTCGTATTTAATTGTTGAACCATATACAAGATGGTTGCTTGTCTATACTCTGGGATAAATCATGATGTAGCAGGCAGTTGGGTATCTTGGATGATGGACGGGTTGAAGATGAAGATGTGTTCGAGTTATTAATTGGTTGGAGTTAAAGTGGTGGTTGGAAATAACTCGGTGTGAGATTATCTTATTTATCTTGAGTAAATATGATAATATTTTCAGTCAGCAGACACACCAAAGGCATGTAGTCGAATAAGATTGAAATTCGTTTATGGATTTTCAAAATCTAAAAATACGCCATACATAGTTTTTGATGCAAAATTAATGCAAAATTAATCAAGATTTTAAATTCCATTCATTTGACGTCAATTGATTGACCCTACTTCCAAGCAAGAACTGTCTTGAACCCTTACCATCGACAATCATTTTAAATAAAAGTCCACGCCCCTGTACCTCGAAGTAACTAAAACTTTGATTGGTCAATGTATGCTAAAAGATAGTTACTATGGCAATATGTCGCTCCTTTATTGATGTTGATAACAGAAACTCGACTCGAATGAAGTAGGTTACGATATATTATACATTATTGCAGTTTTTCGAAGATACAGACTCATATCGTTTTTTCAAGTGCTTATCGCGGTTCCAGGCTTTTCCCTGATAGTGTGAGGCACTTTCCAACCTGTTGATGGTAGAATACTATCACAACCAGCAGCTTACCTCGCGTCTAGGAACCTGGATCGGAGGATCATGACCGCCTCGCACGTGCTCTGTTTCAACTGCATCTGGATGGAGGAGAACTTCTTGTGAATTATCTGGACCATACGTTCGATCTCTTTCGGTGTGATGGGTCGCGTCCGAGACTGTTCTCTCAGTAGGTTCATTACGTGGGTGGTGAACTCGTTACATGCCTGCAACACGAAAAGAAAGTACATACATTAGTACGGCAATATTTTTAGAAACTTTTTTAATGTACAATTACTAAAAACATGTACATATTTATCATCATAAACTTAAAACTTTAGGAACATGAAATATAGCCAGTGGAGTTGAATATATCATTGGGCTTCATCAAATATTCTTTTAGTCACTTGGAAGTATTGAAATGTATTCTGAAGCAAATTTATTGACATTATTTATTGTCATTTATTTATAGATTTATATTTATTCATGTGTGTATACGCACTGAAACTAGTAGATAGTCACACCGATACGTACTCCACGTACAGTCTATGAAAACATTGGATATAGAAATGTGTAGATTTTATCCAAGTTGAAATTTCGAGAGTAGAATTGACATATTCTGTTTCCAAGTTTGAAAGCATGCTCTTTATTTATATAACTTATGTGTACTCAAAATATTTTTTCATGTCAATAAGCTGTCGATCACTTGGTAAATCAACATAAATGTTCACACTCAAATTAGAAGAGAAAAACTGTGTATTAGTATTAAAATGGCAGTAGTAGTATAATTGTGTAAGTGTAGCTTATTTCCCACTAATGAATGCTACAATTTCAAAAACAGAATGCTCTTAAGACTCTACAATATTGACATTTTTCGTGTTCAAGTTCGATAGAATGCTCTTCATTCATATGTACTCTGAAATGTTTTTCTCTCTTTCGATAAATTGTCGACCACTTGATTGGGTTGTGAAAGGGGATCAGCGTATGATTGATTTATTAAAACACAAACAGTGTGATGATCCAAGTCTATCAAAAGTTTGATTGAGCCAAATGTCTTCGCCGAACGACGTGTTTTTCACAGTTTAGATACACAAGGATTTAAAACGTCGCTCAAAACATGAAAACTCTCCAGTCGAGTGAAAAAAACCTGACATGAAAAGCCAGCAAGAAAACGAGATCGACGCTTAATAGAGAACTTTTAACAGCTGTTTTAAAATGAGATTTTGAAAAGCTTGTGAAAATAAAATAACACATAGGTATGAAAAAAAAACGAGTGAATACAAATGAGTGCTGAAACTGGACTAATGCTCGTTGAACCGTGTATACCGTTATTAATCTGGATCTAGTGATTTGTACGTTAAGATATGTGTCTGTCCAAGACATGGGGAGTTGTCCTTGTAAACAACTAACAGAAAGAGGACCAAAACTGAAAAAACTACTTTTGACTAATATTTAACACTCAAACATTTTTAATTTCAATCTTCGAAATGAATTTGTTTGAAACTTCGTTTTTAATTCAAGTTTTATTCATCTGTATCTGACGACGAGGCCCATCTACTATAACGTAACTAACAGTGTGTGTTGTCTTTCATTTCTATGTAATAAAATACCTTCATTTATATATATTAGCATTAAACTATTTCATGTGGTACTTCGTAAAAAGTGTTGTAAATAGACTTGACAAAAAATAATACAAATGAGGAATCATAAAGTTGATTACTAAAATGTATAATAATACTATGACGTTTTCATTGGAAATATCGTTCTATTATATATTTATAAATGCTTTTCGTTTCATCTTCAACACACTTTGCACGTCACTGAAAATCGTTTCATATTCTTCGAGCTGACCGAACTGGATTATTTCCTCATCACCAATTCATTCCACAGATAATGAATACCCAAACACACACTCAAAACTACTTCTAAAAATCACCAAACCATTTCCCGACCACTTAAGTTTCCTTTCGTTTTATTCGTAACGCACTCTCTCTTTCTCTCTCTTTTACCATTCACACACACACACATCCACAACACGAATCCTAGCTCTATCAGCCACATCATTCCCGACCATTTCGACACTTTACATGTTATATACATTTGATACGCGCGGTACTTTTCTACGCGACGGGGGCGGTCTCTACCACCGCCGCAGCCGCCTCCACCGCCGCCACATCACGGCACTCTTAGCGTGATGGACCCATTCGAGTTTATAGTACTCGAAGGACGCGCTCTTAAAGCTTAACTGGAGTACCTTACGAAGCCGCTGTACCAGCCTCAAATGCTAGTAAAACTGACGTCGGTTTTTATGTCCTTTAAAAGTGGTTAGGAGAGCTACTAATACGATGGCGGGGGCGTTAGGGGATGGGGTATGCATCTGCTTTCTGGCAGTAGATATAGATCACGTTTGGGTAGATATATTCATGCAAGGATGTTGAAGGTAGATACATCGTGTGTGCTCGCCAGTACGGGTATGTGAATAACATGCAAAGAACGTTAAACCATAAAACATTATAAAAAAGTGACAAGTTTTACTGTAGCAAATTGATGGCTGACAAATTACGAACAAAAATCTATTATTGTTAGAATGATATGGAATTATACTTTATGTTGTTCTGTATGTGCACGTATTGGAAGTTTGAAGGGATATTTAAAAATTTAAATATTGGTACACTAGAGCTATAGAGGCGAAATAAGGATTTCTAACGCCTGCAATCTCGTTCACTATTCTTCAAATTCTTTAACATTGACGATAAGGACTCTCGGTTCTATTTCTTTCAAAATATATCGAATAGATTCGCGTCAACTATACACCCACTGACGAGAGTTTCAAAATATAAATATTTCCATTATTATCATTTTCATATTACCGTTTACGAGGTTAGAGACAGAACTGAATATGACGAATGATTTTTGTACAGTGCACATTCACTTTACTATACCGAAGTAATGAATACAATAATATCCATACACATATACATACCAAATGAAACCCATAAAAGTTGAAAATTAAATTACATACCAATACACACAGACATTACTGCAGAATGATTAGTGTCTGTTCGAAATTCGAAATACGACCGAAACATAATTTAAACCGTAGGTAAACTAAATAATCAAAATCATGACAAATGTCCGTAATTTCCTATACGTGTTTGCTTACAAAACATAATTAATATAAACGATATTACCATTATTATGATGCCAATTGTTTTATTATACCCATCCAACTCCGAAGTGAACATATTGAATTGTATCACAGATCCATCATATATGTGTTACTAACGTGTATATATATATACTACAATGTGGATGTGTGTTGGGCAACGTTATGGGCTATGGTCACTTGGCCACGCTGAATATTGGATGGCCATACATACACCGTATTCTATTTATGATAGTGGAGATCTGGCCACACACACACATTTATATATCTACTATATATATGTATACAGGCGGAATATTGTGGCGGAACAAAAACCTATCAGCCATGGCATACATAATTCAAAGGCCACGTTTTCCAATTCATGACTATCCTAGTCGTTCGTTCTCTAGTTCCTATTATATGCGACGAGGAACACCGATGTAGGAGAGGGATAGAGAACTGAGAGAGGGAGAGAGAGAGAAACGAGTTGGTTTGAATGTGGTATTGTGGGGAAAATGCATTTGCTATAGGCCGAGGTCTATATATAAAAAATATAAATATATGTCTAAATATATAAATAGGCCTATAAATAAATATAATACATATATAAGCCTACGACTAGCAGTGACCAAGGTAGGCTATAGCATAATTAAAATATGGTGTACAAGGTTTTTTCAAACATGAGAAGTAGTAACCATAGTAGGCCTATATAGGGACCATGAGCATAATGTATTGATACGAGGGCTATGGCGGATACAGAGGCCGAGAGTAGAAAATTATATAAAAGTCCCACGTGAGTGAAATTCGTGAAAATCATGAAATTATATAATTTTTCAGCATAATTCAAGGGAAAAGTTCTGAATTGTTCATAATAAACTTTGTTCGACTTGATATGATCAGCTTGAGAATTAAAATAGTAGATTATACCGTATCCTACTTTGTCACTCATAAGTCATTGCAGGCATTTGTATGCACGTTCGCCACAGTTTTATAATAAGTGAACAAATGTTTGATAATAATGCACCATACTCACACATTCATAAGTGAGCTCATCACATGTACAACATGCATCTAATTGTTCGTTGTGTCAAACAATTAATTCCATGTTCCACACATTTGGGTCTATGTATGTATATTTCGAGTGTTATGTCTATTCCCGTTGTTTTACATGGATTTCAACATAACACAAAAGGTCTGTCGCTTCCCGCGTACATAATGCCTCCATGCCACTGTGTCTCTCTGTCTATATACACGCGTGTGGATATATGCGTGAGTTTGTATAAATAGGTCTATCCTAGTTGAAATTAATGGCTTGCTTTTCCTACTGATTACAAACTCCATCCTGTCTTTTCAATCCTGCGTTCCGGCATATCCCCCCCCCCATACCTCTCGCCACACCACCCACCCAGTAACGACACTCTAACTTTGACCACGCATTTGCAACGTAGACAGGGTACAAAAACGATAGTTTGGAAATTATAGCAAACCGCTCAAAACCAGAGGATGGCAAACTTATTTTTTAAATAATAATTTGGCGTTCGATATCAGAAAAAGCACCCTAAAATCTTTCAAACAAGTGCATGGGATGAATCATGTATATGTAGTCTTTTTCATCGACATTGGATGTTCAATGGTGTGTTTGTACTTCAAGGAAGACTTGAATAATGTAAAAGAGAGGAGCAGAAAAAAATTATATATAATTGGTGGAGGTGCCAGGTTTTCCATGAGCTTTTTGAGTGACCAATTCGCCGATATTACTCACAAAACTTGGTCTACATCAGTCAGTGAGTAATATTATATTGTCGTAATACTGTAACACAAGCCAACTCGACTGAAGGTTGTATCTATCCCAAGATATATTTCAAATTCGAACGAATACCCCCAAATAACCTAGCTGTTAATGGGGTCACGTTGGAACAATAATCGAACAAGTATTCTGTATTCATAATTAAAACTTTCCAACATTACTGTCACGAGCTGAAGAATAATTATATTTATTTTATGGGTTATTATTTATGGACAACGTAATTGGGGCTATGCTTGGCACTGGCAATGTGCATAGGCCTACAATCGCGATGTCATAGATGTTTCATTAGATTAATTGAAGTGATGCTGGCACACACACACATATAGTGATATAGAGGAGAGAAAACTCTGTTTGTTTAGTCGACCAACAAGAACTTTTGAACCATAATTCAATAAGTTCCAACATAATACATCAGATATTAATTTATCGAACCAATAGAAAAGGTGAAAAACATAGATAAATAAACGTACATACGGGAAAAGAACAAACAATTTTATATGACAATCGACACATGAAATAGAAAACCTAGATCAAGAGGCAAGTCATAAAGAAAGGTGCAAACGACTCATAAAATATGAAAACTATTTACCACAATTCCTTTCTATATCATAGAGTGATACGATATCAATTTTATATCTGAAGTGTTTGTACAAAGATACACCCGGCTTCGGAAATGCCAGCTTGTATTAATACTTAAACTAGCGTCGCTTGGTACCGAGTATAGCTTTTATAAACGGAAAATCCAATACATTACGGAACGTCGAGGGTAGAAATATAAGAAAGACTGAACAAGGTAGTCATTATAATTCGATGGAAGTAAGCTGATATTTATACATTTATTATTACAATTAACGGTGGATATAATGCTTATTATAAGGGTACACCACGAATGAATTTAAAGAAGACCTAATTACTTCTTGGGACCGTAGTTGAATTCTTTTCTTCAACATAGAATACCAACTACACATACACCTAAAACCATACAAAGTCACTGTTACTTATTTGAGGCTGAGGAAGACAAGGTAGGATCGTTATGTATAGGAGCGATGTTCAACTTATTTTCCAAACTGTAAACTTTTAATGATTCAAGTAATAGGTAAAAATTCAACCATTTGTGTTGAGGTAAAGGAATCATCATGAAATCTTTATCCACTGTAGAAATACATTAGTTTCTGTATCCTTTATTATATACATAACTTACTTGAATTCATGAAAGTTATCGACCATGAGAGACCAAGTGGGACAACGTATGGGCCTACAGTTAGCATCGATGTCATCTCAATAATGAATATCTCGAACCGTTTACAGTTTTAGTCATGAGCTATATCGATGCGGTGGTTTAAAATGACTATAATACAGATTTCAAAAAATGAGTACAAAATTTAAATATTTACATAGCTACGAGAGGAAAACAGCATATGTACACTCACTACACTGTATTTATTATATATCTAGTATATATTTGCTGGGCACTTTTACTATTTACAAAAATATATATTTACATTTTGAAAAATTTGTCTTCTTGCCTAACCTGTAGAAAATATAATAAGCTACACCAACTGATGATAAGGAAGATTTGTTATACTGCATGGACAATGGAAGCTGCAAGGAAGCTACAGCATACATGTGCAATTTCTGCTTCAGATGTAAAGCTACATCCATTTCGTGCAGAAAATTTGCGAATTCACATCCACTTTCACACGAATTCAAATTCCGAACCAGTGTTCAGAGAATGAATGTTTACACAAATACATCCAACACAACGCCAATAAAAGTCCCCAAAGAAGTACACTCGTGTATCTCTTACACAAACCATCAGCATATCCTCTGCTTACATGCGACTGTATTTCAGCTTCGGGCGGAGTAGAAATAATCAGCATTAAATAATCCAACAGCTACACCACAAACATATCTACCTAAAGGTAGGTATATATATATACATGTAGATGTATATACAGCAGCAAGACTTGAAACGTCGTATACGTATCGTAAACGAAAGAGCATCAACTGACGTCGGTACCGCCTGAATAATTAAAGATTCGAAGCCGACGCTTCGAATAGTGTATCGCGGTTTTAAAACACCTCCCTCACCCACCCACCTCCTCCTCATCAAACATTTAGTAGACATGATGTCAGTGGTAGGATGTCTAACAGTGAAGAGGAGGCTTGTATACGTGTACCAACCCCCCCTCTACACCGTCACCCCGCCGAAATAACAAATACCCTCAAGACCCACTACGCAGAGTGTTGTTAATATAAATAAGTTATTTTCTCAGATGTCCCATTTCGTTCTGTCGAGAAATGTGAAACCAACAATAAAAATTTGGTTCGAAAAATTTCTACAATAAATTATAATTGATCGAATTTATTGAATTGAAACAATAGAAGCATATTCCAGAATGATGAGATAATGATCGCTTAGTAGGCTAGCCAAATAAAGCCATACTAGATTCATAGAAATAACAGTGAAGAGAAAGGCGTGTAAAAATCAAGAAAACATTGATTTCGAATGAGGTATGAAAATGAAAATAAATGAAAACGCTTAAAAAAAATACACGAATATGTTCAATTTTCCAAGACAGCGACTTGGAAATATGTGAAAATATAAAAAATGGTGGACGAAAATATAAAATGCAACACTACAATAATAGACGAAAAGCTATAGTAAATGTAATAATGTAGCAGTAGATATGAAACACGTTGAGTGACACCACGCTAAGAAATCTCCAACCCATCATCAAAGAACAACGATAAACGAAACTATAACATTTTATCAGTGCAAATAGCAAGTTGCGGTGGCCCGGTGACATACCGCCGCCTTCCTTCTAATTGAAAGCAGAGGGTCGCGACAGATAGCAGCAGAACAGCAGACAAGAGTCGAGATTGTTTTATTTCACGACACGGAGCTGTATCAATGACGCGGGGCATATCATTACGGGCAAACAGGCGGGACGGCAACACGCCCCCCTTTCACGAGGAGAAGACTGCATGCGACAGGGGTCGGAAAAACACCGACATGAAGGATATTGTTGTATGAAAATATACTTCGATCGTAACAATGCAGATCGTCAGTAAAAACAATATGAAAGTGTATTTAACGAAATTAGAGTTGCGTTTTCAGTTTACGTTTACAAATTGTGCAAACGCAGATTCTGAGTCGGCGGGTATTTCCATTTCAAACACAAGACTAATAATTATTTTCTTTCAAGAAATACAAATATACTTTTAGTAAAATCTAATGGCGACTGCATGCGACCTGCAGTAACGTAGTGTGTATATATATAATGTGAAGCAACCCGGCACGTCCACCAATATAATTGTGTGATATTTTGGATGGTTTGGAGTGACACGGCACCTCCACCAAAATAAAAATTTCTAAAAAAAAAATCGGACGGTCTTATTTCACTTAATTAGGAAATAAGAAAACCTCTAATGTACCTTAGCATTATCTCTATTGATATTCGAAAAAAGTAGATCTAAAGATTCAATTTCAACGCGAAAAGTCATTCATCTCTTGAAAATATTTGATTCAACATTTTGGCCACCCTCTACAGACAAATCAAGCTACCATATTGTACATAAAACGCCTATCTTGATCTTCCATCATCCTTTATCTACTTCAATATCGCCATCTCACTCGCACTATAAAAGCGGCTCTTCTTTTCACTCACGTTCTTTTCCTTTCCTATAAGATGCTCTTTAATTAAGTAAATTTCAGCGTCGAGCGGTATTTTTCTTCTCTCTCTCTCCCTCCCTCCCTCTCTCTCTCTCTCTCTCTCTCTCTCTCTCTCTCTCTCTCTTCTGTCTCCCCTCTCACTCTCTCGCACGTTCAACATCAGAAATAATAACCCATCATTGGTTTAAGTGACGTTGATAGAATTTAACAATAATGATAATAAAAGACGGTTGGCCAGGTTATGCCGCGATGTATCTCATTAAAATGTCATCTCGAGTTAGTCGCTCCATAATCAAATAACGTTGAGGATCGATTTGCATTATTATGGAAGACACGCTTAAATTTATGCATCTAATTAAGCGGATAATTATATAAAACTGAGGGAGGAAAAAAGTCGGTGTGCAAATTCTATTAAATCTTCAGATTCAGGCGTGAAATTTATGCAAAAATTAAAATATGAACTGCTAACCACCATAAAAACAAGAACATAATTTGAGTTAATCTAGAGATATATTTCACACACATATATATATATATATATATATATGCCTATAAATGTATGTAACTCCAAAATAATTTCATGCTCTTTCATTAATATGACATTCTATTTTTGAGAAATCATTAATACAGTACCAACATAATACGTGAAATCGGAATGAATTTCATCCCAATATGGTATCATTCATGTAGTATCATAAAACTGATTGAATTCACAAAGACAGAATGTTATAAACTTATTAATCAAATAACATACCATTATCTTGTAGTTGATATACTTTTCATTCAATTACACTGGTTCGTGAATATAGAAAAAATTAGTAAACATGAATTTCTCGAGTACCGTGCATGTACCCCCTAATTACTGTATACAATCGACTAGAATAAAACTAAAAAAAAAAAAACACAAAGTTCTTTTCTTTTTTTATATTTATTTTGTCTGGATTGAATATGATCGTGAAGTGTATCTGTGCGTATACAGAACAGCATCGGCGTGTTATTAGGGAGCAGCGATACACGCAGGCTAGGCCAGGCGAGAGGGTGGATGTAGAACACAGTGCCTGTATATAGCCCGAGTTAATTAACGGAGAGCCGCGTTATTTATTGGTAACCCCGCTTTACCGGGCACACCTGCCGTCCACCCCCCAACCCCACCCACACCCATCACACTGATCAATAATTCCTACGATTACTGGATGGTGGCTGATCGACAATATATACTATACAATACCACATATGCTTTCATTAGTGGTGTTTTTTTTTCCCAGTACTTTGCACTGTATAATATGAGTGAGATAAAATAGAGGATTTTTAATAATTATATGTCCATATACAGTTATTTTGTGAGACTGTAGCGTAAACATGTGGGCCTATATGTGTGAAAAATATATTTTCATCAGAATTTACGTTTTCTGAAACATCAATTCCATTTTTTTTTTCTTTAGAAAATCAAACTTCAATAAGGGTCAGTTGATTGTTGTGATATTTATCAAGTTACAGAAACAAGTAAAATCAAACCACACTTAATCAAGCCAAGTCGGAATATAAGTTCTGTTTTTCGTATCGAAAAAAATAATAAAATGTGAATGTATACTTATATATAGATCTACAGTTATTTATAGAAAATGTTATGATCTGCGGTACGATTAATTGAGGCATTTCTGCGATTATATCGAAGTCAATATCAACTAGTGTAATTGTATGATTTCAATTCCACAGAAGTAATTACTAAGCATTTGTTATGACAAGTTTTCCTTTTATCAGATGGTACACAAGATGAACATTTATAGAACTATATACAGTAGATATACTTTCAAAGCAATTCGAGAAGGATTACTTGAAAAAGAAATTAAATTCAGATTAGTTGCATGGAAATAATTAGTTACATTTTCTTGATTGGATTAAGCGGGTTGCGATGCAGGATATTTCGCTCCCCCCTATTTCACTCTCTCTCTCTCTCTCTCTCTCTCTTTCTCTCACTGCCTCTGCTCTGTTAATTTCCCAAGAAAGCAATCAACTATTACGGCTGTGGTCTCGCCCGCTTTCACGCGCGTACACTCTCGAAAAGTTGCACTCAATAAAAACATTCTTATACCTTACTAATTTCATACATCAGTCATATGATTGTCATCATTCACAGTTGAAGACTTTTAATTCTATACTTGCAAAGTTTAATGCACTGATTGAAATGAGTAGATTGAAAGAAAATGCGATATCAGTTGATTCTAGCTTTACTATAGATATATTTGCTAGAATATTACCATGAATTGAGAAGTAAACACCGAGGAATTGTCCGGTTTACGAATAATGATTTTGTTGATCAAGCAATAAATGGCGGATTACCTTGTTATCACAAATGATATATTTATAACTTAATTTAATAATTAGCTGATGAAGGCACGATGTAGTGTGCTACCAACAGATTTTACCATAATATAAAAAAAGGTGTACCCACTCGCTTCTTCCAAGTGAAATAATTCCGGGGTAAGAATCTGAGTCCATGGTCCCATTTGCCCATAGCGCAACTATCGCTTTTGTACTGAACTATATAAGACACCAATGGTCAACAATGTTATACACGGCTCAGTAGAATTATTATATTAGCAGTGGCATCTATTTTTCACGAACATTATGGACTTCGTAAGTTCAACAATGTCACCGGTACCTTAGCCACTCTTATCTATACATCTAGGTCACAGAGGAATCCGCTAAATCGCAATAGGCAAATGGGACCGTTGGCTCTGATTTGACCGCAAGAAACCACAAATGCATGCCAATTATTAGTATGAAAGTCGGTACATCATCTTTATAAATATGATACAATCTGTTGGTATCACTACATCGATGCTATAACTATGCAGCACAGCCTTCTTGATTGAATATGGCAGTCTCTTTTATACAATTATCAGAACTGCAAGACCTGTGAATAGAGAAGACGGTGAACTACAATAACTGGGAAAGGAACAGAAACGAGTACGTACGGTAATTATTATAATTGATGAAATAACAATTATTCTACCATGCTCTCGTTAATTTGAAGCTACACATGTTTTATAACAGTGTGAACAAGGATTTTTAATAATTGTTTTTTCACGCTTATTACGTGTTGGCCTATTACTATTTACTAATTACATGGTGCGATGCGTTTTTGTTTCGCAATTCACATCGTCTGCAGTAGTTTTTTTATTTGAAGAAATAGAATGTGCTGAGACAATGGTTCAATAAAATAGTGCTGATGTTTTAAGAAATGAGATCGTGTATCTCCGGCAATGATCGACCCCTTAATGGCCCATTCTCCGCAAACTTTCCTTCGAATCGCTATTATTGACTGAGGAAAAACGAGAACCTTTTTCATACAAAAAGTTATATATAGAACTATATACTTCGTAAAATCTTCACTTCTCCTGACCCAATAATTCAAAGATAAAAGTAACAAAAGAATTAAACAAAGGAGGATATTGTATTGAAACAGATATTGTAATAATTGCTTTCTGAACGAGACTGTATATAGCAATAGAATCACAGTTTCAAGGAAAGATACAATTCTTCTAACTTAATCAGATGAATCGAGGTAAAGCCTATCGTTTTAAATGCTGTGCGAATCAAACAATATGTCGGCACTCCCATCCCTTATACCTAGCAGCAACCATAAGTATTATTCAATGTTCATAATGAGGAATATGTATATTTCGAATTGAACACAGACGGTGACTATAAACATATAACATGTTTTAAATACAAAGTTTGTGTGTTTGTGTACAGTTGTTTTTCGGTTTTATGGATTCCAAGTAAAGTATATAGCTATTGTTCTCCTCACACAGTCTTGTTTGTCTTTTAATTGTATTTTATCTCTAAAAGTAGTTATTTGTTTCCCATGTTTGTTTTGTTTTCGTCCCTTCTCGTCTCCGCCCATAAACTGTCTGTCTTTCTACACAGTGTTTCATATATATAGTTTGTATATACATGGCTGCTCACTTCACTTCGATGCGATGCTCACTTCATGCTACTCTCTTTGTAGCAATGCTTACTTCATGCAACGCCCACTTCATGCTATACCCTCTTTGTGTCTTGTGGAGAATAGAATCACTCAGCTGGCCACTGCAATCCGACTGCAGTGGACTTCGATATATCAATGCAAGTTCGATATGGCGATATGACTCTTGAGATTAACTGTGCGAAAGAATGATGGTTTGCAATCAGTGGAAGAATCGGTGGAAGTTACATGGAATAATAAATAAGATAAGACCATTCTGACTTCTGGTATGGATGTAATAAGATATTAATGGGAAAATAACTTCTCCTTCAAAAGATTGTCTTTGGAAAATATATGAAAATAGTTTTTCCTCAATCACGTTTTGTAGTGAAACGAAGACTGAGTAACTTGCATTTCAGAAGCATTGAAATGGAAATGTGATTTTTCTGGTTCAAGAAACGACTACAAATAATAACATAATATAGTATCTAATTATGTTTTTAATTAATAAAATTATACGTTATATGTTCACCCCAGTTTTCTTCACCAATCATTTGTAACCTATATATAAGGGTGTTAAATTGATAATTACATTCAATATACATATCTTCAATTGGTTCGATTTATTTGTTTCAATACTTTGTATGACATACGGGGCTTTCATGCCAACAGATTTCGCATCCTCCTTCTTTAACCTATTATAGATTTTAACTACATAATAACCAGTAATTACTGATAAATTAAACTCGGCAATCCATTCTAAAATATGCTTATTGAATCGCCGCCTCTCGAGACAAGGCATAACGCAAACGTCGTGTAGAAAGAAATAAGTAAATCAGGTAGGTAATTGAGCAATTCATTATGCGTTATGCAAATGCCATGCAGTCCTCGCGGGCGAATAGAGACTAAGGGCTACTTGGTATTCGCGCTTCCCGATGGGAAATTACAGACTTCGGGTGAAGTCGTTGCTAGACCGACAACGTATAATTTGAGTAGAAATTATAGACTACAATAACCGTGTACATTGTCATTATGGTAGTGGATGGTGTACAAGAGAAAAACCAGGTATTACAAGACTATTTATGTAACTAATAATATCGAATCAGACAAACGGAGGGATGTGTTATTTGAAATCTATTGGGCCATAAAAAATGTTATAAATTGAGGTATATAATTCTGTATATAACCGAAGCTTGTTCTTGTTTATAGATACATGTTGTTATTGGTTTTCTGTCATTCATTCCGTACTCTTCATCTACTTTGATCTGCCCAGTAGTTCATGATCTAAATTTGATCTAAATCGAAAAACATGCACACATCATACCAAAAAGAAAAAGGGGAATTTTCCTTGCTCTGTTACCAAATAAGTGATATGGTATTTCGACTGAACAAACTTAAAATGAACACACTTTATAGTGTAAATAATCCTGCAACAACAATCATAAATCCAACCTTATTTCAGTGACTCATACATATATCTATTTAAGATATTTTTCTTATTATAATGAAAGTTTATAAAAATCCATTTTGTAAATAAAAGAATCAATCAGGCCATCACGTTGATCTATGTGTTTCTCGAAGAAAACAAACAAACAAACCATCACTATTACAACTAATTTGATTAGTCAAGGGTGTTTCCCAAATATGCCATTCTATAATTTCCAATGAATATCTATCTTTCCATCCAGTCTGCTCTCTCTCTTTCTCTCTCACCTATAACCCACCTTCTATTCTGGTTCCTCAATGAAAAGTACACGCTAATATCGGCGCGAATAGAAATCACCACCAAACGAGTGAATAGCGTGTTCCAAGACTATCTCCCCACCCCCACCCCTACGACCCCCACGCGGGGGTCATGACATTGACAAACAGCCCCTAGTAACCCCTTCATTGCCTCAAATGTTAACATGCAAGCTAATGTTGTGCCCCCCCCCCCCACACCCCCACTCCGGTAAGACAAGAACTTTATGAGAACGTCCCAGACCAATTACATTAGGAGATATTCATTCGTATCCATAGAGACGGATTTATTTATACATATTATATTCTCTAGTATAAAGTAGAACGATGGAGAAGTGTGTTATTTTTCAAGAATTATGAATGGGGTCAGTTAAATGTCAGAGAAACAATGGGACATGATGGCGACATTGCCGTGGACAGTTTGAAGCTATTCGACTAAGTTAACTTGACAGGATCATAATGTAGGTACATAAGGTATCTGATTAAATAATACCTTGATATATATATATATACAAAATAGTCAAGGTACGGATTTGTGTTCATGATCGTAGTCCATCATTCACATAATATCACCGATTTCGTCATGTTGTGATGAGAATTGAAGAGTATTAATAGAAAGGTTCGAAGTTAAATGTTATAATTAATTATAACCTAGTTTCTTCTTAGTTGAAGAACTGTTCTTAGTTGACGTAGGAAAATGTACATTTTGTATCTTCAAGATTAATCTATTTGTTTCTACTTGAAATTATTTCCAAGATTTTATTTGAATCAAATGACAAGTAATATCAAATCTTGGTAAAAAAAATTGAAAATTTCAAAACGTCATCATTTCAAAAGTTAATAATCCCTAACAGCTCATAAACCTTGATATCATATTTATAGCGTCAAACAATTTACAAAGTATTCGCCATAAAATGCGACGATCACATCAACGTATCGATACGCTTCCTTCCGATTGTTGCTACTCGAACGTACCTACAGGATCGTGTTCGATACATAAATCTTGTAGTACGAGTTCGTGTCAGTTCGTCAAAAGTAACCAATCCTTGACGTGTGATTGCAGCTAAAGCCAGCCTCCAAATAACCACTCTCGTTAGGAACATGTTATTATCGGGGCGGGGGCCTTGGGCGCACACACATACACACCCATCCACTGATTATCCCTTTAGTTCACGACTCATCCAGACAGGTGTCGTTCTCGACTCAATACCAAGACATCGTGTTTTTATCTTCCAAGTGCAACCTCTCATTTTCAGCCCGTGTGTTTTTAACTCGGCCGCGTCAAAAAGAAATTGAAAGCCTGTCAAAAGGTAAGCTACACTCCCCTCCTCCCAACCTCCCTCACTCCTACCGCCGTGAGTCTAGTCATCTATATGCTTCTCACAAGGCAGTGAGTACATGCAAATCCTGGGTGTTACAAAAACATTCTGAGCCTATCACAGGATTCGAAATGTCATTTTACAGGCTTACAGTAATACTGTGATCCATGTTACAATTTTGTTGAAAGGATAAAAATGCAATTTCAAAATTTCAATTATGAACAGTCATTTTAGTAGCCGACAGGATTCACTTTCTGGATTGATTATAATATTATTGATAAACTTATGATATGATTATAATATCATTCACTAAAACATTCAAGAACATCCATATATGCCTATCAGGGGTATGAATGAGTGTGTAATTGGAACCTATATGAGCGAATAGCTTGTAAGACATGGGCATATTTTAGAAAGAAAACAGATTTACATGGATCACCAATTTTTCGTCCGAGAATTTTTTTTTATCTCTACATTCATTTATTACTAATTAAATAAATTTTATTTAAATTAAATAATTTTGTTTTTGAACAAGAGAAGATATGACATAAAATATAGTAACTGATGTTTTTTTTGATGTCCACAAAGCCTTGTAAGAACACAACATAATTAAAAAATTATTATTGTGGAAAAAATGACGGGACAAATCATAGTGATACTGATTTTTTTTTTTAAATGCCTGCAATCCAAACCTGCAAACTCAAATGACGAAGAAATAATTTTTCGATTTAATTCAATTTTTTTTTTACAAAAATGACCGTCAACAGACTCTTAAAAATGAGTTCGCGACGAGTCCTACCTGTTCGTATTTCTCGAGTTCTTGGTGGTATATTTGTCGGATCTGCGCCAGCTTCGCACGGTAATCGGAGTGTTCGATGGCGTTGTCCGGCTGGCCGGGTCCGCCCGCTGCCGCCGCCGACGCGGACGTTGCCGCCCCCGCGCCGCCTCCCTTCTCCGGCCCCGCGACACCTTCGGCGATCAGCATGTTGTCGAGCCGCATCAGCTGAGGATCGGGCGGTTCTTCCTCTTGTGTATTCCTCAAGCTCAGTACTGTGGACAAGAACAACAAAGAGTAAGAATATGAACCACTGGAAGAATGGAGGAATGAATGTTTTATTTTACGCCAAAAAACCGTATTACGGAAATTAATACTAATGTTTCCTTTATCATGTCTTCTTTTCCTCTTTTTTACAATGTTTATAATACTAATTTAATGCGAATATAGTGGAACCGAATTTACAGAGTAATATCTAGTTGAAATATGTCATTGTTTCAACATACCGAAATATATATATATATATATATATATATATATATATATATATATATATATATATATATATATATATATATCCTTGTGCGTGTATATAACCGAAGTTTTCATGAAAGAAGTTGAAGCTATTCAAACTGGAAGTAACGAAAGAAAGAAAATTACAATAACAGCTTGTATGATTAGGCCTGTACACACTGTTCATAGAAAATACATGAATCGTTACCATTTACACGCAAGATAAATGTAAGATTTCAATGTAGTGTAGATATATATATATATATATACATATATATGTCTACATTAACATTTCCGCGAAACCATATGTATTCAAAGTACCTATACGTGTGTCTCGCATACACTAAAACAGTCTTTTGTACATTCTTTCCACTTGTTAACTCTATCATTGAATAAGTATCATCCAACCCTAAAAAAACAGCTTGTAACATCCCCTCAAACCATGCTAATACACTCAACTCATATTAAACAAAACCCACGTCTCTTTACATATACAGGAAAGAAACACATATAACTTCATATGGTAAATATTCCATTCTTCTGGGTACCCCCGCCCCCCTTAACAATCAACCCTTAAATAAAACAAGATGCCTGTACCACAGACGATCTTGTTTATATCCGTTCATACATACACTCATACACTTACATAATACAGCATCCCAGGGAATATTTAAAACCCACCCTTCCTATTCTTCCCTCTTTACCCCACCGGGCAATGTGTCTCTTTTGCTGAGAGTGTGTGAAAGAATTATGAACGAGGGGTCACTCGCGGGTCACATAAAAGAGGGCGAAGAGGTCCTCTCACATGGCCGACACCGGCGCCCAAACGGCGCTTAGAGAACGCGACGCTTGAAAACGAGGCTCATAAAAATTACTGATATGAAACGTGCAAAGCTAAGAGCTGGTGTGCGCGGCCGTGCCGTGGCGTTCAGATTTATGACCACGGAATGGTTGACCCCTTTCGAGAAAGAGAGTGTCCATGCGTCGGGGTGCGATTTCCGTTTCTAGACCCGCTCGACGAAGAGATAATCTATTATGCACCCTTTGAATGTTGTGACCAACCTCCGGGTAACGGGACTGTTTTTTATGTCGGCAAGAAATGGACCTTGTTTTTATATTTGCCGTACACGGACGGAAGAGTTTCATGTAACTGGGATAATAAGAGTTTTAAGGACTATAAGAGGGATGTAATATGATGTTAATTTATATTTTACAAGTTCCTGGACTTGAACACACACACACACACACACAGTTTTATTCATCAGTTAAATAAAAAGCTCACAATACGTATACAACACAGGTACGCTATATCTCATAGGTCTAATCTAATTCAGTTCAAATAATTTGAAACTCTATTTTGAAAATAAGTATACGGCCACACATCAATTAGAAAACTAATACATAAGTATTCATAACCCACGTCCTAATCACTGTGTAGGTAATTACTCTTTTGTGAGATCCAGTTGGAATAAAAAAATATACCTAATGTGTTAAACCTCCAATTACAAAATATCCCGTAAATTGATAATGCAGTACAAGCTTTAATTAAATTCTAATCAAAATATACATAAGAGGTGATTAATTTTTCAGACTGAATTATTCACACCGATTTATATTCACAAAATGCCAACATTATAAATATTTCCGTAATACCTAAAAACACTTATTTACATACTATTTGCATTACTGCTTAAATCTTCATAAATCTGATCAATGTATTATAATGTAAAATGTCATGTAAATAAGTTGATCTAGACTAGAGGACGGTGTCGTCGCTCGTATAATAGAGGCAGCGTGAATCAAGCAGCGCGGCGCAAAGGGGTGTGAAGGTAGTAGTGAAATTTACAAGTCGTTTTACGTTTTAATGGCACGGTGTTCGAGTGTTCATATAGCCATGGTGCTTGCTAGACGATGCAAAGATAATTCATACGCCTCTAATTGGATTTGACATGTTATTATGAACAGCTTTGAAGAAGGCACACGGCGGTTATAGGCAGCCTCCATGAATAAAGAAGACGGGAAATTAAAACCCTGTGCAAGTAAGTCTCTCACTCTCTCTCACTCTGTCTCTCTGTCTCTCTCTCTCTCCCATCATCACACAGCTAGACGATAGGCTCAACTTAACACAATTAGTAATAACCGGTAGAGCCACCGAGCAAGAGTACATTTATCACCAGCGCGAAAAGGAGAACATATTTTCAGTGAAGTAGGTTTACTTTACATTGATTTTAATTTTAGACGTGAATGAGTTTGTTCAAATCACTTGTAAAGGAGTCAGCTGTAGCAGGATTTGTTGTCCGAGGGAAACTTGTGTAGTATGGGTCCATCACATTTCCTGCTTGTAGGATGCCAAGTTGGCAGAACCCATATATCTATTTTAATATTTTAGAAGATTATCAATACGATTATAATTAAGGAGGGAAATCAATTTTATACCCCAAATAACCTAGTTGAAGGTGGGGTCGTCAAGCAAATAATATATAGTAATAGACCATTTGATCAACTAGACTCAGTTTTTTGTTTGAGAATTGATCTAGTTCGGAATTCTGATACATCATTTTTGTAACTTGGGTGGAGGTGCCGGGTTCTGAGACCGATGTTGATTAGAAGTTCTGGAAAAATCGATTAGACATTTTTCACCATTATCCAATTCAATTATACTAAAATCTAACAGAATCTCAATAAAATTTGTCTACATATAAAATAACTCACATACTTACGAGATATTAATATTGTTCATTTTGTAGCTATAGAAAATCAATTTACCTCAATTTTAATATTGAATACACAAGTTTTTACGTGTAGATTTGGTGTACTTCAAGATATAAGAACAGCTACAACAGCGTCGCGACGGTCGTCGGTTTTACATTCCAGACGGTAAAATTGAGATATTGCAATAGTCAAGATTGAGACAAGACAACTAACCAACTCGTTCCCATTGAGTGCCATCAATTTTGATTTGTTAAGTTGTACATGGCGGGTAGAGGGGGGGAGGTGTGCTATGCACAGTTAGGGGGGGAGGTGATGGATGATGACGTAGCCCGCGGAAGTGTGCGAGCTCATCCCCCCCTGCCCGCCACTCACAAGACCTGTCAGCTGATTCAATGATATTATTTGGTAGCTGTCGACAGGCGCACAGTGGGATCATTGCTGACCTACCTCACGCCTGTCGAAGACCAAAGAGATGTGAAATGTGACAACAAAACGGGGTTGATTCCATCGATTTCGTGAATACGCCAGACTATTATGTGGATGGCAGAGTCGTAATATCGTGACAACAATTTAAAATAAGTAACTAAAATATGTGAAAAATTTATAATCCCGTCACAAATTTTAATGTATGTCCTCCATGTCTAAATGTGTTAAATTTGGTAAGAATTGCCATTGTAATAGCTTTTTAATTGATTGTATAACCAAGAGTATGCTATATATTATGCTATTGATCATGTTATATCCTGAATTGACATAATAATACTTTCAAAATAAGGTTCAATAATCGTAATAGAGAAAAATTAAATAATTTTCTTTATAACTTGAGCAACTATAGAAAATACGTAATTTCAGAAAAAAGCATTTGCATATTTTTGGAACGTCCTGAGAAGACCGGGTAACTTTTGTCCCCCCGTTTAAAATACGAATGGCAACATAATTATTATTTGTCTATCAATTCTAATCCAAGCAACGCCCCCCCCCCCCCCCCCAAGTCCATTCCACCGCCATACCTCTACCACAGTAGGCCTACTACCTAAGAGCTATCGAGTCACGTGATCGACCACGTGGTGCCACGTGATCAAGTGAGACGCGCGGGTGGCACGAAGGAATGGCGGTGCAAGACGAATAGTTGATAAATGATGTTCCACGTCGCGGTTCTCACAATTCTGACAATGTACCGGTGCATGCGGTGTGGGAGAGGGGGGAGGGAGAAGAGGGGCACCGTGGGGGGCCAAGACACACACCACTCCCGGGGCTGGCAATCAAATTGATATCACAATATAGTTTGCTGCTGCTGACTTGGATATATTTTATATGGAGTCGAAAAATCGTAGGACTGCGACGTTTATAATGATTGAGACACACAAATTGAAATGATTATTTTGAAGGATTTTTGGTTGAACGCACTTGGAAATAATTCATAAATGTTATTTGAATTCTATATTTTATAGAAATAATAAAATATCTACGATTAGAATACAATAAAGCGGAATTTCAAAAATGAATGCAGCAATTTTTGTACATTTATATTTAATTCGACCAATGGATCTACGTAGAGTATTCATCACACATTAACTGAAAAATTGTACGAATTATCAACATTTTTTCAAAGTATTGTCCAGGTAAACTTTCAGTATCAAATGAAATTCAAATTTTCTGTCTATATAGGGCCTCTTTTGGAAAAGGTTCATGTTGAAATAACATTTCAGAAATGAAAGAATAACTATTGATAGCAGTGAGTACATTGTCATACTTGATATTCGCATGCGTAGATAAATGTTCTCAAACTTCACATCTATAATCGAGTGGGAGGAATCCTTTTTTATCAACTTTTAAAGTTCAAATGTAACGTTATCGATTGCAATAAAGCAACAGTCTGTAAAGTTTTCCGTCGATTTTAAAAACGTGTTCAATTCGATTTTATATGAGAAGTAGCTTCTATATAGATAAAGAGAGCGAGATACTGCGGTACTTTTCAAATTGAACAATTTATTTTTCAGATGGAAAGATGATGCGATACCATGTCTGCTTTTCACTATATAACCTTTGTGAAAGACTTCCATCACACGTTCGAGGAAACGAATCGACTACACACTTTAGTCAAAACCTATACCGTGATGCAATAAAATAATATTTCTCCATGTACAAAATCGAGTACTTTATTATCAAAGAATCAACACGACTACGGAAACAACAATAACGCGAATGGTGAGAAGTTTGACTCTGTGAAATAATTTAAAATAATAAAAATAAATACAGGTAATAATTTGACATAATCAACAACAATGAACGACTGGGTTGGTCACCTAGGTCAACGATCATAAGACATCAATAAAATTAATAGTCAGATTATATGTTCACCAAATAGAATACGAAATATATATAAATGTGTTGATCAATATATAGACAAAGAGTAAGTGAATAAATCCTATAAGCAACTGATCTATACAGTCACATTTACGCAGTGGCACAGTTGATTATTTTGCCTACACGAGCGTAAGGTACCTTCATTATACAATATATTCCAAAGGTCTCATTCCTAGAATGAACTCACATAGAACTACTAGACGTGATGTAATCAAAAGTGCAAAAAATCGATTCGCCCGGCAGCTTATTGGCAGGGGGAGGGGGTTGGGGGGAGGGAGAAGGAAGGAAGAAGGGTGAAGGGTATGGGGAGGTAAAGCGTTAGGGTGACCAGAAGTAATCTGCAGAGGAAATTGAGACCTTAGTGAGAGCAGTTCACCCATTGGACGAACCGAGGCGCCACCACCGTCGCTGACTCCATTTCCGGTTTGACCGACACGCTCTTCGCTTACACAGATAGCCATAAGCCACCCCCTTAACGCATGCCACCCTCCTCCTCCTCCCTGGCTTGCCTCCGGGGGGCGGCCACGCCATAATAACCTGCTGTACCCCCCAATGTTTCATTGAGATCAAAACTGACGAGATTGGTTTGGGTGGAGAACTAGATGGATTTCTTTAGTTATATTATTGTTAACTCTCGTTTTTCCTCCGAGGGTGACGACAACAATGATCTGTGTGCATTGTACTGGCGGATAAACAAAAGTTCTATAGTGATTGATAAGTTCACGTAGATAGATACACACTTTTTATTCAGTCTACAGTGATGACATTTTTGAAAATATATCTATTCAATGAAACAAAAATTATGTACCGATAACAATATTCGAACATCTTGTATTATACTTGTATTCGTGAAACAAGGAGATTGTCTACAAAAAACATAGCAAATACAAATTTGTGAGGGCCTTATGACTTTCCGGGCCGAGGTTTCTGATGAAAACGCAACGGCGTTTTTCAAAAGCTTTCAAGCTGCAATGAGATTATGTGCAGTGAGATTTTTATTATGTGATTATGTGATGAACGAAGTATTTACAAATTATAATCAATAAATTTGTAGACGTCCATCTGCAAGAATAAATAATTATGTGCATCATAATTTAATTTTCCTAAATTTCAAATGAACTGGTGAAATCATATTGGTGGGAGAGTTTTGCTACGTGTTGAATAGGTTTAGTTCGGTAGGTGATTGTCTTGAACAAAGTGTTAGTGAACAGCAGCAGACGAATTCGCTGGGAAATTATCGCCTCTGAGGCAGCAGGCAAGCATCCATGCACATTCGCCGGTTCGCTTAACTTTCATTCTGATATACCAAATTGAACTTTGATAATAATTCTTCCACCCGGCTCGGTTTCGATGGAAAACTTGCTGAAGCAAAGAAAAAGGCGATTTCCTAACGAACTTTTCGTTTTATTTTTTCCCTTCACCCTCTTTCTCTCTCTCTCTCCCTCGCTGCTCTTTCATTTAGCAATCAACTTCTCATTTTCACAATTTCTCTCTCTTTCTAGTTTCCACGTACGGTTCGGTTACATATAGCGTGTATTTCTCGATTGATCTTCCTTCGTTTGTATTTCGTGATTTCGATTCCATTTCCGATGTTGCCTATTTGCGATAATCTCGGGAAATTGAAAGGCGATCATTTTCTTCCACGTTGGTAGAGAACGTCAAAACATTTCTCTTGAAACCGAAGATATATTTTTATTCACTGATAAAGGCCTATATTATACTATATACTATATCAAAACATGTCAACCGTCAAACAATCTAAAATGTTACAGTTTAAATGAAAACTTTGAAAACGTTGATTCATAACTTATTTAATTGTGATTTATAAAACAGCAATACTCACAGCGCTTGCTATAGATACACCACCATCTAGTTATTATCCAAAACGGAAGCACACTTCGTTATTTTATTTTCAATGATAATTTGAAGGACTACATGTTTCTAAACTCATAATGCAAATTTGAAAACTATAACCTATTAAATATTGAAGAAAACCCCGTTTAGAAAATTATCCTCGCGCACATAACGATATAAACATTAAAACGTCTTCATCCTTCTTCATGTATGTAGTCGACATATTTGCTCGACCTCTTCGTCTTTACCCTCATTTACTCAAGCTTAGCATCGTTTTCCAACGCGTTACACCGTTTTGACCCGTATGTTCCGACGAGCATCTTGAGACGTTTAGTGGTCACAGCGCCGGCGGAGACGGGTGGAACTTCCTTATTCTTCTTCACTGACACTTTTATATACAAGTTAGCCGCCAGCAATGCGACGTTTGATAACAAGATCGTCTCATTTGAAGATGAAGTGGGGGTTGGGGAAGAAAAAAAAAGTAAAAAACATCATAGACAACACGATGTAAAAAAGGAGAACACATACAGTGAGATGATGGACCTGTCACCTCTACAGTAGCATTCAGCCTTTTTTCTTTAAATACTGATTGAAATAAGATATTGTTTCACAAAATTATAATTACATTTTAAATGATTTGTACTGACAACGAAATCCAAGGCACACTAATAACCAGATCTGAATAATCGAATCTGTTGAATCATTAATAATGGTCAATGGATTGTCTCACAACATGTTACATCTAGTGAAAATCATCGCGATTTTCGACTGTTGCAGTCAGAAACTATGTCACAATATCTTTACGACTCGAGGATCAGGAGATGTAAGGGTATGCGAGATCAAATGTTACTACCGTTTTATTACGCACATTCCCCTCTCCTCCTTCAACCCCCCCAGTGATACAAATTTTATTAGTAATTTGAAAGGGATCAGTGTTTTTGATGTGGATATCAAAGACGAAGTGAATAGCGTGATACCCGAATAAGAGAGTGCAAGCGAGAGACGAGATATAAAATCGTCCCTTACATAGCTCGGTTTTACAGCTCGCCGGAATTGGTCGTAATCGTAACCTTCTCTCGCACTAAAAACGTTCTTCGTCTTCGTCTTACGTACATATACCTCTAGGAGAGTGTTGGCGGGAACGAAACGTACGACCGGTTGTGATAGATAATAGGGAAAACCGACGGTCGGAACCGCCAATTTACTTGAGTTGTGACGTATACAGATGTTATATACCCTTTTCTGTAGCAGAAGGTTGGCGAATACATACACACCAGATCTACCGCAATAGTTCCGTGGACTAGAGTCACAAAGTTTTTTATATTGCGCGACATTTCATTGGTGATAGCGGAATGGGGTGGCGGATGGTGATGTGTTTTGTGTGGATCTGTGCATGTGCGGCACAAGATGTGGAAATGTGCAACAATTGCCGCAACTTATTTATACTGAGAGATTAATTGACCGAACAAAAAGTTTCGCAGTTACCAACTATAATGTCGTTACTGCATGTGTACATGAATATGCGCACTTTCAAATACTATTAACCTCAGTAGTATAATATAATGCATAAGTTATACTGAAGAAGGTAACTATGGAAGTATTACCGTCCAAATTAGGAATTAGTGGGAATAAATGCATTTACAATTACCGACCAACACAAAAACAAACAAAGACATCCAATCCTTGAATTTAAAAGTTTTGTCCAATCTATTACAGCATTACGCTCTTAGCCGAACCGGAAGCTAATGCCGCGTTTGGTGACTAGGTTTTAGAATAATAATTAATCGCACTGTCTTGGCCTATACAAGAACGTTGGGTAAAGTACAGTAATCCCTCAATTGCACGTTTAAAACCTGTACAGCAAGAAGGTGTATAATATAACAATCTAGCCACTTTGCGTACAAATTCAAATGGTGTGATTGAATTGGCCATTACTGGTAATGCTCAATAACCCTAGATTAAGATGAGAGAAAGAGAGATCTTCGAAGAGGGGTGAGCAAGTGGGATGGGAAAAGGGGGGAGGGGGTAGGAATCTATCTCGATGCAGATCCCCTGCTATTACGAGGCTTACTATAGAGATATATCTGGGGGGGGGGGAGGAGGAGGCGTCGAAGACGTCGTTCTAGCGTGCTGACGCGACGCTATGATCGTCCCGGCACCGAGACGAGTGCAGCGTTCGCTTTAATTTCCGGCCACGATTATAATTAAAGACGGTCCCGCCAACGCGATGGAAAACTTAGCTCATCAACTTATATAACTACTCCCTCCCTCCTCCACAACCCCAACACATTGACAGAGCCTCGGTGATCGCATTAGACATATTTCGAAGCTTTTTATCGGATACTATTTCAAATATTCACGAGATAAAAATTACAATTAGAAGAACAGCGGACCCAATTCAATTTATTAAACTTTTAATAAGTGTATTAAACTGAAGTCTATAGGCCTACACGGTATTTCGTGAGAAATTCCTAGTGCAAATTAATATTTCTTGATTCAAAGTGAATACCTCACGATAGAAAAGATTAATTCGACTAACTTTTCAATACTACTTACGATGGCTTTCATATATCAAAAGATGCCAGAGATAGCGAAAACAACATAATTGCTTATCAAAATGAATTCGCTATTACACATCAGAGTATAAGTACTTGGTGACTATCACTAACCAACCGTTAGTAAATCAGGTGAACACATAACTCGCAAGTTAATGAAAAACACACGATGAGGAAAATGGGAGAGAGAAAATAATTCGTATGGCGTTTCTATAATCATTCCATTATAATAATTATCCGCCGACGACTTTACCGTGTGAACCAACTCTTGCTCTAATGACGCGCAATGTGCCTTTTAATGGGTGTTCTGTCCCCTCGACCCCCCACCCCCACCCCCCAAGTCATTAGCACTTGTTTCTAGCCCCCCTTCCCCAACACTGGGAATATAGTATAGGGAATATACCCTACATGTATAAATGTTTGCCCGTCTGTCTCGGACTATGCTCGACTGTGGACGACACGCGTGTTTCGAGTCTTCAAAGTTCATCGTCAAGTATATTCTTCTTCAGCCCCGCGGACTAATGAGAGACATTAGGAACTGTTTCGCCGTTGAAATGAGTTTTAAACGAGTTGCCATCGCATTGGGTAACGATACGATGAATGCGCGCGCAAAATTATTCAACGTACAAACTTTCGGTATTTTATTCGGTACCCGTGAACTCGTTCTCGGTATTATTTATTTAATCCACTTAAGGGCAGAGGGGGAAGGGGAGGGTAATGATTCGCGTCACCAGATCGTACAGCACATTCTTAATTTCCTATTTTATATCAGACACAGTAAGAAGGTTTTATTTTCGATATAGATTAGACAAGTTGAAGACGTAAAATACAAGTCATGGATCTTGTAACTACAAGAGAAGAGATTGCAAGTTGTTCAATACAAACTTTCGGCCGGACGTGTAATGTTCGAAGTTAGCAACAATAACGAATCGAACATTCGTGATGTTATCTAGTTCTTACAAGAAATATCTACGTTTCAACCATTTATCAGGATCCACGTTCTACCTTCTGCTTGCCGGTAGAAGATCCGCAATTTCAATCAAGAATTTAAAATTTTCAAAAGAGGTATTTTTTAATGAAATATTGTCAACTCGATAAGTTGAAACAAGCCAGAAAAACGATCTTATTTAGGACTATCACACACAATAGAAAATATCACATTTCATTTTTTTTACATATAAACTTATTTGGTTGTGTAAAAATAATATGAAAAATGATAATATTTAAGAACCATATGTGGAAACAATAAAATCAATCCGTCTATTTGATGGTTGAACACACTCTTGAACAGTTATATCCATTTTATTCGTTGTTACGACTTCAACTATCCTCAAATATGTTACACCATGTGCAGTCGACTCGATTAAACGCTAGCTATCGAGTATGTAATCCAAACCAGCATGCAGATCCGGCTACATACAGCGAGAAAAGGTGGTCTTTGAAGATATCAAGTCCTTGAGAGCCGACAATACCACCTCGTGAAGTACAGTATACACTCACACCTCTCTCGCTGTCTCGCTCGCTCTTGCATACTCGCCCGATTATCCTCTATCTCGCCATCTCGCTCTTGCATACTTGTCCGATTATCCTCTATCTCTCTGTCTCTCTTGCTCTTGCACACTTGTCCGATTATATCTCGCTGTCTCTCGCTCTTGCATCCTTGTCCGATTATCCTCTCTGTCTCTCTCGCTCTTGCATACTTGTCCGATTATCCCGTATGGCCAGGTAATGAGCCATGAGAGTTATAACACAACACACACTTGAATCTTGACTATACACACACGAATCGTGTTTCTAGTATAGGGTGATTCGATCAAACTGCATGCTAGTCATTCGACTTCAGTGCAATTTTATATATTTTTTTTTGATAGTTCTGTATAAAATGAGTAATTAATTATTTGATGATTGATTACTGTCGTTAGTCTATATTCGTGCAGCTGATTAATAACAAAAACTGAAATTTTCGAATTAGATCCAATAATTACCGGGGAAAAAAGATACATGTATTTGACTATAGATTAGGTTATTGAGAAGTACTCAGTTCTATATATAATATAAAACATTTATACAAAATGTTTGCATAAGGATTAGAGTACAGTACTAAAAATGAAAACACTTCAGATAAGACAGTGTGAAATTTAGAAAGGTGAATCTAAAATAGTTTAGAAAGTTCCGAGGCCTTTTGAGGGTCTATAACTATTTACACTCGGGAAGGCATTCCAGGAAAAATGTAACAAATTCCGAGTGCAATTTTTGATCCTATCAAGTGAAATGTGTGTAGGCATCCTGTACGCTCAGCCCCACTAACCCCACCGCCCCCCTCTTCCACCCCTCCCCCGAGTGCTGAGCGAGCAATCGGCCAGAACAGGCGCTTCTTGAATACAAAATTTGGTCCTGGTCCTCTATACCACCTATATAAAGAGAGAGAGAGAGAGAAATATACATATATATATATATATATATATATATATATATATATATATATATATATATATACAGAGAGAGAGAGAGAGACAGAGAGAGAGAGAGAGAGACAGAGAGAGAGAGAGAGAGAGAGAGAGAGAGAGAGAAGAGAGAGAGGAGAGGGGGATTGCGCCGGCCTATAAAGGAAGGTTTTTGGTGGCTCTCCCGCTGCGTTTTCTTATTACTATACCGTTGAGCAAGGATATAAAAACTGTGTTCAATGCTAGTGGATATCTCTACGCACAAATACCTGATATTGTTAATACGGTGCTCACCTATGAATTACGACATCGTAACGTAGACAGTGATCTGTACTAACAATACCGATAGATAAATATAAATCATCCGAGACTGAGAGATACAAGACACGAAAAAAAAGCAATTTATTTTTTATTCTGATGAGGTTCTTCTCTTCGTCGTTATGGACGTGGACCTGGTGAAATTGGTACAAATACGAAGGTATAATGACACACATTAAATAGACGTGAAAACGAACCAGTTAAATAGCACTACCCTTCACACAGACATGTGACTTTATTTTGCCTTGTTGATTCACTTATGGTGAAGAGATACTGGTCAAAGCATAGTCTATGGTCAGAGCATAGTCTAAAATCACAAATCATAGTCTATGGTCACAGCATAGCTCATCAGATCAATATAAAGATGGGATATGTAAAAAGTATTTAAATGACCTTTCGGCAGTATAGACATAATAACAATGAAACATAATTAATGTTGGTTGGATATTTAATATTCCCGAATCTTAATTACTAATTAGTATGCATAGTATATTCGTATATACGGTACAAATAACAACATCATACATCTCGTACTCTGCACCATCTCGTCTTTCCAGTCTAGCACATTATGTTGAACTCAGTTAGATTCTACCTCACTACATGCAGACACTTCTCGACAACAACCACTACACGCTACACATCTTCATTATAAACGTAGACGTATTCTAAATTGATTTCATTAGTAAACAGACGCCTACCGTCGCGACGCTTGATACAAGTGGCTCCACTAACGGCCATCTAATGACACTAAAGCTCAGGCTGGCATTATCTAGATTAGTGATGGGATCAAATTACAGGTATCACCTTTAATCAAATATCACTCTTAGTATATATAGTGGATCACCCCGCTAGGCTTTGAATGTAACACGCATTGTTCTGCATATATTAAGACGTAATTGCTGAAGTGCTCCAATATAATTATATATACATAGCAATATATATATATATATATATATATATATATATATATATATATATATATATATATATATATATAAATATATATATATATATATATATAATATATATATATATATATATATATATATATATATATATATATATATAGAGAGAGAGAGAGAGATAATTAATATATAATGATTGGTTGTTGTAGCTTTCCCTTCCTTATAACTAACAAAGTAAATTGGTCTGTTTCAGTTATTTGAGAACGTTTGAAATCTTCAATAGCCTATAGCTATTTCAGAATTAGCATGGCTCGGTCATCATTACTAGACACAATTAACAAATATATTAGGATTAGAATTTTAATGAATGATAAATGAGATGATGGTTGAAAGTTTCGTATTGGTAATAAGTTGGTGATTATGGTGGGATATTGGGAAAAGCGGTTGTGACCTATATTGCATAGGATGTCACTCATCTCCCGGATCGATCGCATGAAGCGAGTGCGTTAGCAACTGAGCTACAAATGTCGGTGAAATTATTCAAATAATTTACATTCCGACCTTTATCATATCACTGATGGTAATTTGTCCTCATTTTTATTGAAGTAGAAGAAATTGAAAAAGAATATCAAAGAAGTTTTCAAAAAAGTGTTACATTATGTTCGCTCAGAATAACTACAAAAGATTTCAACAAGAGAATACTCAAAGGTTGAATGTCATTGTATTGTAGGTGGGAAATACGGTACGTTTCACACCAAGGAGTTAAAACAAAGACTGACCCAATTCCAATAAATCGTCAACTATATAATTGAAGATTTTATTTTGAATCATAGTTCAATTCTCATCACAACGATCCCAAACTGCCACCAGCAATTTCTATCTCACTTGGAAGATATTCGAAATTGCATATATGCAGTTAGTCTGAATATCAACCACCACGAACTACCCCGTGTTCAACTGCAAACCCGAATCTATACTGAAAATATGAGAGGAAAGAATCATCCCCTTTCACCTTTTCCATCATTCGCAACCCGAAATTCACCCCCATTTCTCGCATGACCGACTCAAAAGAACAACAGTATCTCATAAACGACGTGATATGGACTCAACTCCCGATTCTCTCCCCCCCTCCCCCTCCCACCACCCCAAGAGCGCGAGTATGAAAATGTAAAATATCCACGAGCTTACTCGGCGGGTATTTCGAGGATATCCAAAAGACAAATGACATCGAGGTGGAAGCTGTTGGGGGCTTAGGGCGCCCCCGTAGGGGGGGGGAGAGTGAGGCGATATCAGTCGCTCGCAGGCCACGGGGCTAGGGTGAGTGTGAAGCGGGGGGGGGGGGGGGGGTGCAGATCGAGTACCGGGTGGGTACATTTTGTCTAATAAGTTGTGTTTTGAGTGGGGAGGGAGGGAAAGCCGAATACGAACACCTGACACCTCACCATGCTGTAAATATGTCACACGTATATCTATATACACACAGAGGCTTCTATGATACGGGACGCCATGTTGAATTACGGCGAGCACAGGGAAGATTAACAAAACAGAGCGATGATCGGGATGCGAAATATTTAACAATGATGAATAGCACGACGGAGATGGTGAATTTCATTTTATTGAAAAACGAAAACTTTTCCCTGTCTCATTGAATAGAACGAAAACAATTCTTGATGTTTCTGAATAATAGTTTAAAAACTTGATTGTGCAAAATATCACGTCATGAGTAAAACGAAAAATTCTCTCTTAAATATTACAAAATATTTTTCATGAAATTTATCTAATTATATTTAGCTCTATATTTATATATGTAGAACTTTCCGGTGAAAGTAGAGTAGATGACAATTTTTCTTAATAACCTATGCCTATTTAGCCAAGTCAACAGGTCGAACGGAACAAAACAAAAATATTATCATTGATTAACTTAAATAGATACCAATAGTATGCAATTACTAACAATTCTAATTTCAAATAAACAGAGTAAATATAAAACCGTGAGAAATCAAATACAGCCAACAAAAATTAGGGTAAGATCTTCTAACGCCGGACAAAAAGTCCATACTGTATAGGTGCATTCTAAAAAAACGTACATCCCATAGTCAATGTAGAATGCCTATATCGCCTCTACCTTCCCCCCCTTCCCACTGTTACAGCCAAGATAAGCACATGGCCTAATGTAATGTAATGGTTTCCCGATAATGTAATCCTTCACAGTGCCACGGTCTCTTGGAGGTGTAGAAAACACGGCCTACTGGACAGCTGAACACACGTTGGGACCGTCACGGCCCTCTTTACTCGCCTCGACCACGGCCACCAACCACCACCTCGTATGTATATATACACAGTAGAAACAGACAAAGGGAAATCGATATATGAAACTTTGTGCACGAAGGTGAGATCAATATGTCAGTCTTAACTCTTGTTTGCCATGTACACACACACAAGAATATCTCTGTTGCAGTATGAAATGTTAATCTTTGGTGAGCTTTTATAGACAGTGTATGATACAGTGATCGTACCAGAGATTAGGCATTTTTTTTTGGTCATATTGTTGAAACAACAATGGTGTGATATAATAGCATTGTTTCACCAAAAGTCCGGAACCGTTTATGATAAACAGGATCTTCTTTTGATAACAACCAGAAATGTTCAAATAATTTGTTTACACATTTTCATTCATAAACAGTGTTCAAATTCGTGTATGGTCATTACTTATACTTTTCAAATTTAATTGTGAACATTCCATATAGGTGAAAATGTGCTATGCACAATTTTGTAGCGACCAAGCTGTACTCGTTCTATATAAATCAAGTGAACGACGAGGAAGTGCAGTCGATTCGGATTCGCAGTCTCCCTTCGTTCATCCAAGACCAAATTAGACCCATGAATGGGATCCAATGGCCCACAATATAAAAAAAACTCATTCAATTTACATTCGTAATTGCAAAGTGAATTATGATTAACAAACGTAACAAAGCGAAAAATCAAAATGCACCATCCAAACACGTATATCACTAACCAACCCCAACCTACGAAACCTTCTCTCGTTTTTGGATCTAATTCACCTCCCGACTAATTTGTAAATCGCCGACCATCACTCTGTTTTCATTTCGTTTTCGTTTTCATCCCTGCCACACCAACTAGCATCCACCGTTGCTACCCACAACCATCAATGTCAATAGGGGTGTTTTTCCTACGTTTTACCACTGCAATACCTACACCCGACAAGCTGTACGTACAGGGATGGTGTATGCCTATAGTGGGCGACCGCATGCGATCTAAAAACCACCGTCAGGGCTACGTAATATCGATAAATTCTCATTCGCCCCGCGTGCGGGTGTATTTGTGTGTGTGCGTATAGTGTGTGTGTGTGTGTGTGGGGAAGAGCGAACTATACGTAGTTGTTATATACCGTACACATTCTGCGGTCGTCTTTGGGTGCTGTAAAAAGTGGACAGATAGAAAAACGAAATGAAACTCTAGAGAGGAATGGTGTGTGTTCAGTTGAAATTTTTGTAAAAATTGAAAAAACCGGACCGCACATTCATTTGGACTTTAGATTCACTAAATATAATGAAAAGTTTTAGTTCAATGTAAAATGTACACAAAAATCGATTATTAGTTACTAACGTTGACATGGAGGTGCATTATGGACGGTTCGAATACATTTTGAAACCATATGCAGGCAACAGTAGGGCTTTGTGAAAGAAATCTATGACGTCAATTTATATACCTGCGATATGCCACCTCCAGTGGCTCATACAGCTACGGCACTGCTTTAGAAACTGAAGTCAAGTCGGTTTCAAGTTTTTAACAAAAATAGTCCATCATACGCTCATTCGAGCACCGTAGCTGACCTACATACAGAACAAATATAACATAATCGACATAAGAAATGAAAGAAAAAATAAATTGCAAAAGAAATGCATAGGCCTATTCAGTTCCATACATCAAAAAAGATTGGTCATGAGCATCAAGTGGAATCAGAATATGTCCCCTACCTACAAATGAAACGATCTCAAAATTTAGTACTTGAAGACTTATTTCAATTTACCATTTCTAGAACAAACAGTAACACACTAATCCAAGACCGCCATGCACATGTAGAGTACTGCAACTATGCAGAGTCGAGTACATATGAAAACAATATTAGTCCAAACTATAAACCTTCTATATATAACACCTCATATGTCCTCGGATATATATATCGGTACCAACGAGTACATTTTACAATCCATTTAATCATGTATATAAACTTAACTGCTTGCTATATCTTGGTTTATTTATCTTCATGTAAAGTTTAAGTACAGAATAACTCTTTTAATAGTGGTTTAAAGATAAAGATCACCTATTAAAAATAGGGAGAACAAGAGGGAGAGAGAGAGAGAGGGAGAGACGGTGAGAGAGAGAGAGTAGGGTTGTGATTTTATAGACAATCTTGATTTGAGACAAATTGCTTTCTATATTTGAAATATAGCCCATTCAAAATATTTGACATTTCATCAGTAACGTTTATCTTAATGTAGTATTATTTTTAAATTCAAATTATATCCAGAAATACTTCTAGGACAGTACCAGTCTGTGTGCAGTCTATCAACGAGACAGAATCATTGATTTTGAATGTCATATTCATAGAAATCATTTTATTTACGAGGAGATTATGAAATAGAACATCCGAATGAAAATTCAGTTATAGAGAGCAAAATAATTTTTTGTCAGGTTTCACTGCATTCTTTTTTCAATTTCAGGTTTTCTTTGATCATAACAATTTTCGGTTTGATATTTGAAAATGTTAGATTTGGTATTGTTGTCAGATTGGTGTTTACTTGTGTATTTCCTATCAAATCAGTTCGCCAAATTGAAAGCATAAAATTGAAAACGTTTTTGCACTCATCTTCTTCTAGCTGTTCCAATATTACGCTATTCCACTCCCACAAAAATATGAAAACCTTTTTTATTAGTGTAGGTCTACTGATGGCCCTTACATAACGGTATAACATGCAGTGACATAAACGTATTGTATGTGTATTCTAAACTTGTCACCTGTTAGTGTATTTTGTGGCTGGCCACATAGGCCTATACAGTAAGACACAATACGGGATGTGGCCTCTTAACTTGACCTCACACATTATTAAGATCTCAAACAGTTTTAGCCTCGAGCCCAGGGGGATTGTCCAGCATAGACACGTGGCTACAGTCACTTACTTGTTCGTCCCAAGACGCCAGAGGTATTTATACCAACTAGACCAGAGGCATTACGTAGTCCGCTAACACCGTGTTACTGATAGCCATGCATATGGGAAATTGCTAGACATTCTAGCGTCTTGTTGTTTCAGTTGTGTTGGTAAGTGTGACAAACCCGGCACCTCCACCAGTCTTTTGATGATGACTTTTGAACGATAAAAGATATTGCAATTCTAATACGGGAGAAAACCAAATATTTCTAATACCGGTAACTTTTCAATACGGTACAAGTAAAATTATTCAACTTATATCGCATAATTTTCACAGGTAGGCCCTATATACAGCTGAAAATACACATTTTTCAAACTAACTGTATATCTTTTGAAATGTTAGAATCCAAGGTTTACAATTATATTTCACATCTTGTTGAAGATATCAAAGAGATATGTGTTCATCCCGTATTAGGATTGTAATATCGTACAAAATTTATCGCCATAACATAAAACTGATATTTCACTAAATCTACTCTGATGCGGTCCTATATGCACACAAAACACTGCTTAATTAACAAGTTTCAAAAATTTCTTCCACAAAATGTAAATATTATTTCAACAGTGTATTGTTAAAAAGAATAGAGAGGCGTTTTTACATTGCTAGATCTTAGAAAGGTGGTTCATATTTTACTATTCATCAACTTGAATACACCTTATAATTATACTTTTCTTGAATGAAAAGTTCAATTATTTTTTTAGAAGTATCATGAAAATGTTACCCAGAGTTACTTGATATAACCTTTGAAAAAAGCTATAGTTCAGTACTAATATACCAGTACTGTACCGAAACTTGTGTTGCATTTACCCTATCTACAACAGTAGAGGGTAGTGGGTGGATGGCATAGTAGGGTAGAAAGGGGGTGGGGGTAGGGGAAAAGGTGGGGGGATCAAAGTGGAATTCGATCCTCTCTGGCTGCTCGTGTGTTTTTTTCTCGTCGTTTTTTCATTATTCCCCTCCTCCTGTCTGAATTCCATCCCCGCCCCCCTCCCCCAGTTGCAGGCAGACTCCCTCGCGGGCCAAACGAAGGTCTGTGTTTTTGTTGTCAGTCCAATGCCCGGCCTCGGTGGCCTACTGCACTGCCCAATCAAACACTGCCTAACGTAATGAAGACTGACCAGTTATTATGGTTTGGCCAATTCGGATTTGCGACTGTTGTTTTCACTTCAGAGATTTAGAAGTATTATGAAACGTTGTTTTCTAGCTTCGCGGATAGCGTGAGATGAGTCTTCGGCCTTTATGGAGCGTGGTGATGAAATTTGCCACTGGGTTCGATTCCTATTTTGCAAGTGAACTTGTCAATTTGTATGAGTTATAAGCTACGGTACTTATTGACGGAGTGAAATTACTGTAATTCATTCATCGTAATGAAGAACCAATTCACGATAATAATTGGAAATACCTCTATTCATCGCACCAACGGACTATTCCACTCATTGCAGACGTTGTTGTTGTTGTTGCACGCGCCCTATTATGAACCACCCCAACTTGTAACTGATATAGCCCTAATCAGCCTGACCCAACCCAACAATGCTATCTTGAACTAGTTTAATCTAACCTAAAAATAAAATGAAACCCCAGCGTTGCTATTTTATGTACCATATGTAGGCTACTTCAGGTCCAACGATTAGCTACTGCGAATTACGGAGAATTCTTAATAACTTGTACCTAATAGGTCAGTATCTATAGGTGTTCCCGAAATAAAAACGTTGATACAGCATCAACCAAATGTGCATATGATTTAACAGGTATAAGGCGAACGAAAAACGGACTTTACTGTCAGTTCAAGCCCTATAAGACAAACATATTGAAAGCAAATTGACGAATTGAAATTGAACAAAAACGATACTGTTATAAAACAGTCAAATGTGTATGCCAAAAATTATTCGCCAGTACCAGATTAATCGTGGCCATCTCTTTCTTTTGACGATGCAGCCTGCCTTGCTCTGCACTCCTGCTCATTGTTTCTCGTATTCCATAGCAGCCATGTCCCCTCTCGTACCACCGCCACACCGAGCTACGAACTATACTCTTTTTGTTGTTAAAGAGGAGGGCGGTGGATGGTGTTTCATTCCATGTCATTACCGACATTCTCCGATAGGCACCACCACCATCGGTTATACAAGTGCTCTCGAGATGTAATTTACTTTGCTTTGGCTATACGTGTGAAAAACCACCGTTCAAGTAGCCGCTAAATCTAGTATAATAAAATTTAAAAAATGGAAATAAATTCACACTTGAGACTCTTGAGAATGATGCCGTTCGGTATATATTTCATGTAGATTTTTTTTTTACAAATAACGACCACTGGATCGAGAAATTTATTTATATCACAAGTCATAATTCATGAAGAATTAGCGAAAGAATGGGGATGTTTTGTAGTGACGATTATTCACTGTGGTAAATTATATAAGTGCTCCCCCCCCCCCCCCCCTCCTCCCCTATCCACAACCCTTTGGCAACTCTTTTCCCTTCAGTGATAATTTATACGATGATACGAGTGTTTTTTTTCAGCATACAAACCATAAAAAATTACGAATACACACGAGTTCGATCTTCAAATGGAATACGCCCAGACACGTGGACGATCAAAAAATATGGGGTGAAAATCTAAATGAATGCTTTCATCCAGTAAACAGTGAATTATTATTATGGCATCAAATTCCATGATATCTCAACTGAGTGTAATGAGCCCTAATTACTCACACAGTTAATCCACTTAAAAGTTATTATTACCTTCTATAATAATATTACGATACTTTTTGGGACATTTTGGTTCAATATTTCAATGAGGGATGTCAATTCTCACATTCTCGTTGTTCAAATTCCATTATTCACAAAATTGATCATAGTTTTGGACACATATTCCAAATTATCAGTTCTTCGCAAATTTGAGAATATATATTCCGTTTTGTTAAGCCGGAAATGTCCACACATCTAGAAACTTTCCCGCTGTCGTGCAGAAAGGGGTGAGTGAGTGAGACTATCGATCTTTATATATTCATCCCCCAATGTTTCAACTCTTTCCCCACACTCGAAGGCTCACATGTTGTCTACCCTCACCCCTTTCATCCCTTAAAACTAATTCCAACCCCCTACCCCAAAGCTCTAACCACCAAGTCCAAGCACTGCGTAAATTACGGCACACTTGACAAGACTACACGGTGCAAGGTTTAGCAATTCACGCAAGATCCGTTCGACAAGATGGAAAATGTTGTTCATTCATTTGTAATATACTGTCGTATATATATGGTAATTGTTAACAGACATGATTTTATATGAATCTTTTCAAAAGGAAATGAATAATAATAATGAATGATAATAATAATGATAATAGGCAATAATGAAGGCATGATATAGAATTATGGAGAACTATGCTATCTTCAGTCTATTACACTATGAAAATATTTGAAATGATCAATACATCGACCCCAAAGTCCCAAATGAAAAACTTTAATTACAGGATATAGGTAAGAGAGTGAACTTCCGTTAGAAAATAGCAGTGATTGAAGTCTAAATGGATTTTGGACAGCTGCATATGATTTCTATTGAAAGCATTTTAAAACATGTGTCCCGGCTAGATATAATTATCAATATTTCTTATATTTTACCTATATGTTTAACCAAACCTTCAGTTAGGTAACTGCATTATTTCAGTATGCTGCAAAGAAATGATAAAAATCCATATTCTACTGTTTTTACAACAAATTCACCAAGTGGTAGATTATTGGTGGAGGCGCCGTATCTGCATGTAATCTTTAGATATTCTGAAACGGTTTCATAAATCACTATCAATACATCCGATTTATATCACCATTTTCCTCGACACTGAACTCGACTGGTTTCAACCATTACAAAATATAATATATTAATTTGCATTTTTCACTGTTTAACCAATACGATCCTATCCTGAACAAACAAACATTTCCAACCCACAATTCACTTTTACCGTCCAAACAAGCTTGGTTAGCTAAACCTTCGCTCTTCCCTTTAAATTAGGCAACACACAACCATGTGTATCAGAACGGTTGTGAATGTGTTTTTGTCCGATAACGTTTTCCCTATTTGTGTGCTATCTGCTATTATCCAAGTGCTTTATCCCCTTCGACTCGAGTCCGCCGTGTGCACCTAAAGCTAGCTAGCCAAGCTCCACAACTCGCCAGGAAAGCTTTAAATTTAAAGCCAAAACGGTGTGGTAAATCCCCTAGCCGCTCGGCCTAACAGCAATGACCGTTCTAGAAAGCCGTGGGGTTGAAATATATATGTATCCCGCGTTGGTCCAGTTAGGCTGGGGGGTGGGAGTGAGGGTGGGGGTTTAACCAGCTTCAAAACATTGTGAAGGATGGGAGAGCTAAATGAAGCTAAAAGCTTAGCTCTCTTCTCTCTCTCTCACTCGCTCCTATACATCCCACGTCATGAACAGTGTTATTGGGTAGCATGTGCGGAAAACGCATTAAGAATGTCGTAAGTGCTCATCTCATTTACTCATGGATTAATTTCTAAATACACTGCCATTATATTGAAGCACTTTTTGTTTGGGGAGCACCGCCATATCTGTATCTACGACTGAGCACACAAAGTGAAAGCCTATTTATGTCTCGAGTAAAAAAAACAAAGTTTCAATCTGAGTCTGGAATCGAAATGAAGAAGGGTATATATTACTTGTGTTTAGGGTGTAACAATTATTGTATGAAATAACTAAATATTACACACACTCTATGATTTGACAATTATGAAATTCAGCTTACGTATTGTAGTTGATTATTTTGGAAAAGATTGCGTGTGAGATTGCTTGTGAATCATACATTAAATCACACTTTTCATCTTCTTTTGTTATGTTATTCTTAAAAAAAGGCGAAACAGAAATACAATGCTTTTGATTCCACTCCATACAGGTCTATAGAAGAGAAGAAAACCATGAGCCAGCATTTCGTAGATCTTCGTTCATTTGCGGGTTTGCTTGGAAAAAGCATGGCACGGCAGAACGTAGATAATTGAAAGCTGTGGATGAATGGATGGAAGAAGACGAGTCCCCCGGGTTTATTAACGTCGAATGAAATATTCCTACACCCTCTACACTCGCTCAGCTCACTGCTTCCTTTTCCTTCATCTTATATCACATTATTATTACAGAAAATGATGATTTAAAGTTGCAATCTTGCCGTACCGCGTATGGTATTTAAAATGACTTAATGTCAGATGAAGGATGACACTTAAGCCTCATACTGTATAACTCTCTGACGTTAAACTTCAGCGACATTTTCCAGCTAAGCTAGATGTGTGTTTGGGTACGACTGCATCCAACGAAACACTTTTACTGAATCATATTAGCTAATAAAATAACGTGTTACGAGGATGGGGACGACAGTGCAGCGGGCGTGAAATAACGAATGATAGAAATATATGGCTACAATTTAAAAATTCGGAAGAATTGAAAGAACTAAATCTGAAACTATTGCAGTAATATATCAATTTGATATATAAGCTATATAAGCTATTTTATACTTGAAATATTCCGTACCCGAATACAGAACGATTCACTTTATATTAAAAACATAACTCGAAAAAAGCCGGCACCTCCACCAAAATTGGTTCAATTTTAAACATGATATTCGTGATATGCTATTTTCAAGATAATGAGTTGGAATATGCCTATATATCCATCATACTGGTATATTTTAATCTGTACTCCGGTGCAATGATCCATTCTCTGAACCAATAAATCTACAGCTTTCCAGGAAAAATTTCTTCCGACACCTTCTCGTGGTAACGGTATAAAAGGACACCCTTACTCAGAGTGTGTGATCTAATTCCTCGATGCTTGAACTATCCACGACCCTCCCCCCCGCCACCCTCTTCAACCCTCGAAACGCGTCGAGCGAGACGCCATTTTAATCAAACAAATGGCAATCTAGCCAAGTGCTGGCGTTGGTTGGTGTGTATTATGGTGGTGGTGGAGGTGGTGGTAGGCTACCGGCATATCACTTCTCCGTGTAAGTAAACGCAGAACCGAATATATAGGCCTATAACGCGGTGTTCGCAATGGCACTTCACATCTCGATTAGTGTCATTTTGGGCGTCACACAAAAGTATATCTATGGGCCTATAGACATTTGGGATTAAAGACTCGGAAGTTCTTGAATCTCTCTTGCACTTGAAATCTTCATTATTTGACTTGAACCTTTTATAAACAACGCTTCCACTTTCACGTTGAAGTCATATCATGATGGTAATCGTTGTATGCCCAGGTCTCAAATGTATTGCAAATAAAATTAATAATTCATTGCAGATATATTATATAGTGAGGGCAGGATGGATTATGAATCGAGGAAACCCAATTATATCTCGAGATATTATTGAATTTTTACATTGAAAGAGAGGCTTTCCTATGAACTCAAGATAAGCTGCTCTGATTTGAGGTTATTGGACAAATGCTCTCTCGCACGGCAGAAAGGTCCATTAGACATGAACTATTGAAATAGCAAAAGTACCACCCACCCACCAAACACTACGCGTGGTGTGCTAGAGATAGAGTGTGAGTGAGATAGGGAGAACGAGAGAGAAAGAGAGAATGAGAGAGAGACCATTTCTATTGCAAAATCCAATAACGATTATCGATAAATCGCTGTGGGTGGTATGTGTGTGTGGTAAGCTAAGCGGGAGATAAGCGGCTAATCCGACGTCCGATGCGATCCTGCTCTCCTGATAGAAAGTCTCTCGTCCATGTGGAGAGCAGCACACACACATACACACACCGGTGATAACCTGGACATTGCTAAGTGTACGACCATGAATGATGACCATACCGGAATGTGAATACGCGGTGAGGGAACGTGTACGCGGAGATATCAACGATGAAACTTGAAGAAACTATGTGGTCATAGGAGAGAAAGTCGAATCCAGATTTTGTTGAGAGTTGAGTACAGCGTATATGGAAGATTCCCTATCAAGACAAGGAAGTTCATGATGGTGAATCTAAAATATATACGATTAAATGCTATATTTAATTAATTATTGATATAGGCCTACAGGCTACATGCATGATATCAATAAACGCAAGGTATATAAAGAAGCTACATTCTCTTCAAACACCTAGCTATTGGTGAGGTCGTAAAGCGAACCAAAAATCTCACACTTGTTAAAATGTTTGTGAATTTCTTCAATTTTTTTTTCAAAACTTTATAGTGGAAGTGTTTTACAGTAATTCTCCTTCAATATCAGGACTAACATTAAAAATATTCTGATTATTTATTGAGCAGTCTCATTTCTTATCATCTCATACTATTAAAAAATATGGTCTTCAAAATTATTACTCTTGTATAACACTGCCGAAATGATAAGCCTTTAGGCCAGATCAAATAGTAAGAAAAATAGCCGAGTAAATACATTATTGCGCTATAATCTCCGAATAGATAACATCTAAAATACGGACATAACACTATAGTGAACCGACGTACGAGAGCTAAAAGGACAAACGGCATTTTGATTGCAACAGAATGACCGCCGTCGTAAAATCTTTCCCATTTTACTATAAATACACAATTCTAACGCAATGAAATATCAACATAACAATATCCGTCGTGTGTGAGCTCACGAATGGTTATCATAAAACATACACGATAAAATCAAAATAGTACTTTTCGCAGGCGATTACATTCGGTAATGTGCGATTCACAGCAGTTCCGTATTTGATGAACCCTTAAACTTGTGGAATTGGCGGTGGTATATAGTGTCTAGTACTGTAAGGGAGAGAACGGGAGTAAAACAATTTGGTAAACGTATAAAACGGTTTTACGCGACTAGTAACACCCCGTTCAATCGGCTCATCCCATTCATATAAAACCCTTCTTACCCCCCACCCCCATCCCCTCCAGTCCACCCTCCCGGAGGAAACTAGGGCCAATCAGTACCAACATAATCACGGTCTACTAACTATAAACCTTTTAGATATACGTGTATATGGCAAACGTCTTTGTGAGTGAGAGAGAGAGAAGAGTTTAACGAGACCTAAATAGACCACAAATGAACATCAAGTCTTAATGCCCGAGGATTAATGATTTTATGCAGCTAATTAGTGGGTAATTGTTTCTGAATAGCACAATATGTGTGCTATTTCCTGAAAACAATAAACATTGTATACATATGAATTTCTACAATTTCATATATCATTTAACGACTCACAGCTCTTTCTCCATATGTTTTCCGTTGATACGTGCATGTGTTTTTCGATGCGTTTTTCAGGAAGCGACTGAGAAGTTTATTTATATAATAACAAAATATTAATCGAGCAAGAGTACAGCAGAAACAAATCGTACATGCAGATAGAAATATATTAAATATACTTTTTATAACAACTGTTGAACTTCAGAAGTCGGTGGAGGTGCCGGGCTGGACTGAACAAAAAAAATGTACTATTACGAACATGTAGGTTCAAGTACTTACGGAACTAATATTAGAAAGTTAATGAATTATAAAATTTCACATTCTGTCCAAAGTTTGACTTCAATCGTTCAGCCTTCAACCTTCATTCAAACGTTTGTGTCTACCTCTACACCTTTGAGAAAAAGCCCTCTCTTCCACCAACCGTAGTCGCGACGTTAGGCAACGCCGAATAGATTGATGGGATCATTTGGAAAGTGACACGTAAATTTCCCAGCAGTTTCGTGATGCAAAACTGTTGGTGGGGCAAGTGTGGGTGTGAGAGGGTGGCGGGGGAGGACTACGAGGAGCACGCTGATGACTGAGCCATTCCATGGGAAACGTCTTTTAATTTTCTCCGAGCCATTTGATGATGAGCTAAGAGGTTTGGCTTGGCACCCCCCACCCCCCTCGCAACGCCAGCGTGCCGTAGCGTCATTAGGCTACATAGCTGTTCGGTGGCCATCAACGCACGCAAATACTGAGTTTTGTTTGCGTTGCGATGAAAAAGAAATAGATAGCCATTTGGATAAACGTACACTCCTTAGCCGGTCTAGTTGTTTAGGAGTCAATTATCGTTGCCTGATGAAGAAATTTGCCAAAATGTGTGAATTTGATAAATTTGTGTATGTATATGAATGAATCAGAATGAGTATTCAACTGCATTCCTTATATCAAATTACAGTGAAGTAGATTACACATTATTACTGTCACATATTCACTATATATAGAGAGACCTTTACAAGCAGAAATATTTCCTAAATAGATGTGATCTGTTTTTTAAATATCTAGTCGATCTTAAATTATGCATGGCTTAGAATAGTACACAGAATTGCATGACCCTATAATGGCAATATATTTACGGTATACCAAATAATTATTGCGGAAGTGCAAAAAATGTGAAGCTATAGTCCGCTTCAATGCATTAATTTCCTCAAATTATACTATTATACCATCACATCAAGAAAATAAAAGCATCCTGAATTTCAAAGTGCCTTTAGAATTTGTCCAGCGAGCTCTTTTGTCCAAAACACACAAGCCCCGCAAACAACACCAACAAAACAAAGTAAAAACAACCCTTCCATTTCAACCCTTTGTCACAATTCCGAATAGAATATAAATTAAACGGAGCTTTGGAATAAAGGACAGATCCTCGTTGTGACAGTGGCTATTTCCCACACACATACATACATATACAGACTTTAATGAATCGTGAAATTTGTTTTCAATTAAAAACAGATTACACACGGCTTAAGGGTAAAACATGTCAAGACGAGGGTGACGGGGAAAGGGAGGGGGGGCTTTTTGAGTCCGGGGAAACAAGAATGTGGCGATGGAGATGGCCGAAGGGGGTATAACGTGAAGGATCAAAGTGTTCGAGGAAGCTTTACTAGAATTACGGCTCAAGTGTATATACATGGTGATGCTTTGTACTCGATTATACAACACAATGTTGTTAGGCCTACATTAGAATGAGTAGATGTTTGAATGCTGAATTTGAGGTCGTCATTTCAAAACAATTGTTTGTAGCGCAATGAAAGAATGAGGAAACTTATTGGAAAATAACAATACAACACAGGATTCAATTGGCCGGAAATATATATTATATACATATTATATGCATTGAATTGAGCAATTACCAATCCCGTGAATTGGTGTGTATAAGCGTTGATCATCAAATATTATGAAAAGTTATTTCTAATATTATTGAGGTTCTATATAGGCCCTACAAGCAAATACTATATACTTGAATGATTATAGCCATCATATAGGTCTATATATAGGTATGAATAATTGTATCCAAAATTTGTAATGTCTCAATTGAAAAACAATTTCAATTCGAGAAACGTTATACGGTCATAGCGACATGATTAACAGACTATCGAGTGAAAATATATCAATGAAAGAGAGTCGACTCATTTTTCCCAGTCGTGAAAGTTAATCGCAATAAATGCTCGCATAGTGTATACTTTCAACTTTCCCAAACAACCCTTCTTTTCGCCTCTCTTAATATAATATATCGATCATACGATCTTATCGATACGTATATTACACAGTAAACCGCCCCCATTTCACTCGATTCGCGTGTTGACTCGCTTCTATTCTATCGGGTTGACGGGCGGCGGGCGTCGGGGTGTGAGTTTCAACTGTCGGATATTGGCTGGTTTACAGTTTAGGTCCGTCAACTATCTTTCACGGCGATAGATCACTCACTCACCACCAGCCCACACTACTCATTCAAACAACAACAAACCAAAAAACCATGAATGACAAAATGCAAATTGTTTCATGTCTTTGTTGTCAATCAATCCGTCGCCCAGCTGTCTATTGTGATTGAGTTGGTTCTCTCTCTCTCTCTCTCTCTCTCTCGCTCTCTCTCTCTCTCATACACTGACTAGCACACTTTTCGATGTCATGATTTATAGATAATGTCAACGGAAAGAGCATGCGCGCGAATGGCGTGTTACGTTTTATTGTCATAAGAAAACGTGGACATTGTGTGCAGACGTCGTTTTCGGCTGACATGAAAGTACAACTGGATCAGAAATGACATGATCTAAATGGCACTTAATTGATGCCGTACCGTGAGGTTTAGATGTTTTACGAGAGAAAATTACGCTGGATTAGTAACTAAAAATGTTTTTGGCCGTAAAACAGATTATTTTTGTATCAGTTGAGATTAAATGTCTTATGACGTATGAAACCAATTCGAAATACAGCGATGGTAAAATGTAAACATTCGAAATCGAATAATATACAGCAAAAGATCGTTTTTATTACATAGGCTACATCATTCGATTTTTTACTTCTCAAGTTGAATTCTTCATTCAATTACAGACAATGATCAAAATTAGTATTGTACACTTCGTAAAAGAAGATGAATAATTAAAGAATAACATTGAAATTGAAAACTAAATCGCCGATAAAACGTTTCTGTAACAACTATCACGTGACACTGAACCACGTGACACTCATGAGACACGAGAGAATTGTTTTTCGAGGGTTGAAAAAAACGTGTGAATATTTTCCAGCGAAAATGTTGATAGTAATGCAAAAAGACGCCCATAAGCTGGTCACGAGTAAGTCAATCCTTATCCTGTCCATGTATATAAAAGTGACAAGCTCGCATAGCGTGTGCGCGAGCGAGAGAGAGAGAGAGAGAGAGAGAGAGAGAGAGAGAGAGAGAGAGAGAGACAGACAGAGAGAGAGAGAGACAGAGAGAGAGGTAGCACGTGTACTATGACAATGTGTTGAACAGAGATGGCAGCTAAATCAAGGGGGTTAGTGAGAGTGATCCATTGTTTGACACCCTCGCCTTGCTATACCAGTGGGTGTGGGTGGAGGATTGGAGGGGGGGAGGGGGCGCAGCTTCTATTGCATTCGAGGCAAAGAAGCGCGTGCAAAGAAGAGGGCCCCACGCAATGTGAATAGCAAATCAAACCCACCCACCGGTGTGTTTTACCTTTATCCGAGATAAACCATGCCTATCTGAAAGCATATCTCGAAAGGGTGCCACACAATTATCCCGTAACGTTCCGCATAACGATCCACGACAATCTGTGGTATATGGCGTGTAAAGGTAACGATTTTTTCCATGTAACCTAACACAAATGTAGACCAATCATGTATGCATCAGTTTGAAGGTATCAGGCATATACAATCGATGGTATTTCATACTAGGCCTTTTACATTTTGGGGTGGTTATACCTTGTGGTGTCCCATCCAAACGATTCTGATTTTAAAAATGAATATATTGAAACCTACATATCTAAATGAAATAGTTACGGACTATAAAACTGTGTTATCGTTGACTACGTATTTCGATTCGCAAACTACTTTGTAATAACCTACATTGGAATGAAGTAATCACTATGTATTTCATAACTGTACGGTAATTTTATGGAGAACATCTACAATTTCAACGAAGTGTAAAAAAAAATGTATATTCCTAGAAACCTCTAATTAAACGTCAATGAGAACAATAAAATAATAATAAAGAAATGTTAATTTTGTAAGCACGCGAGCCAAATGAAGCTAGTATACTTTTAATAACCAAGTTACATCACCATGTCAAGTTTTACAATAATATATCTTGGATATTTCATAGTTAATTACTCGAAGACATGCAATCCCCGCCGGTGTGTTGCAACTTACATCCAAAGGTTACTTTATATTACAACCCCGTAGCATATCCCAAGTCGTCGGGGTAATATCGGCTGTTATACGCAAGACTTCCAGACACCATATTAAGTGATCGCTCAACTCTGTGCACCGTCTTAACTGACGACACAGTAAACCCGTCTAAAATATACTTTGTTGTGTGTGGAACAGAGTGAGAGGTCCGAGTCAACCTCGGATTAAAGAGAAGATGTGTTACACAGGGGTTGCCTAGATACAGGCTCGCCACATGAGACTGGAGTACAGTCGTTCTCAGTTCATAACACATGTGTATAAAATGTCAGATGTTATCAATTTTATAGTTTGGCAAACTGGATTTATGATTGATTAGAATGAATGTGAGCATGATACGATGCAACAATTGAACAAATGTACAATTGCAATAATTGCTAGTCAAATAACCCACCACAAAAAAAAATGTTTGGTGGAGGTGCCGGGTTTGGTTTTTGCGAAACTCCCAATCGGCAATGTTATAACTTTGCCATAACAGTGAAAGAGAGGACGGAGGTTTGGAATTCTTATTCCGCCTCCAGCGTAAGTAATAGTATAGACAAACGAAATCGACACGTCTATGTTTATTTTCGATTTTATTAATATAGGGAAGAACAAGAGTCAATAATTTAGACTTATACAGTCAAATTTATTCAAGAAAATAACTCTCAAAATAAATGAATCTACATATTTTCGCTCATCCACCGATGGTAACGGTATAAGAACTTTCATCAGAGAAAATTGTCCCAGTGCCCGTTCACTGACTACGTCGACTCGTCTAAAATATTGAAAACTCTAGCCGCGGGTATAGCAAGTCAGACCGACGCGTCGAACAATTTATGAAACGTGCGCACTGCTGTCAGTATCTCCTCATCTCTGCACTCGCGACATTCATCTGCCTAGAGCGCTAGCGGAGGCGACGTGAACCCTTTTGAATAATTCATGTGCCAAATGAAGCACGATAAAGCGCACCCAGAAACTTTGAACACATACCCCCTCTCTACAACACCCCCCCCCCCTCCCTCGCCCACCACGTCCTATCTACTGTGGAGAGTGTGTAGACTTTGGAAAACAACGGATGGGAAACGTTTGCAGTTAACAACTTTGCCACAATTAGGTTGCAAAGAAGTGAAGAGAGAGTTTGAGAGAGAGAGAAATGGAGAGTTAGAGAGATTCTGGAAGGGAGAGAAAGAGATGGAGAGAGAGAAAGAGCGAAAAAACATCGTAATTATTATTCAACGAGAAACTCTGTAGCAAGTGGAAGTTTTGGCCGACAGACGTGGCGCCAGTACATGGATTATGACAGCGCGTTAGAGCTTACTTCCTTTTGAACGCGAAGAAGAGAGAAAGAGAGAGAGAGAAAGAGTAAGAGAGAGAGAAAGAGAAAGAGAGAGAGAGAGAGAGAGAGAGAGAGAGAGAGAGAGAGAGAGAGAGAGAGAGAACGGGGCCGAAAGTAGCGAACAAGCTCGACATCGACAGCGAAACTCAAAACTTAGTCATTCCAAAAGATTTCTACAAGTTAAAAGCCTCCCGATCTAGTTTGTTTAATGTGTATTTGAATGCAGTTTCATGACGAGTAAAATTACCAAACAACTCGAGTTCTCCTAGAATTTTGTGCTCAACTTCAATATTGTCATATTATAACTTATACATCAGTTTCACAATCCAATCAGTTCAACCGAGTCAAACAATGTTAAAATAGTCTACATGACTGATGCAGATAGAATTTCCGTTTATATTACGCTGTTACAATTAGTCGACATTTTTAGTGCAACAGAAAATTTAAGAATTTAATGATACTACCAACAAGAAAAGTCGTAAAATCAGGAATCGAGTCATCACGGTCATGACGGGTGACAAGAAAATCTATTTTTGAAAACCAATCGAATGTACAGAAAAAAGAGTTTCTCTGTCGATCCGCCAATGAGGATGTTGGTAAAAACTAAAACCTAAAAACCCAATTCTTGTTTTACATCCATGCATAAATACACTTGCCTTGAATTAGTAATCGCATTTTCATATTCCAACTCTAGAAAACAGATTCATCAACTACTTGGTGCGAGAAATGCTTCAAACGAATCCTAAACAAAGTTGTTGATACGAAACGTCAAAAACGCAACACAAAAATCATTTAATAAAGTTATATTATATTACTCGATCGTATAACTTGATTTTAAGTTGAATGTAAGATTGAATAATGTTTGCATGATAATGCACACTGCTATTGGCGGTCCCGATCTGCCGTTTCTCTTATCCATTAGCACATGACGTTCAGGAGTGTCGATTCGTTAACACTAGTCGAGCTGAGTTGAGGACGGTTTTCTGAAGAGGGTGACAACGATTTTATGCCTTCTGTGTGAACAGTACTCGCTCGCAAGGTAACCATACGACATCACTCGGTTTTACGAGATTTTTATATGGTTTTGAAATGTGTGTAGTATATATAGGTTTTACTATACCATAAAGATTGCTTTCTTTGGCCACGGAATTGAATGTTTATATATATGTTTTGTACACCGGCCAGTTGTGCAATATCGTGATGTCACTCCCTAACGTTTACCCCCCCCCCCCCCCCCCTCACACAACAAAACGGGGTGTTGAATAGCATAATTATCATTATCTATTCTCTCTGTATTGTGGAACAATGCACCCACGCGTTTCTATACGCGTTACTCACGGGTTCCACGGGAAGGGTTCCACTCAAGGTGACAGTTGATTGTCATAAGACCCTTACCTGGAAAAAAGAAAATACAGTTATTAGTATAATCATCAATGGAAAATGTAATACGTTTTATACTATTAAAATACAATTCATGAGGCATTTTCTTCAGATTTTTTTCAATAAAACTATGCCATATTATACTGACACTTGTTGCTTCAATTGTTACTTGTACTACTGCGTACTTGTTACTCGAACACGCTGACCTCAGTTATGAAAGAGGATTATTTTAATGAATAATAATATGACCATATATATATTTGTTGGAATAATCTCAAGATCGACCCAATAAATTCGTCGTTAATCCATCTAATTATTCATTTTTTTCATGTACACGTCGTCAATGAAACTGTTTTTAAATAGATACAAAAAAGAAGTATGTACTTCAAAAAGTATTTACGAATACTATAAGGACTGTCGGACTGATTTTAATAATACCTAATAATTGAAATGAAAATCTGAATTCATTGAAACCCCGAATCCTTTCTGCAAAGAAAAATTACCCTCCCTATCAGAAACCCATTCATAATTCCCCGAAACAACACATATTTCACGCCTCTGATTGAATGTCCCGGCCGCGCAGCCACGAAAAGAAAAGACACTGAACCAACTGTGATAACAGCCACCTCGCGTGGCACGTGACCAAGCACTGATCATTGCTACCACGTCACACTTGTATCCACGAGAAATGATCGCGCGGAACTACAGCGCGCTACTGGTGTCCGATAGGGGAGACGGTCGATCGGAACCTTCATCCCACACCATGGATATGATCAATGGGCACATCTATTTGCCAAACACCAGTCAATGTATTACGTGAACAAACCGGTGGCGTGTATATCTGGGGGGTGAGGGGGGGGGGGGGCGGTGAATGTTGACGATAGAGATTTATTGCATGCGTTGACTATTATAAGCAGAGATGTAAATAGTAGATCTAGGTTTCACCGTGTTTCTTGATTCTGCGCTATGTTACATGAAACGAACAATGATATAATGACGCTGAATCGTTTCGTCGTGCCTGTATCCGCGTATATTGTTGTAACTATCAGTGCATGATCAAGTACCATGTTCATCTGGAGATATTTAAAAAGTCGTCATTTCAAAGCAAATGTAAACCCGGCACCTCCACCATTTTCGATCTGCACCCTTTTAAAATGCTTTCGAACAAGAATAAATATATTTCAAATAATACGCTCGGAAGTTTGAATAAAATATATTGAATTTTGAACATGAACGACTTACTATTTACTATTTTTCTACTTGAAAAAAAATAAAAAATTATATAATTTTTTATGTCACGGCCGGCCTTTTCTGTTACCTTCCTCCGCAAACGGACATCCATAGACATAATTGGGAATAATTTATTACATATCACGATTACGTTGTTAAAAACAACAGAAACAATGTTGAAAATAAAATGATAAATTTCAATAAAATCAACGTGGATATTAAACGCGGTGCCTGAAGAGCACCTAACGGAAAAATGTGATGTCGGTTGTATGCCATGGATTTGGGTGGCCAACCTTACATGAAACCCCAACCACATTTTACAATCATCCATTAAAAAGTACCTAAGTTAGTGTCACACGACCTAGTCGACTCAATTCCGGTATACGCTCTTCAGCATCCCCGATTTAACGCTCCTTAGTCTAGCTGGATGTAGTTAGCCAGCAGAATGCAATCACTTAGAGTCAGGTTTTCATATTATACTGTTACTATTGAGAGGGCAATCGCGAAGTGGCCATAAAACGCAATAAAATCATTTCTACGTTATCGTAACGGCAAAGGTACTAAAACGTCAAAGACTACGTGAACATTCCCGACTATAATATTGTATCTGAATTGCCATTTAGTTGCAATGACAGTATTCTCAAGCGTTCACAAGGGTTGCGACGTCACTTGACATTGCCGCACAGCCGATCGTCGCGTGGTCACGTGACAACGGTCGGACGTCTCGTCGAGGGTATGTCACGAGTAGAAGAAGCCGGCAGTTGTTCGGGAGGCCATCAGCGTCCCATTAAGACTCACAGTTTGTGACATTTATTACACGCGAAGAGAGGAGAGAGTCTCTGTTCCGACCTGCGACAGTTATAGCGTCGCCCATTATCCTCTCACTGACATCACACGCAGTGTAACATCACATACGCCCCCCCCCCCCCCACACAACCCTACACCTAACAGTGGCGTATCTGACAGCTAGAGCTCAAGTAGTATGGATAGACGAATACACATAATTGAATCTGATGTAAAAAGTACTTCAAAATATAAATCAAAAAGTTTTCTTGTTCTACTTTCGAACATTTTTTTTTTTTAAATATGAAGATGAGTAACGAAAATTTGTGAAGCGCCTGTTGGAATTATCAAAAAATGAATACGTACAATTTTACATAAATTGTAATCAGTTGAAAAAAAATATTATTAATGTTCAAATCAAAAATTGATATCAGTTTATTGATCGAATACGACAGTGTGACGATCAACGTGCACAAAAAAAGCAGAACTATAATCATATAAAATAATTTTACTTTCGAAGGGCAGATACTGGCTACCAGAACAACACCGCCACTGTGCACACCTCCTCCGCACACCATATCGCTCGTCACCAACATTTGCCTTGACTTCCTAATCATTCGAATATCGGTGGTTCGGTGCACTTACATAAACGAGTGGAGCAAGCACTATCGGGTGCAAATAACGAGCGACCGAAATCAGACACGTGACACAAGGAAGACGCTTCAATGTGTCATAATGTGACGTCAGAGGGAAGAGGTTCATCTCGTTTATAGCGTCATAAAATACTATTCAATTGCAGTATTTTATATTGGGTTCTTGTTCAGTTTATCACTCGACGTCTTCTAAAATATTAATGTTTCCATGATGTTGATATTCGTAAAGGGGTTACAATTAAAATTGAAGTATTAAATTGTAATTCAAAATTCAAATAACTATTGTATAAATTGTAATTAAATTTCGATAACGATTTTTTTTTTGAATGATTAAAATTGATTAAATTCTTAGAGTTACTAGTTTTTTCGTCTTTTTAGATGATATAAATAATGGGTTTGAGATTTTTTATCGTGATGATCGTGTATGAACAGAACCTCAGCGTGTTGTATTTCGTGTGGAATTTCTATTGACTAATTGTGATAAATACGTACCAATATAGACTGCTGGCTGGGAATACGTATTCCCATTTTGCCTTGAATAATTCAAATTTTACCATCGGACAAAGTAATTAATTACAATTGAGATTTGAGAACCCCCTTCCCCCACAACACCACGGACTGTAAACTGAAATTTCAATTCAAAGTTGAGCTAATTTCATTTTCATTAAATTACCATAATTTACGTTTGTGTGTACTGCGAAATTTTGCAGTTAATCCACGTATCGCATGGGCAGGTACACGGTAATTACAGACACAAATCTAAAAGAACTCTCCACCGTTGGAAAAATATAGTATATATATAGAAAAGTGAAAAATGATGATAATGAAAATAGCAATTAAATAAATCCTTTGAGTCTGGATAATTGGGAGTATATATAGCTTATATCGAGGGGAATATACCGTTATATAACGGGTCCCAGAAGGTTAACTGGAATGATGCATAACCTATATGCAAATTGAAATTGCAGTTTTTATTCAAATGTATGGATGGAGAGCTCACCGAGAATGGCGATCAATTATCATTATTAAAACAAATACTGGATGTACTCTGTGTGTGCACGTTAACAAAAATAGATACTAACAAGAACCAACTTTGCGCCATGAACGTCGAGTTATGACTTCCAATTAAAAGAGTGCGCTTTTAGATAGATTGGGTATATTTGTAGGCCATATATATTGGATAGAGTGAGACTCACAGAATGGATGAAAATGTTTTACAAATGGAACATTACTGGGAAGCGAGTATTTTTCCAGCATTGGGAGCGTTAAGCGAGAAAAGGCAATGCAACACGATACTGAAAATTGATTGAATCTGAAGGAAAAAATAGACCGACTTATCACCAATTATTCCAACCTAATTCCATATAATTTACGTAATACGTGAGTATTACAAATTGTTTAATAGTGTTCATATTGCTCATAAATGTTGAGAGATTGAGCTGAAAATGTACTTATAAAACAATTAACATTTCAGTACAATAAATAATATACACATTTCTATCATTTCAGGAGAAAGTGTATCATATTTTTTTTACAATTAAACTTTAATATTACAAACATATACTTATTATTGACCTGCCACATATAGAACATTACTAACATCTTTGTAATTTAAAAGATAACATCCGATTTGAATGTATGAATAAATAAATAAAACACTAAATGAATATACCATAGAATTGATAACGTATCAACAAAAAAATCTTTCGTTCCTCGAGTATATTTGATTGTATATATCGTTAGTACGTGTGGGGAACTTTTCTACTGCCCATTACCGGTCTCTATCTTTCTTCTCTCGTATAAACTTTCTCGAAATAGTCAGCTAGATTATTAGGTTAGCTGTTCATAGGCGTGCGGGGGTGAGAGCAGAGGGGATGGCAGAACAATATATATTGCAGACCCGCGACTACACGGCTTTTTTTATAAATAAAGCTAGTGGGTTACTTTGGGAGAAAGATGGGTATAGTTTAAGGGTCGTGAAACATTGCACCACATTCTTTAAGTTAACGCACGACACCCCCCACCCCTCCTCACGTCTTTACCACCATAAGCATCTAGGGGACTGGGTCAAGGGGAGGGAGTGTTACCCTTAACTTGGATATAAGTTTATAAGCAAAACAGTAGATCATTTTAACAGGACGTAATTCATTAGCAGAACGTTTTCCGCGTGTCGTTGTAACGTTTTAACGTATAGCGTCTTAGTGTCTAGGTATTACAGTGGGATATGGATTATGTATTCGGTATTAGGATAGGTCAGGGAGATGAGAAAGCCTTTATACAACACTACGATATATGGTGGTACCCACTACTAATTCACCACTACAGATAGTTCTATATAATTGAGAATTCGATAGAACATGTATACAAAATAAATTTGAAAATATAACGTTCAAAGCTCAATATCAGGCGTCATCTAAAAAATATCATCAATACGAAGTAAACAAAAATGTATTTTTTTGTGATAAAAGAGATAATTACCCATCACTGATTAATCAAGTTGAAAGAATTTAACTTGAAACAACTGTAAATTCATGTGTATATATATTTACACTCAGTTATGTAGGTGAAGAAGAACTGTTCATTAGAATTTTCTCAATTTTTCAGCCATCCGCCAACGCACACATGCAAAGAATTTCTTAGTTATCTACGTTTACCTTTATTCTTTGAATATACAAAAAATATTCAAGAAAATTGAAATACGAGAGTTGAGCTGTGTACACGATGGTGAATGGTAGATTCATCCTGTCTTATCATCAGTGCAGATTAAGTGCAGTAAAGGGTGCGGGCGGACGATGTTACAGGGGCAAGGAGGCGAATTGAGGTTGCGGAGATTTCAGGGACAACAATCAATAGACCACAGTTGTGTTGGAATTTAGTGAGGCTATTCAATCCGATTTACTAATTGTAACCAAATCAATTAGAAACGTAAACTATCAAACTTTTGATCTTGTCAAAGACAACATAATAGCCTACTATAAGTGAAAATATTAAAAAATGGACGAAAATGTGTCGACATGAGTGATGTGCACTGAACAATATATTCAGGCTATGAAGTCATCTAATGAAGGCATACATATATTGATTTTTTCACCAATTTGTCCATGTCATGAACCAAAATGACACACATTTTTTTAGCTAATCTCTGAATTAGATACAGGTCTATATAGCAGATATTGAATGATATTTTTAAAAATCCTACAACATTTTTCAATTTTTTTTCACTGTTCTCAAATCAAGTTTATCAAAGACAAGTTCTCAAATTACTATTGACAATTTTTTATGTATAAAAGAAAAAAATGAAGTAAATAGAAGTTAAAATCACTGCCTAAAAAATAGAGCAGAATAATATAGCTACATAAAGATTTTGATGTATTTTTAATCTACCATCAATGAGTAATAATTTAATTACGACCAGCCATCAAGTCTCCATCGATAACTAACTAGCCTGCACATTACAAAGGACAGTAAAATTATAATTGCCCGTTAAGTAAGTTACACAGATTTCACCCATTTCACTGCATGCACTCTGGCATACTCGGAAAACATTAGGAAGTCTTCATCCAATATTCAAAACGAATCTACATCGAAAATACGGCTCGTATTCCCTCTCAATTTAATACCCAGCAATTAGAGACGAACAATAATCATTCCAACACAAAAGACAAGTACGCTGTAATATAGTCTCTCTCTCTCTCTCTCTCTCTCTCTCTCTCTCTCTCTCACGCTCTCTCTCTCTCTTACTCTCTCTCTCTGTAATTACCAACGCTGACCAGCTCCATGCTACTGTCTTGGCCAGCTGACACTCGTCCCAGGGTGTGGGTTAGGGGCAAGGCGCGGCGTGATGGGGGTTGGAGGAAAGTCGGGGGGGTCGGGGGGGAGGAGGGTAATGCCATACGGTTATTATACCGTGGCGTAGAGAGTGTAATAATACACGAGTGTATAAGTAATTGTAACAGCCGAACAGCAGGCACTAATTAAATACGATGAGGACGGCGAGGAGATTGCGGCCGAGATGGCAAAAGTATAAGGTAGATTCGACTATGAAATGTTTCCGACCCACATCAAAATGTACGAGTACAAGGCATGGGCCGATATTGACACGATAACCAGAGCAAGAGGTTACAATTATATTGGAAACCTGATGCTCGAGTACTTGGAATTTAAAAACGATTAATCCCAGAGAAGGTAACCAAGTTGGAAATGAAAAATATTATCGAAATAAAATACAAAATAAAGAACTCTTCAAAATTAATTCAAGATAATACAACTTATGGAGTTATATTGCTCAAACGATTCAATCGATACGTTTATATGGGGAAATGATATACTCATGTCTACTGTTCGACAACAAGGTGAAAAGAAAAATATATATACTGTATATAAACACAAACGAAAAAAAAAATCCCACTTTTAACTTACAGAAAATTCCAATATTCCAGTTTTATTTCAGCACATTCATTATTTCTAGGATTTTCAAGATATTGGGGTCCCAAAAGATTGAAAATCACTCAAAAGAATACAGGAACCTTGGCAGATTGTTTTTGTGCACGGCCATCCGGATATTATCAATGTCGAGAGGGCTATGCGGGATCGAGATTTTCCACTGCCACTTGGTTTTCTTGCATCCATGTCATCACAACTATCAATGTCTCAAGAAACGAAGAAACAAGAACAGACGAGAAGAATATAAGTTGGAAGAAAAAATGTATATTTCAAGACCAACAGACACTTGATCCGTCCTGACGTGGTTTTTCGTGGTTTCCCACAGTCCTCGAAGTGAATGCTTGGATGAAGTACTAATTGGCCACGACCTTTAATTAGTAGAGTGACAGGCCTAGTTATATCGAGGACTGTCACTCCTTATTTTTTATCCTTTGTATAATGGTGAACTTTGCACCTGCTGTCATTGGAAGAAGTGAACATTGCCTAAGAGACTTAGTTCACACTTTTAACTTACAGAAAATATTCAATATTCCTGTTTTATTTCCTTCACTTTCAGGAAAAAAAATGAAAAAAATAATTGATATTTTCATAAACAGAAAAAAATTGCTGACTAGTAGAATTATTCAGAAATTTAAATCCAACTTCTCTCCACAAATAAAAGCCTCATAATGGTCGGAGCGAATGAATTTTACCATTGATTATACCATCCACTGTGTATACATTTAGATTCGCCGTAAAAGACTATCTAGAAGTCATCACAACTAGATTCGTCCAGCTTGATCCAACTTTCATGGGATATCCCGTCAACGATATTATACATCTCGCCCATAAATGAACTCGACCACATGGTTTAGACTTCCAATCAACGAAAAAATACCTAATATTCAATCAAAACAAAAATATAACTAGGGTGTATATTCCAATTTCAAAAAAAAAACTTGATACGTAAGTTAATTTGAAACATAATTACCCTTTTAACTGATATAAAAAAAGGTTATATATATTCTATAATTATCTAATTTAACAACCGCCAAAGAAGAAAGCTAATATAACTCAAGATAATAAATATACCTTGACAGGTATTATAACGTATACATTATAATCCGTTGTTTGCTCACTTCCGTCGTGGTAAGAGACTGATAGGGGATTAATTCCTAGCTAAATTAGCATAATTCTAGCGAGTAATCGTTTCCATCCAAGAGGCAGGTTAATGTGTATAAAGTGTGATCCATCCCCTCCCCCCTCCCCTTCTCCCCGGCAAACTAAACCACGTGCTTTGTTGACAAGTATGACACAATGAATATGATCGAGTCACCGTCATAGAGTGTCACAGAATGTCAAGTCTTGAGTTGTGATGTTATTACCGCGCGTCCGTTCCGAATCGTGATACTATATTAACGCACGACAGTGTCGAGTTCAGAAATATCGTGTGTTTTGTGGATCACAAACCTGGCAATAAGACGGATGTATTGAGAAACAACCATGTATGGAGGTTGGATAGATTACCCACGACTGGTCGCTTAAAACTGTATTTTCCATCAGCTGTAAACGTTTAATATGCAAAGAATTTTGAGAGTAAGGTTTGCCGAGGATCATTAATTACGCGTAAGATTCACGCGTGAAGGCGCCGTGAAGCGATAGCCTTTTTTGTAAAGAACACACGAAACAGAAATTGATAACAAAACAATGAGATGCGTTGAAGACTTTTTACTATGGATAGATATATTACTTGAACTGGTGTACACTGATTTAATGTATAGCAATTTTGGGAAAATATAGAGATACAATTACACTCATTAAATTTGAATGAAGAAATGATTTGGGTGATGAAGTGTCCTGAATCAAGACCACAATTCTGAATATGATACTATAATTTTCAGTCGTATCGCTTAAACTATGAAAGGCAAAAGGTGAAAGAGAATAGAAATGCCGTGGTTCAAAGCTTAACGTTGAAGAAAAGTATGTGACATTTGACATACAAAAGAATTGGAAAAAAGAAAAGAAAAAGAAAGAAACTCATAGAAATTTGAAACAATGACAGTCACAAAATGAAGACAAAGAAAGAACTCAAATAACAAATAACGCTCCAAATACAATGCCTCAAGTGCTGTCCATTACAGTATATTATGTTCCATATTTCAAATATTCAGATCAAATTGTCGTCGAAGCGTTGACCTTTTCACGCAATTATTTCAATAAAATACAATGAAAAATACTTCACCTATTACAGATAGTAAGCTGCGCATACGAAGATTACAACTCACGTTAACAACCTAATTATAAAAATATACTTTCATCAACCTAGCACACTGATATTTTCATAACCTAATTAATCCCCCCTTCCCAAACCCACCCACCCACCAAGCTCAACAATGTTTGACCACCACACACAGCAAAGGCGTGCAATCGTACAGTGCACCATGCAAAAATAAAAAGTGTCCACCTCACAGCATTGACGTGCGGGTTGTCGTACGTACAGGGGGGGTGGGGGTGAGTACAGTACAGGTTGAGAATTGAGTCATCACTCACTGTGTGGCCCCCTACGAAGAGGCGGCGGGGGCGGTGCGATGGGGGAGGAGACGCGGAGGGCGGCGGTACTCGCACCATTAATAACCTCACCTCGGTGAATGTCGCCCGGCGGCGGCAAACAGGAAGCTCCAAACTAGTCATATCACATGGGCGAAATTGCGGGGATAAGAACAGAGATGTCTCAGAGAGGTGCCCCCCCCCCCACTCCACCCCCCGCAACCCCAACACAACCTTTGAATTGAAGTTACCCTCCGTTTTGAGGATACATATGTGTACAGTGCTGCAGGGTTGTAAGGTGAGTATATCTGTGAAAATTTGACGGGGAAAAATGTTACATTTTTTACATTTCATCCGCATGAAGGCCGCCAAGGTGAGTCTAATTTGAGAATTTTGAATATAATTTCTGTATTTTTTTCAACCTTCATCAAAGTTTTGCCGCAGTTATTGTTCATCACCAGCAATTAGGATTCATTCTGAAATCAATTAAGATTCATTCGGAATTCACTTATGATACGACATGTTTTGGAGATTAATTACAGAATCGAGAATTTAGGAATTGTAGTAGAGTAGGCCTATGCTTACACTACAATATGTTTATTACCGAGTTTCTCAGTCCGCACAACGAGGAGAGAATAAACACTAATGCAACACCAAGAAACACACAGAGTAGAATTGAAAGTTATCATTTCCCTCATTAAAATCTTTCCACTTGCATATAATAATAAAGCTTTTAGCTATATAGGGTCTACTGAAGTTCATTCTTCGTGACTGTCTGATTAACTCTCTAATCCATGTATATACCTCTTCCACTTCGCTAGAGAGTAAATGCCATGCAATTGGTCGTTGTTATGCATTTTATATATGATATAAAGACATATACACAGTGAACTTATGCAACTTTGAGTCATTACGCCGCATTACGCCACCGCACAATACAGAAGGCAAGTTTATTACCGTATTGTGAGTTTTTACTGGCGCCTATAAAGATAAAATGAAATTGCACTACTTCCATGCAAAATAAATGTTCCATTATCAAGTCATTCAAAGGTGATAACTAACAAATCTTTCGCAGTGATGATCGAAGTTTTTATCTTTACATATGCACTTATAAAAAGTGTATATATACTTGCGTCCACGAGAGTTGGAGGTTCTCTATCAACATAACAAACACAAATATCACCGTGATATGTGCAAGATGTGGTGATAACAACATACTTTATCATAATACAAAGTGAAAGTGTACCCACTCGCGTCTTCCAGTTGAAGTAATTCTGGGGTCAGAATCTGAATCCATGGTCCCACTTGCCTGTAGCGCAACTATCGCTTACATATCGCACTATAGAACAACAATGCCATATATAGGACTACACGGCTTAGTGGAATCAAACTGTTAGAGGTGGCATTTGTTCTTCACGAAAGTTATAGGTTTGGTAAGTTCAACAATGTCACCGGTACCGTAGCCAGTCTTCTAGTTCTTCTCTTCTGCTACATAGTTCACAAGGGAATCCGCTGAATCGCGCCGGCAAGTGGGACCGTATAGGCTTTGATTTGACCGATTTAGAAGACTGATTTCAAAACTAAAACCAATTTCGTTTAGTATCTGTGAGCCATCAGTCGATTGAACGATAAAAGAAGAACAATATTTACAGTACACTATGTTTTCTAATTAATTATATGTTATACTTCAGCAAATCTATGCAATGAAAATACAATATTGAGAACCTCACTGAAATATTAGTGTTGAGTCTGAATATATACACCACGGAAACTAAATACTGTTGATCGTATAATCTACACAATGATGAATTCTGTGAATAATGTTCACCAATACGGCACCTCTACCAACTGCTACATTCTCATTTCGATATGAAACACTGTGAAAAATCAATATCAGGGTAGATGAAAAAAAAATGAAAAACATCATTTTGAATTGGAGAAAAAATATTCTTATTACATTCATTACATCCGACAAATTTACTTGTAAATCGAATAACCATACTGTTGCACTTGCATCGCACCAACCTATTCATCGTGAACGGAATAACTCGATGTAATAAAAAATCGCTCAAATGTAGGCCTATATTGTTACCAATCCAAATCCAGATCGAAATTAGCAGGTGACATTTCCCCCATCGCCCGATACGTATCCGAATGTCAGCAGGTTTCCACATTATACATCTACGGGTAAGTAATAGGCGAGCTAGCACCGGGGGTAACAAATGTCAAGGCGACGCCGCCGAGCGCCGACGACGTCCTCCCCTAACGAGAGTAACGAGGTATCCGTCGACCGCCGCCGCCGCCGCCGCTCGTGTCAGTCAGCCGGATTGACACGAGTGTAACACGGGACAGTATCATCAGGACGGCACGGCGCGGCGCAAAACCTGCTCTAATAAATTAGCTCAATCAACCGTTGGGCAGGAAACAGAACATTTGCTGATCAGCGAATCACATAGCACGTTGCTAAGGGGGTTTAATAATCGGCAATTAGATTAAAGGAGGGGATGGTTTTTGTCAAGTGACGTACAGACAACGCATTCAGTCATGGAGAATTGCAAAGCCATTGCCATATTATTGAGAACCTCCCAATTTGCATGATTTCTGTTATAACTTGATGAAAATTTGATATCCATCAACTATATACATGAATCAGATTTTCAGAATATAACACACATAATTCTACATATTTTACTGATGAATAAGCCATTATTTTATGTGAATTATGAATAAATTACCAGTTTGTTTTACTGGGATATAGATTTTTATTTTGGCATACTTTTTGGTAGAGTTGCCGATCTGGGATAATGTTTATACAAGGAAAGTGTAATTATGGAGCACATTTTCTGATGATACGAAATACTAAACAGGTCAGTACATCACCAAGTATGTCTAGATTGACCGGAACAGGCCAAATCAACGATCACGTATATTGATTGCAGCAATCGGTATGATTATGGATTCTAAAATCTAAGCGTTGTTTAACCATGGTCATCATTGTTTAAACATGATAATTGATTTGGCAGAGTAGGTGCGTGGCAGTGTGTGGTAAGTGTGATTGACAGATAGTTGGTAACTGAAAGTGAGGAAAGCAACACTAACTATTTGATGAACCTAACCCTCCCGCCCCAAACCACAGTCGTATCACGACACGACTGTTTGCAAAACTATCTGAAATATTAATCATGATTTTCAGACATTGTTTGGCTTCCATAAACCAATCATTAGTAGTTGGTTATACCATGGTAGGTTAAGGTAACAAGACAATAGAAGAAAATCTTGAATATATTCGAATATAGGCCTAACATATACTTGAATATATGCACACAATAACTTACGCAAATATACTCATCTTGAAATAAATAACATTCACATGGGACCAACTCACTGTTCATACTTATTCAACGAAAATGTATAGGCCTACAGCTGCATACACGTTGACGCGAGAGAGAAATTATCACAAGAATCGTTTATTCATTTAATTACGTAAAACATCAAAACCAGAACACAATTTTCAGAAAATAGGGAAAAAATTGTTACATTTTATTTACATCATCAACCATTGTTTTTCAGTGTAAAATTGTTATAACAACATTCGGTTTTTACTTGAATACAAATCTACTAAAATTGGCAATCCAGATTTCAACTAAAATTGACATTCCAGATACAGATAAAACCCAACATCAGAGGATTTTGTTTCTTTTTAGCTCTGCCATCGAATATTGAACGCGAGCCAGTCTGCATCAAGCTCGTCTGTCGAATCTCGCCCTTCAATGTGGCCTACATTATAGATGTGTATTCCGGAGGGTTACAAGTTCTCATGAACGAATCACCGCTAGACGACCACGCACCACTCCAGCCCGTGTGCTACAGGAATAATTCAGGAATACCGGGGTCGACGTCGACCCCCCCTCTTTCCTCATCCCCTCCCCAATCTCGCTAAGTGCGCTGGATTCGATTAGGATGGACAGACCACGCGGGACATACGCGGCAGGGATGGGATCAGCTGGTTGAATCCAACCTCCCTCTCTCTCTCTCTCTCTCTCTCTTTGAAGCAAAGGCCTCCGGGGCACACAACTTTCACTGGATGGACTCCACGGAGACGTAACGTACTTCCGGTTATAATACTAGACGGGGTATACCTCCGTCAAACTCAAACCCAATATACCTGGTATAGTGTATAAGGATCAAATATCACCTATCCTATAATATGGATCGCGAGGGAACTGAATTTAACGTTCAATCAAATCTAATAATTGGTGTTGCCATTACATAATATGGGTTAGAAATAACCCAATAGCTATTTATAGCACAACACGTATATGCAATGTGAAAAAGCTCGTCAAACCGAGAAGATATTTATATTTGCATTTAATATGTTCATACTATATGCAATTCATTTTATAATTAGCCACAATAGACCTGTATTTCCTTGAAACATTTTCTTCTCCTTTCTTATACATAGATTCAAGTATTTTGAAAAATAAAATAAGAACGTTTGGTCCAGTTTAGGTCTGATAGGTATATGCCACGGTCAAAATCAGTAAAATTAAGAACCATCTTCAAAGTACCACGACAAAACATAATAAAACTAAACATTTAGTAATAGATTCACGCGACATTATGTGTCGACTGTCGATAAAACTGAATGTCTACTGCCACACAATAAGCCGGTTACAAACAGAAGCGCGGAGTGATTTTTATGTAAAGATTTGTTTGTCGCGAGTCGTAAAACTCGTCTACCACAACAATCCCCCCCCCCCCAACCCTCCTCCAAACCGCCATCCACAGAAACAGCGCGTCGATTATATCTTAGCAACAAGGAACATGTAAAGTCAGAGACCTACTGATACGGAATGATCAAGTCACATTGTCAATACGTCGAGTTATCCACGAAACAGTTGAAACTACTCTCGAATTGGATCGTATAAAAGTGAATATGACAAAACAGATTTCAGTAGTTGTATATGTAACGTTCATGTAATGTAACTTTGTTCATTGTTCGACATTTTGTTGACAAGTGTCAAACCGGACATGACTTGCAGACTTTTGTTAGCACGACTATTATTTGATGACGACTACTGCACCAACAGTTATACCGATACGTTATGGGGGTACGAACTGGTGATACACGACTGATTTTTATTGAAAACCCATGCCTTATACCCACTCAGCTTCGATTGAGCCAGTACGACGGCTAACGAAGAATAGTACTAAAATTAATAGATGCTGAGAAAAGATTTGTGTCGTTGATGTTTGTGAATTGGTGAATGGTGTTAGTGATGAAACCAAAAATTAAAAGAAGGCTGCAAAGAAGGACCCACTGGCCATTTCAATTTATACGATTTACTTCGAAGTATGGGATCTGTGACGGTCAGGACAAAATTAAATTATTCTATTGCTGATTAAATCAAGTTGAACATTCAATTTTTCAACTCAAATCGCCACTATACACAAACTAGAACTCGGGTGAATTTCAAAGAGTACAGCTGGTGAGGTCATTTTGTGTGATTCAACTGATCATATACGGAAAGGAAATTAAAATGATTTGAAAATGAAAGTAGGAAATGTGTACATTCAATTCTATATACAGAATAACTTGGAATATTTCAAAGTTGAAGCAATTTATCAAAATAATGGATTACAACAATACCTGGCACTTCCACCAAAAGGTTCTGTAAGTTTCTTGTAACTTGGGTATCACAAATTTCTAAAATATGGATGCAATTAAAACTCACATCTTCTGATGAGTATACACTAAGAGAGACTGACAGCTATCTGTACATTTACATCCACTAATAACAGATATGGAATAATATCACCAGTCAGAAGGATCTTCACTCAGTTTTACAACTTTAATAAGTTTTAAAACACACCATTCCAAGTTTATGAAGTGTGATTATCGCCAGCAATAAGTAAAACTGCTAGCATTCCCAGACACTCCAAGCACAGTGCATCTTGCCAGTAAATTGTCACCATAATTATATTGCATACTGTGCGCAGACATTATTACATCCCCGTAAAAAGTATCTAAATCATGATAATATGCACAGACAAACAAAGAATAAAAACAAGACTAATGCGAAGAAAGGGCGTTGAAATCCCGCGCTGGGTTTGTATAAATATAAAAATGTGAAAAGGTTAACTGGCCGGTTAGGAATTCTAACTCCCAGTCGGGCGATGACAACAAACGAGGATATGTTCTCGCCTCGGAAGAAGAAATAAATTGACTGTTTGCCATCTCGAAAATTAAACCCGTTTGCCACTTGTTTGTGAACGCTGGTCCAAGAGGACTCGATCATTCCCGCGTAAGATGATCTTCTTGTACAGAGTTACCTGGTGGAAGTTCTGTACTGCATCACGGCGCAATCATTCCTTCATCAGTTTTGTCGATTTGTGAATGATTTTGGAATGTTTCAAAGCGATAAGAAACGTTAATACAAAATTATTTCAAGTTTGTTCATTTATAAATACTCACATTTTTCAAATCGGAATTCAAATAATGAATAGAAGATCACACTATACAGTACAATTTACTACAATTACACAAATCTTTATTAATAGAAACAATTTTGAGAAGCCTGCTTTCTTATGTTTCCCTCTCAAATGGTACCCTACAATAGGCCACGACGGAGTTCTCAGTTAACTTTGCCGTCCTACCGAGAAAAAATGTGAACGAAAGAAATTCCAATATTACCTCCAATGTGATAATCTTCCAATTTAGTTTTATTTCAATCTAAATACAGCGAACTTATAAATATATACAACTATCCGTAATACCAGCAATATAATTCAATCGAAAATCCCATATAACGTCATCGTCTCACTGCCATTGCGATGTTACTGTACATTATTGAACCAAGACGCGGGCATATCCGGCATGTATTATTAAATACCCAATGATTGGATCTTACGAAAGGGTGAACTGGAACTGGATGGTTTATTATTTACGCCGTGTATATCGAGTGTGTGTGTATAGAGCACTCGCAGGAATTGCACACGGGCACAGCTAAGGCATGCCAAACCAAGCGAACCACATACATGTAGGATGTATGAGAAACGAAACCTTCGAGAACATGTCGAATCGGATTACTGCGCTTTTCAATCAATGGTGTAATGGTCGGACGTGATGGAATTATCCAAAGTCAAATAACAAGAAAGATTGAAAAATATCAGTTGTGGTATCTGCCATTTGATTTAGTTTTATATATATTTAGGCCTACATAACATTAATTTTGAAGATTGTATTATAGTAGATGTATTTTGAAAGTTGAACTATTTCAAGATTCTATCAAGTAACCAAATGATGAATTTATATTCTTTATATGAAATATTATCAAGAAAGTGAGTCCCTGGTGATGATATCAGTGGCCAAGTGTGCGGTTAATTTTAATCTATCTAATCGGCCCCAAAAAACTGATGGTTAAAATAACTAAAGAATCAACAAGTATACGTTGAACAAAATTAAATATTTCAGTTTCATCATTTTTAATTTTACAACTATCATTTCTGTAGCACATCGAGTGAATGTTGAACGTGAAGAAAATAATACTGTGACGAATTAAGATAAGTAGACCTAACAAAAAGTAGTAGAAAATACGTGTTTTTTTTTGGCATCGAGTCGATTTAAGCTCCGGGTACGGGATTATATAGTAAGTAAGCAAGCTAGTTGGTCTCTTGTATTGATTTTCACGTTGGCTCAGTTGTTAAGGACGTTAGAAGAGAAACGCACGACGGAAGAGTGTGGGCACGGGAGGATCCTGCCATGATACTTGACGTACACACATACTCAATCTACACGTTACACATATGTGCAACAATCGAGACCACTCATAAAAATGGACGATCGAATGTTCCAACGAAATATATGTCAGAAAATGGTATACTCGAACGACTTGAATGGTGGTACAGTTGAGATTTTCTAAAAAGATACATAGGAATCAACACTGAGAAGCATTTTTTGACACATCACCGTTAATGCTTCTTTGACTGTTAATCTTCTTAGTGTTAGATTAGGTGAAGACATGTACAAAATATTAAACGTACAACATACAATTATTTAATAAGGAAATGTGACCTATACCAGATTTTATCGTTGGAATAACTGGCATACATGAACCTTCACTCTGAAGCCGCATATACATTTCAACCAGTACCAAATGTCCAGTAGACATCCGCTACAAGACACTCACTTAGTTTTACTTCATTTTACAAATTGTACGTTAGTGATAATATCTATATTTGATGACCAAAAAGGACACGATAGTCATGATTACTAGTAGGTTCCAATAGTTTCAATTTCCTTGACATATTACATATTGATATAGGACCTACTATTTTGTTTTGGTCTCGGAGACTAGTTGAAACTGAGCCTCCAACCATCGCAGGTAACTCTTGAATCATCTTAAAGCACCTCAACTATATATATCGACGTTGAATACTCGGAACTCCATTTTGCGAACAGAATGAGCGACCAGTTGTTCGAACACATTGAAGAGGATCGAGAACAAAGGTCGAGAGAAGGAGGAAGAACTGAGATGAGAAGGGAACACAACAAAAAGCACAGCAATTGTCCATCGCGTTGCACGAAAAACGAGTAGTAATTAACATTGAGTCGACGACGACAGATCAGCAAGAAGTCGAGGGAGGTAATGCGAGGAGATTAGAGCAGTTATCTTGGGACGATATTACTAAAAAGTTGTAACCCTAGTTGTGGGTTTCCAGAGAGTGTAAGAAATTTCAAGTCATACCGAACAAATCAAGAAATATAGGCCAGCTATATAATTTATGAAGACATTTTTCACATCAATTTTTCAAGCAATTGATCAGAAAAATGAGGAGTAATTTTGAGATGTGAACAATCTAGAATAAATCTTTAAAATCGTACGTATTTACCTACCTATACAAGTGATTAGGCTTACAGGATGAGTGGAACTTATACAAAAACATACACCAAATGTTGCTATTCAAACCTCAGTTTTTAGTGTTATGAGATTTCATTCTTATATTGTTATCACTAGGCTAGACCAATTCCAAGTTTTCAAAATTTTGTTCAAGACAGCACTGACTTACTACGGTTTCCGGAGTTTTTACAATTATTCAGTACCTTCGAGGATACAAGTATACCATGTTTATTTGAATCAAATCTCATATCAAAATCACGTAATATTTGAAAGATTGTATACTCCAGTACGTCTCTACGTCATTCTAAACTGTAAATGATGTGTCCGAGTGGGCCGAGGGGGTGGTGGAGGCAAGGGGGGGGAGGGGGTGGTCTACTTCAATGTAACGCGTCCCCCGGGGGTCATTCTCTCAGTCCAGTGCGCGTCGAGACGATTACCAAGTCACACGGTCCATCTCACAAACTATCTCACTCGAAGAGCTGCATGTGCTGGCCGGACACAACACCCCCCCCTCGTACCCCCGCCCACCAAACGGGTTTAATCAAAATTAGTTCATCTTCACCTAGCAGAACGGCAAATAACATGACTTCCTTTTTAACCCCTATCTTTTTAAAACGCGCTGATCTTGCTGTGTAGAATGTGTATACATTTAATCCCAGAGCTTGTTTGGATCTGACCCTCGGTCTACGATAATAATGGGAAAAATGGACAGCGAAAGATACTCTTCCTGTTGGATGAATCGGAGTGGAAGAGTTCATTATGATGTGCATTTAACCGATCGTCGAATTGGATCCCTCACTCTGTTATATACACGTAACAATTCGAAACCTATACGGCTAACGTACGGTCCGATTCTTCTTCCAATTAAAACGCATGAAATTATCATCCCATGATTAAGGACTCGACGTAACCTATAAATCAGTAAGGAGCACCTGTTTTCAGTGTGATAATACGTCTCTCGCCTATATTATCAAGCAGGCAACGACAGGTCGGGATTAAAAGACATTCTCTTCCAGATAAACGTTTGAAAGGTAGAACAGGGACTTCTAATTGATTAAATAATGGTTGAAAAGTCGATATATTTATAATAGTCACGTCCTGGTTTTAGTTTACCGACCCCTGAGATAGGTTTCTACCAAACTACTTCAGTGCGTATTTTCCTCTAGGATTATAGTTCCACCATTTGAGCTGTTATGGCTTCGTATGTGTGTTGGCTATACATGTACGTGCGTGTGTGTGTGTGTGTGCCATTTCTCTATTATTTTCCTCAATTCTCTTTCTGTATATTTCGTCTTGTTCGCCCACCCTTCATCTCCCTCTCTCATATCTTTCTCTATACAAGCTCTTTCTTCATCTCTGTGCTTTCTCTCTCGCTCGCTCTATTTCCTTGTTCCATCCCGCGCTTCACAAGTTAGGGTATTTGGAGCCCGGAAATCCCGGAGCCTCCACGACTACTGCGAGAGTTGCTTCCCTTCCGACTTCTCTTCTTCGTCTCGGCCTCCTTTTCCTCATCCCCTAGAAACTGCACAATGCTCCCCTTCCCTCCACCTACCCCCTCGCCTTCCTCACCCTCCTCTTACAGCCTATACTAGCCGTCTAAAATACGTCCATCATTCACTCGACATGTTAGCCCTTTAACCAAAAGGCTTTGTAGTCGCGCACGGTAAAGATATGTGTATTGAGAAAAACTTGGGAAGAAATCAGATATTTTGTTGAGGCTATCTCAATGCTACACATTTCAATTATAGTTATGGCCTATTATTCATTCGACAATATATTTTTCAATCCACTTCTCTTGATCAGTATATATCAGTGTGACTTTATTACATCTATGACCCTATTTTTCCGGAAAAGTTTTGTTAAATGCATTTGACATTCATTATGAGGAGATTCTTCGGGTGCATGTATCGAGTACGTTGTTTTGATTTGATAACCATCAATAAATCCGTATAACTTATTCCTACTTACGGGGACGTTGACGCTGTCAGTCGTTAGTTATAACCGAAAAAGGTGAACTTACCTGAAAAGACAGAAAAACATTCATTAGATACAAGGAAATATGGAAGTATATACATGGTATGTACACGGAAGTATATACACATAGAACAGTATTGTAAATCTAAAATGAAAAATCAATGATGAAGATTTTGGTGGAAGGGCCAGGTTCATGCTTCTCTATGCACGGGTTCAGGACAGGCAAGTTAATTAGCAGACATTCCAATGAGCGAGTGTTGTAGATTGTGTACCATGCAACCTGAAAAATAATATCGTTACCAACTTTCCGTGCAAATGTCTAAAAAAAATATCACTACCAACCCTCCCCATGTTGAGTCAATCATCGTTACAACAATGTTACTGTTTTGCTAGAAAAAATCACGTAACTACTTTAATAAAAATAGTAAAATGTTTAAATGGCGGTAATCATCGTAGCTTAAAAGCCCATTATTTTGAGAGACAACCACCAACAAACCGTTATCCTCAACATACATCGCTGGCATAAGAGCTTACAACGAGTCGCTATACAATGTTGTGAAAAAAAGCGTAGAAAATAAATATTAAATGTTATAAAAAGGAGTAAAATGTGATTTCAACTCCGAATTCCCTTGTTTCCGTCTCTATCTCGGCGTCGAGCTCGGCTAAGTCTATATTATTGATGTGTGTAATAGTGCTCGGCTAGTCTTTTCTTACTGAAGAGAACAGTCTCCTTCGTTGGACGCCGAGATTAAAAGTTTGATTTATATGAGCAAGCAGCTAGGAAGGGCTTGCCGGCACTGAACGCAACGTACTGGGTCTTATGCTCGGGGACTATGCCCGCCAAAATGAGTTTCCGTCGTACGCGTCGGGGAGGCCTGCATGGCGGTGGAGCCGGAGAGAAATAAAGAGAGTGAGAGAGAGGAGCTCTCTCGACGTCGTTACAGCCACATACAGTCTAGTCACTTCTTGTACACGAATTTACCAGGTCTCGTACGCGCTCCCTTATTTGAGAAAGAATAATTCAATATTGAAGAATGATTTTGCATTTTCATTCATTACTGATATTCGGTTTTACATGTACGCAAGGAAGAATAAGGTCGTCTACCATCATAACAAACACAAATATCAACATCAGAATTGTATATGCTAGTTGGAAGTTTCAATTAAATGAATTCAATTAATTATTTAATTGCGACGACGAGCCTTTTTTTTCGTGAAACCTGGTATAGTAACCCATGCAAGGTGAATGAACAAGTTCACAAGGTAGCAAGTAATGGAAAGTATGTATTTAGACGTCAAACACATATCTTGATATTGTCTTATTTCTCGTTCTCACTCTATCTTCCAGTCGTAGCATGGATTTTGATTATTTTCTTGAACTATTCGATTCGGTACAGGGGACAGACTGGTACGCCTTCGATAACTCTATATACATACACCGACATCGCTTTACTAGCTCGAAACTACACGTCACGATACAATATGTTGACGAATCGAAACATACTACCGACGATGCTAATGGATAGGGAGGACAGTCGATCGGGAACAGCGAACTCTCGCTGATGTTGTTCTCTTCTTGTTCGTGTACAGTTGCTATAAGACGGCAAGCATACGGATGTATTCATAAATATTACAATCATTTGCCAGGAATTGCATTATGTGTACACGTACGTAGATAGAGGGAAAGGGAAAGAGAAAGAAAACGAGAGAAAGAGAAAGAGAGAGAGAGAGAGAGAGAGAGAGAGAGAAGATAGGAATTATTCATGACTGGCAATAGTAGAAGAGAGAGAATTTTGAAGAAATAAGGTAAGGGAAACAAATTGTTTTGCTAGACGTTGATACCCAAAATTAGTGTATAATTCGAATTTTATTACATGGTTACATTAAGAAAAATTAAGTCAAACAAACTGTTGAAATATATAATTGCCTTTCCAGTACGTAATATTAAATACCAAGTAACCTATATTATTCAATTGATTGAACTATACTATTTAAACACAAATGTAAGCACCTATTTTTATTTCGACAGGTACTTGAAGTGTTTTAATTTCTGTATTTCAATTTCAGTACACCTAACAGATTACTTTTCAAGACTTATTGATGAAAAGTTAGTGGCTTCTAAAATCTTTTTAATATTGAAGTAATTTTATATTAGCTATGCTGGTTGACACCTGATCAATAGGTTTCTCCAAATTCGTTAATTACAGTAAATATATATTCAACACACATTCGTAACAAAGAATTTTGAAACTTTCTATAAACGACGCGAATAGGAAGTATACGGCCAAGATGCCAGAAATAGTGAACTCAACACAAAGTACGATTTGTCTGCTGGAAAACAAAGACTCTTTTCAGTGCTCACTTCTCAAAGAAATGCAAAAACTAAAATCACACCTGTGTCCCGTTCTAACTCGGGAAAGTGATTCAATTTTACAATTTAACAATGAATGAACCCTAGTCGTTAAAACGCAAGAGTTTTATATTCAGCATTCATTGTATACAGTTCACGCGATTGAGGATTCTTTCGAGACGTTCCCGAATCTGAAATATTCTAAACTTGTAGAAGCGATGAGATGAAGTAATTCTTGATCACATTCTCAGACACGTGCGAACTGAGACGAGAAAAATCTCATAACACAATCCAATAATCACGTCAAAATTATAAATTATAACCATTGATTGGGTTGGGTTTTTGGAAATCTAGGGCCAAAAGAACTGCTATTATAACATAGTGATGCATATTAATCACACGACGTTGATGTAACTTAATCTTCTTTAATGGCCGTGCATACGCAACGTTACAATGAAACATCGAGATAATAATTGTGGACCTATACTATAAAAGGTTAGGTCTTGAAAACGGCTGGTCCGATTCAAGTATAATTTTCTAGTAATGTGTAACATTGCTGCTTTCAAATTCAGTGAAAATTCAAAAACAGTTCAAGATTTCTGTGACAAATGTTCTCAAAGCATACCAAAGTAAAAACATTTGTTTTCTAAAAAGTGGTGAAATTGATATATGGACCAAAACCAATACCGATCCGAGTTGGTTGAATCTGCAAGCTCACAAAATGTCCAGTTCATCAAACATTTCTTCGCAGTAAATAATTTTTCTAAAACGTGATAAAACCGTTAGCTTGTCCACAATAAATTTGCATGCCCGTCTGACCTGTGAAGCCTCTACAAAAACAAAACAATCAAACATATGAACCAACCAACAAACAAACAAATACAAACATAGAAATACCTGCCATGAACCAAATGGAAGTCTTCGCTTATGCTTCCATTGCAAAAAAATTCGCTTACGCAAAAAAAAGCGTTTTGCCCCACAAATTTCTCCATGCTCACACTGTTGCATCAAATATACTATGATTCGACTGTTATGTTGATCTAATACGAGGATCGACAAACACTCACAGACGTCAATAGATTGTCTCAATGTTACTACCAATAATCAGTCAGTACGCCACCCCCTTCCCCCAATTCCTCTTTCCTTCTCCCCGTCGTAAAACTAGCACGTCTGTTTGCAAGTACTACAGCCATAATATCGGTAGTATAGTGTATTGACGAAATGGACCACAACTTGGTAATAAAACCCGACCGAGTCTGTGAAACAGGGAAGAAAAGAGGAGAAAGAAGGAGTGATGGGGAGGAGGGAGATTTTTACGAGCACTAAACCCAGGGTTAATGTGTCGTTAGTATAAAGTCCAAGACTCTACTCAAATACCTTATGTTATGCTTCTTATGGGATAAATGATATATACGAGATGATATGTGATTTGGATTTCTGGTGGGTAGAGAGAGGAGGGGAATGGGATTAAGTATAATTCTACATTGTTGCTAGGGTCTTGGATAGCTCGTTCTTTGCAGGTTGCTAGATATCAATAATTACAAGTTTCTTAAAAGGATTGTCGAAATTATTTTCAAAAGTAAAATATGTTTCCCATATCTGTTTTAGTTAATCATTAGGATTCTAAATTGATATATCTTTTACGAATAAAAGTAAGCTATTTCTCATAAATAATAAACAGGTCAGCTGTATATTCTCCATCCAATAGAAAAATAACAATGAACAAGTCGACTCGACTAGTTTTGATCTCAAGTAGCAAATAAACAAACATTATGAAGGAAATAGAAAGAAAACGTCAACATTATATTAGAAGGAATATATGAGTTTGAATAATGCGTCTACGTAGTACGTACTAGATAAAAATAGGCTTCCCAATCATATCACTACCGTACTTTAATAAACGTAGACTATACAGACGAATATAAGCAGGTATTTACTTATCCAGCTTTCAACAAATTTATATTTTATACGAACATGATTTCTGTGTTTTGTGCTTCATAAAACGAAACTAAAAATAAACATTCTCAATTCACTCGCCCCCCTCTCCTCAAAACTCTCACAATTACATGGCTCCACGTTTCACGTGCGAATGAGACGAAAGAGAGAGAGAGAGAGACGTACAAAGCTAAGAGCGCAATAAGAATTCCAAATTGAATGTCACACCGAATTCCACTCCCATATTTGCCGTCAATAAAAACACGAGCAGAGTCCCACTCCGTCTGCTCCGACGTCGCGCGAGACTCCGTTCCCGTCCTCTCGCTCCCTCTCCTATCTCCACACGCCGCCGCTATTCGCACGAACTAAATGAGAACGAAGAAGAGACACCGAGCTATTCGTACAATGTCAATTACTTCCATCAAATTCCATTCCGCATTTATATTGTTACAAAATTCCATTCGGGAAATTTCAATGTAGCCATGCAGGCAGGCAGCCCCGGTTCTCATATTATGCGCTATAACATTCCGTTTGAAATTCACGATGAAGGTACGGTAAATGATTGTCCCCAAAGACAACTACCATCCACACATTTATTGCCGACGGGAAAAGTTTTGATGAGAAGAGATAGGAAGCAAGCAGTGAACAGACGTGGTGTAGGTAGAAAGATATTTACTTCAATCTCTATTCATGACTGGATGTGCACACGGATGTGATGTTCAACTGTTGATTAAAATAGCAGAGTCAATAGTTGACGACAAGTCGATGTGTTTTCAGGAGAGTATATATATCTATGTGTTTGTGGTCTGAGAACAGTAATGAAGATTCTGAGCGCGATTTGTTTTGTACATTTTCACGTTGAGAAACTGTGTGGTGAAGGAATTGAGATTTCTTATCATTCAAATATAAAGTATACGCTACAAGCGTAAAATCAGACGTTATAGCCTATAAATGCCATATTTCGCTGACTTATTTGTGATGTTTGAAGTATATAATTTAAAATATAGGCCAGTTCGATTTGATTATGATTAACAGAATGATATAATCTATTAAATCAAGTTCTATAACATTTCATTATCATAGTATAATATAGGCAGGTTAACTTATCTGATGTTGAAATTATATGCAGACCTATAGTTATTGTTAAAATTGTGACAAACCATCAGTTAGTTAGCTATACGAACGAAGAATGACAAAAGTAAGTTTCGGAATGTGTACAACTTGAAAATTCTATCCACAAGTAAACTTGATCATTTCTGATTTGTCCTCCATCGCAATCCTCGCCCAGCATCTTTACGGGCACACAATGATTGCGGGGGGCTAAAGGGGAGGGGGTGTGAGGGAGGATATAAAAGGGGCCGTAGCCCACCCACTGCGACCTCCCCGGGATACTAAGTGGCTTCGCTACATGCTCAACGTGGACAAGTTCACATTCTCCTCACCCTCCTTTCCCCCCAACGACCCCCAAATATTCTCATACATATATACCTATCAAGCTTTCCTACAACAGAATCTCCGAGTCACTGAGCTATGTTGTTACATGCTTTGTTAGTATCAATATAAGAGTTCTGGCCGGAATTGCCGATCGTTGCATCAACTCATGTGGACAATCGTAGGTGTCGATACGAAAATTGAGAAATACCATAAAGATCGTCCATGACGGCCAAGCAACATATACTTGAGTGTATATAGTGACCATTTTAGTACATAGGGCAGTTGGTCTGCCATAAGTAGGTTCTAATATTGAAATATGGCATTGATGAATTAAAATAATGTTACTACAAAGATGCTTGGACAATGCTTGGATTAACATACTTTACAAAGTTGGCGTGTTTACCACAAATATCTATTGTATATTTTTTTAAATAAGATCGAAACTCTATACAAAATCATTGTTTCACAATCAAGGCTATGGATGAAAGTAGGATCGTTTGGACAGGGCACCGCATGGCGATCTTACCCCCCCCCCCCCCCCCTACAAATATAACATTCTTAACGATTTTTTTGGTATAAGAAAAATAATAAACAAGTTTGTATACATCCCAAGGTTTAGTTAGTCAGTAAACGATAAGCACGTTGAGTATATTCTATTTTTAAATAATGATTACTTCAAAAATAAAATGAATAAGAATTTAGCCATAACGAGAAACCAATCGATAACGCAATCGGAGAGTTTTTTTCAGTTGTTTTGGTTGGCTACCCTGATAGTGGTTTTGTGCAAACCAGTACTGTACATCACCTGTGATTGGTTGCTCAGCAAACTCAGGCATCCACAACTAATCAACCAAAAGATATTCAACACAAGATTAAACCGTGAAATTTGTTCAACACCACACAACAACAACAACATCGCAGGAAATTACGAGCTGGGAGGTCAACATGATTAACTTTTTCGTGCAGGAATGGAAAAAAAAGTTCAGCTGGAGTATAATGTAATATCAAAGTGCGTCGAAATGGTTATCCGTGTCGTAAAATTTGATATTATTTGAAATGATGAGAGATTTGAAAAGATGAGAGATTTGTAATGATGAGAGTAATCGAATGGTTCTAATTTCGACATTACAATTCAAGTATAAAATCGAATAATATTTAATAATGATCGAGCGACTTCAGCATTTAGTATGCAAGTGTATACCTCAAATAAGAAAAAAATGTATTTTTTATATTCTCTCCTATACACAATTTTTAATTATGTTCAACCTAACAAATTGAAAACACACATAGTATAGTCGCAAACGTTAGAATTGAATCTTTTGTATTACCAATATTTTACGCATTAAAATTTGCACTCTTCATTTTTCATGCTGCTTATAAAGTACGGGCTGCTTATAAAGTACGGGCTGCTTATAAAGTACGGAACACATTGTCATTCACTGTAATTATTCAATATTTCCACTTGGTAATTGCTACTCATTATGTTCACATCACAATGTTATAGATTAATCTATTTGAATTTTATTCTGTATCGCTAAGAAAACAATCAATAATCAGGCAGGAAATTTCAAATGAAGAATTGTACCCACAAAACAGAATCGAAACAAAAATACTCCGAAAATATAGTGTTGAGATAACGAGATTTGAGACGAAGTTTTTTCTGCCACTCTCTTCCTGACAACTTGATAACATCGGTGTGAATGTTTTTGGCCACAGGTAAACTATTAATCTTACTCCGATCATGACTTGTGCATTAGCCCGGCGAAGAATCAGGAGTTAAGATGTTCAAGTGTCAATTAGAATATTGAATCACTTTATACGAACAATAGAATCTCAATGGAGGACTGTATACCGGTACATTTGAAATTACGAAAGAAGTGAAATGCACTTTTCCGATTAAACCTTTTATCATGAAAGGTGAAACTATTTATAATTACGTAAAAGGGAATGAGAATATATAATTAAAATTCAATATTTCTATAGTTCAAAATATAAGATATATTCTTGAATATGAGGTACCGGTATATCAAAAAATATTAAAAACATAAAAATGTCATATTCTAAGTTCAAGGGCCGGAATCACCAAAAAGAGAAAAGCTGGAAGTAATCACCACGGTTATACCCATGCTATTTGTTCACACTAACTCTCAGAATAAGGCTAACTAGACTCTGTGATACCTGCTGGTCCAAGTCAATTATCAATTCCACCTAAAAATACTACCATTTTTGTTGTTGTATAAAGCTTCTAAAACAGTGTAGGCCTAATCTGTATGGGAATAGCCCCTTTTAGTATATTGTAATGTTCGGAAAGCTTAATATCAAGGCAGTATTCACTTCAAACCGAACACTGCGGAAAACCAGGTATCATTCAGGAGAGTTCGACCATGACAAGAATCGAACCGTGGTCTCCTGAACGACGGATCAAAGCGCCAGTGACTGATCCCACCTCAGTCAATTCTGTACATTCATCATGTCAATACAGCGAGACGATTTTTCTTTTCTCTCAAACTACATGCAACTGAAAAAAAAATCCATCAAACAGGGCAAATGATTTCAAGTTGAAATTTCGAAATATTAAAAAGTAATATTACAAAAACAAGTATGTGAGCAATAGTTTGATGAATATGATTGCCATCTCTGACATGAGTGTATAGACACATGCTGGTTGGCCCCCCAATGAGATAGCTAAGCGGTTATGTGCAACCAATCAGTGCCTGTATGAAAGAAACGTAATTATATATTCTTATTCGTGTACAAGAAAGTGAATCTGAAAATGAGTTGTGAAGATTAATTAAAAAATCCAATCAGAAAATAAAATGAATCAGACTTATTATTTTAACGAGCCATATTGCTTAAACGGAACGGTACAGAGTGTAAAAAGATGTAATTAAAAATACGAGGAACGTAATTAAGTCTTTAAATTGAAATCACGTTATTAATGGTATATAGAAAAAAGAAAACGTTTAAAATAACACTTGGGAAATTGGGCGAACTTAAAAAGGGAGGCACTCAAGATTTGACTCGTACAAAACACCAGGATCAACTCGAAGATTTTCATAATTTCAATTTTGTTGTGATTTATTTTATGAAAGAGAATAGATTCAAACACAATTTCAACTTCGTTTGTACATAGCAAGCAATAGTCGTGATTGAGTCAAATGATAGTATCAAATATCGCTATATTTCAAACACCAGTATGGACTATTTAAAAATATTACATTAATCAGTCACTGAAGGATTTTTACCAATGATGATTTTACTAATTCAACTCTGGAAACCAATTTTTTTTTAATGAACATATCGTACACGTGAGGGAGTACCGCTACCTCGACTTATTTTAGCGACAATGATTAGGTTGAAGGAATAGTAGGTCTAGTGAAGATGTGAAATTCCTCGCTGATAATAGTACTGCTCATGTTGAATTCTAGACTGAAAATAAAGTCTAAATTGAAACTAATATATACAAAATCTGTTTAATTTTACACCCAATGGTTTTCTACGGACAAAAACTGTCATTACGTGCAACTAGATGAACAATAAATGTGTGGCAACAGATTGTCAATACATACGGACAAATACCATACATTATTACATGTAGTTTCGCATATCGACAGCTGATGATTTCATATCGAAATGTATACACAAAGTCGTTATTTATTTGACTAATGCAATACCAAACATACGAGAAATATGAATACATTTCACCATTCACTACCAGTCTGCCAACGAGTATGAATTTCCCGACTGGGATAGTTACACGCCAGCAGTGTCGAAATTGAACGAGTATCTCCCAGCTATACTCGCAATAACGATGTAAATGTATGAAAAGCAAGGGGGGGAAGGGGTTTTATAACATTACATGTATAATATTACTATCAGTGATGAACGAGAAAAGCCTTTTCTTCATCTAGCAAATAATTTTCTTGCCATTATCTCTGTAGGCGGGGGTGGGGAGAAAGGGGTGAAGGGGGGGGGGGGGAGTTTAATTACTTGAGCGCTGAGCTGGTGCATGGGTAAACGGGTAGGAGTGCTCCGCGAGATGATGGGAAGGGGTGAGGGGTGGAGAATGGGGGGTAGTAATTACCTAGAGCTGGCTCCTCGCGCGCGCGGGGGTTTAAATAAAGCAACATTAAGGATGGCTACGGAATTGCTAAACAACCAGCACCGTGCACACACACCATATATATATATATATATATATATACACACACACACACAGACGCCATGTTTTCACGATAGAAATTTCATAACAATAAAACATTACAATTAACTGCTTTTGTATTCTTCGTGCAATTTAGTTCGAATAATTGCCAACCGTATATAGTCGAGAGAAATGGCGAGCACACGTTTGAAATGAGCATTGCAACAACGCAGTGTATACTTCTTAATTAGTAGAATTGTATAAATAATCACTTTTGTTTAAAACATAATTAGTAGGAATTGTGCTGCCTAAAGGTAGGAGACTTGATTAATATTATACCACGTGTTTTCTCATTCCGCGGATCATCTCGGTGACTATCGCTCTTCACAAAGCTCGATTTGTTATTTTCCGATAAGAATTATCTGGTCTCACTTAGAATACGTTCATACGTACTTTTGAATCAGGCAGACGTCAATTTCACTGTAGAAATTGTATTTAATCGATACAATAATAATGGATAAGATGAATTATGCATGGGTAAATAATTAAAATGATATTGATTTTCAGATTCTACCAACATTTTTGGAATCGGCATTTTTTCATAAATCCATTCAAGATGTATACACAGACACACAATACTTGAGATTAAAGCTCGTACCGAGAAGCTATACGATACGATAGCAATGTACGATACGATTCGAGTCCAAGGCATAACCTGAAAAAAACTGTTGATACGTATGTTTGTGAAACGTATACCTGTATGTGCGTATGTAAACAAAGTCCAAACAAACTTGACGTTAGAATAAGTTGGAATAGATTACATGGAGAAAAAATGAAGGATGAATAAAATCCAACGGAGACGGTATGGTTGAACTGAATTTCACATTTTCTAGTAACCTAGATGGATTTACAAATTTACCAATTTCTCAATTACCGAATGAAATGAATCAAGTTTGCAGAAACGTCACTTCCACTAATTTCTATTAGTCCTCTTATGTATAGGTATTAGGTACACTTCCAACTCATCTCTCAGAGGCGGAGGTAATACGCGAGCAAAAAAACAGTTCTGATGTATTAATATTGATTATTCAGATGTCAACCGGTAACGAAAGAAAACTTCGTCTCACCCTTCGAAAAGAATTCTAAATGTTTGTAAATATATATATATATATATATATATATATATATATATATATATATATATATATATATATATATATATATATATATATATATATATATGTGTGTGTGTATTTGAAAGAAGGCTTACACCAGTTGACGTCTTTATTTGCAAACTGTCAGTTAACACATTTTCTAAATGGACTAATTAACATTTGAAAAAGTAGCGAAATGTGTTCTATGCGAAAGACTCGCTTTTTCAACTGAACCTTTTGAAGAGGAGTTGCTTCGACTTGACAGGTTGTTAATGCCCATTGCAGCACAGAACACACGAGAACGCTCACCCGTGACGTAATATTATACCCTTATTGGATGACGCTTTCATATATGTGTATACTGTAGAAGGAAAGGTTTATTAGAACAATTTTCAAGGGTATTAATAACCAACGAAATGATGAAAAATGTATTACAAAAATATCCCACAACGTTTTACTGTATATGTACAGTTTGTTAATGTCCGTTTACCAACTGATTATTAGCGGATTAAGGCTAAGCGATGGTTAGTGAATCGTCGTTTTTGCTAAACATGCTATTTCCATGCCTTGATAAATAGTTGAGAGGATCGATACTTCGTAGAACCGGCTCTAAATGAGATTATATTATAGCTATAATTATATTCTATCGGGGTGGTATCGCCCTTGTTTGCCCCGTCCGAACTCTCATACCTTGTAGTCCTTATTCTACACTGGGGAACAATAATTATATGTTTATTACCTATCTTCACAAAATTGAGAATATATGTCTATCTTCAAATCTGATCAAAAATTGAAATACAATATTGGCAATACTGCCCAGTTGTGCGAGCTATTTAAAACTTGTTCAAAGCTATACAATAAATGAAAGATAGGCGAGGTTTCGACAGTTTGGGACTATAATTTGACAGGTGTGACAAAAGCCAGCAAAACAAAAAAATTACGTACATGAGTATTTGTTACTCTTCACATCAATACCATCAAATAATTATTTACACTGAAAACGATGTTTTTTCCCACATTTTTTTATTTCAATTCAGAAATAATCTAAAAATCTCAAATCAATTGATAAAAAACTATAAAGAAAATTGATATAGGTGACAAACAAACCACTGAGCGAAGTCAAACACGAACACAACCCTGTATCGCGTTCTCCTCGTCCACCTGACGCCCCTTGGTGACGTCACCCATTGACGCTAATTAATAGAACAGTGTTCACCTAGCCCGCACGGCGCTTAGACCTGCGCCGATCAATTACAGACACAATACCATGTGACAAAACACTAGCCGATAAGGCACGCCGTGTCTCCATTCTAATAGCTAGACAATTAACTTGTCAATATGGGAATGACGGGCTAGTCAGTTGTTCAAGAATAAAGCTATGCAATTATAAATAGTTGCTGACGTATTCAGGCTATTGTATTTTATTGTTCACTTATGATGAAGCAATTAAGTGTCTGTAATCAGTGATGAATCGTGTCCAATTCATCAAAAATTATCTATCATTTTATCTATTATCTAAAAATATAAAGCTGCTTTATAAAATGAAGTCAAGTAGGGCGCGGGTTCGAGTCCGGCATAAGGCATTCTATGAACGGCCTCTCACCTTTCATAACTTCATCGCATCATTAATACCCACTTATCTTGTCCCACATATAAACTATAGGTAGTGATAAGGTTGTTGAGCACCATTAAAAAAAACTCGACTACACGAACAGTATTTGAATTTACTCTACTTTACAAATTTACATTCATTTCGAATTTACAATTTACTTGTGCTTTATGGCTATTATCTATGATACAGATAATAATCATTATTGGTATAGGACGATAGCAAGCTCATGCAAGCTCAGGTCTAAGATTTTGGTGGAGGTGCCGGGTCATATACTGAACCATGGTGACAAAACTTTTACGTTCACGCTGAACATATTATTGCTTGACATTATCAACAAGACCATGAAATACGGACCACAAGGATTATAAGCATATTTTGGTATGCCAGATGCTCAACAGTTGGTATATACATATATATGTATGAGGAAGGTATGTCACGGAAAATGAATAATGCTGTCGACGAAAACGAAAAGCAGGCAAGAGTTCGTTCGTTGGTTGTATTAAAGTATATTGCTATAAAACATTGCTATAGGAACTTTTATGCAACAGTTGCCGCTGTGGCCATCGCTGTGGCCGTTTGGAATGAGTATGGTGGCGCATCAACGACGCGGTTATATTGCGCAAGAAATACAGTAATACACTTATAAATATTTGTAAGCTATTAAATATTCAAAACTATTTATATTATGGCCATAGTTACAGCTGTTTGAACCAAGTAATTATTGGTGAATTGAGCAAAGATAAGCGAATCAACTTGTTATCACCCTTGGCTACCTCTGTTATTCTGCTATATCAAGAAATAACCAACTAATTAATATTTAATCATCAGTTGGTACAAGCGACTCGTGTCAGCTCTCAATTGTAACCGGAACTAGTCTTATAGAAATCTGTCAGAATAATTTCCAGTAGTACGCCAATATCATATATTTCCGATCATTTACAGTATAGATCATATAATATATATGCCTATATAGCCTACCCTATATATATATATATATATATATATATATATATATATATATATATATATATATATATATATATAAACCCACGAAGTCCATATGAACCATGCGCGGCTGCACGCTAGCGGGCACAAGCAAGAAACGGAAGTGCTATACTTTGTACCGGAAGCACGTAGTGAAATTAGTCCCTCCCTCAACCTCGTCTCTCTCCCTCTCTCCCACATCATTCCCTCTTTCTCACTCTCCAGCTACGTTATTATACGTTAGATATATATATATATACAGGAGGTATATTCTCAGGACTAATTTATGACGCGATCTTATAGTACGTGCTAAGGATCTGGAGTATGCCATTCTCTATACACTGCAATGGGATTTGAGCTTGTGGGGATGGGGGAATGGATGGGGGAGTGGGAGGAAGAATGCCAATGGTGCATTATGGCAATAAAGACTACTTTATATGGCGAACCTATTATAATAATACTGACAATAATTCTCCTAGAGAGTAATATGTGGGAATGTATGTGTATACGATAATGAATAATTATCAATAATGAGTTACGGTTCGGGAGTACGTCATTATGCAGAAACACCACAGACAATAAATATGGCTTGTTAAGTACCTGTACATCTACCACCATATTACAGTAACGAGCTCGATATGTATATGAAGTATGAACGTAGAATAGCGTTTATATAGCGAAATAAGCACATGTATAAATTTAATATCACGACCAATAAATTTCAAGTTCCCCACGAGTCAATTACTAGTCTAGAATTAGAATTGCTAAATTAAATAAGAATTCAATTTTCTCAGTTATTAATTGTTGACTGAATGTAATACGGTATATGTTGTACATATAGGCCTACCATTGAAAATTAGCTAGCTTGATGAGTTATATTGTATAATTAATATTTTCTTTGAGGTGGGATAAGATCGTCCTTGTGCTCCTCCTCCGAACAATCCTACGTTGTCATTCAACTTTGGGTCAAAGATTTCGATGTTAAAAAAATATGGGAACTTGGATATTCCACAAGAAATTATATCAACGGTATATCAACTGTCTCAATTTATATGCACTCATTATATAGGCCTACATGTCGGAATATCTCGTTGTTACGGTCAACAGTATTGGAAATCCAACTTCATTACATTTCTCCACTAGAACTATCATTCCAATTCGATTAAAGATTAAAACATGGGGTACGTATTCGATTATCTGCGACCGTCTACATGTCTGAACGAAAAGAAAAAGTAAAAGAAAAAAAACAGTATGAAATAAGAAAACCGCAACATTCCATGATATATCAAAACGTATTGGAGAACTTCCCGTCTTTTATCTCGTTCGATACACCTTTTCTCTTCTCTCCGGCTGTCACAGACAAAAAGAGAGAATCATAAAACTCCGTCTGTACACCGTCGCTAACCTCTGACCCCTACAGCGATGCCTCACACACGGAAGCTTTCAGGGCTATCACCCCAGCTCAGAGATCTGCACTCGCCCACTCATTGTTGGCTCGGAGAACAAAAGATCATTGTGCGGCAATGCTTCATTGGAGGAAGACGACGACGACGACATTGGTGTTATGCGGAAAGCTACTGACCGAATGTTGCCAACTCATTGGAGGTGTAAGACGCAGTGGTGTGCCGAAGGCATCAGTGGTCAAGTGGGAGTCGAATGGGAATTATTTGTGTTTAAATCTTCCATAAACATACCTTTTAATGTGCCTACATCTGATTATACTCTGTACTCAAGACTCCAGATCAGAAAATCATCTTTTCGAGAGAAATCTTTTCACTTGAACGTATAAAATAAAACATTGGTTGGGGATTTCATCAGTTTTGTGATCGATTTTTTTTGTATTTTTGTTGAAATTTACCAAAATAAATTCAACTTCTTGCTCTATTTTTCCATAATTTCTGTTAAGGTTTGTTTTCAACATTTTTGTCAATTTTTTTCATAGTTCTTGTTGACAGATTTCTTCGTTTTTTTAAAGACGACTTTCAATATTTTGGTTCCAATTTCAGACCCTGCGACCTCAGTGGGAATACAGCCTAGTAGTTTCTTTACAGCTTCAAATATATTGATAATATTTTCTCCAAAGTAATGGTGATCCATAGTTCATTCAATATTTTAATAATTTATTATAGTTTATATAGTTTGATAGTTCATTCCACAGTTACTATTAATCATCAACTCAAGATATATGTTTTTTTTCGTCCAGTGCAAAATTTTACAACCAATTTCACGCCTCGCTAAGGGGTACCTGATCTATCAACTCTCCGCCACTGATAGCGGCGTGTTAGATAATCTAGAGACGAGTGAATTGAACAGTGTTCTTTCTGTTTGTGAATGCATTACCGCGTTTCTGTTTTAATTACCGTGTGTGCGCCCATTGTTGCACAGACAAAACGGTCATGAGAAGCAGAAAAGGTGGATTTGCTTTTAGCAAAAGTAGTGACGGGCGGAAAAGATACCTGCGTCATTGGAATGAAATGTTTTATATGTATTTTACGGTTCATAGGATATAGACATCTGTCTTTATGTTATCGATGTAGGGAGATGTTCGGAAACATTTTATTTTATTCCAATTTTTATATCAAATTAAATTCATCAATTACAACAATTGAAAGAATTTTAGCAGAAAATACATTGATGAGAAATTATATTTATAAATCAACTCATCAACGATATCGATATTTTTGTACGGCTGAAGTCGTAATTAATCCACATCCAACTTGACAAAATGTTCCCACTTGTACTGTTGCACGAAGTGGCAATACAAACAAACATCAACTTACTACTTCGTGGTAGTTGTACCGTTTAAAAGTTATACTCAAACAACACAAAGCAATGCAAATTCCAACGTTCCATGAAATAAATGTATATTTTTCTCATCTCATTCAACAAGAAATTAACAGGATGGCAAGTTTCCATATAGAACGACTCGATGCGGCGTGGAGGGCGGTAATTCAAAAAAAACTACAGGGACACGAAATCCGGAGAATAAGGAATCCGGAATGAAATGAGAAAAAGGGGAGATTCAAAATAGCTCGAGGAGTGGGTGGAACGGGTGGAGAAGTGGAAGGGGGGAGGATAATACAGGACTGGTGTTAGATGTGTGAACGACTCCTAAGGGCCACGTTAACGCGTACGTGTATGTTTGTCTGATTTCGGCTGATCCACGTGGAAAAACAGCAAAGACAGAAAAAGAGAGAGACAGAGAGGTGCAGAGTTGACAAAACGAGAGAATAGCATTCACTGAAACGATGGACGTCTTACTGAGATACAACATAAAAGAAATCTTATTTAAATTTCGTTTTATAGCAAGTGGCTTTCGGATTCAAAATCATCTCAAGATTGTCTAAACCACTGTGGCTATATCTACACCAATTTGTTGTATCTCGAGTCAACAACTGCATGTGAACGAAAACTAGGAATGGTAAAAAGCGTGGTGAGAGTAATTGGGGAAAACATACCGATACCGGCAAATAACACAGAATGTAATCATTTCCTATTTTTCTGTCAATTTTCAATGGCTGTATTTCAAAGTCAACAGTGGACAGATATCCTCCCCGTTCATTGATATACGTCTTTTGGTATAACTAAATAAAATAAAAAACCACCCCTTCAATCCAACCATCACTTCAACCCCCCAGAGTCGCGCTTAACCCGTTAGCAAATGTCTTGTCACAGCTCATAGTCACTACCCCGCACGTACAACTTCCACTCCCCTCCGCCATATTCATTCCCGACAACTCCGACAACGAGAGAGAGAGAGGAGGGAGAGAGAGAGAGAGTTTGGTGTAGAGTATAAGAGACGGCGGCCCGGCGTCGAGTAGAAAAATTGTTAAATTTATGGTTAGGCCGGTGGTTCGGATTATCTTCTTGCGCCGCCCGGGCGGTTATGCCTCCCCGGGGACGTCTTCGCCATTACCGCAAAGAAAATCTGAAAGCGCTAGGCGGATATAGTGCAGTGTGTGCGAGTCACCACGAGAGTTGGCGGTTGACGCGTCAGTATCGCGGCAGTAACGCGTCGGCCAATATCAACATGATTTTTTATTCATTTTATTTATATTGAGCTTAAAGATGCACTGTATTGATGACTATACGATCTATTGGCGTCGGTGAATGATATACGAGATGATGGGACACTGAGATGAAAGGTTATTTTATAACGCGTTTTTGAAATGGTGGGAATGAGTCGGTCGTGGCCTGTCGTTAAGGAACCATCCCGGTATTGACCCGAACAACAAAGACCCACGAAAAACCTAGCTGACAAGATGGTCGACCATGGCGGGAATCGAACCACGGTCTCCTGAATGACGGTTCAGTGTATTGTAACATGATAGACTCGACGTTTACCGACAAGTTACAGATTTGAGACGTCTAAAACAAATGTTGGCGATGGTGTAAGGTGAAACATTACTATTTTGTTTTTAAATAACATCGAAACTTGATACAAAAGCATTAATCCCCAGGGCTATGGACGGCACCACAAGGGCGAAATTAGCACCCCATTTTAATTATTTTGAATAAAAAACAATGAACTTTGACACAGGACTGCGCTGTCTGTGACCATACTTTCCCGACGAGGAGTCTTCAGTTTCCAAAAGTCCGCAGTTCTGGAAGGTATTTTTTTCTACGTGGATAAATGGATAAAACTAGAAAAGATTAGTATCATTGCAGTAGTTTCGTGGTAAAATTAGTGTAGACCTATACACATTCAAGATATACGTTACTACTCGAGATACATGAATGCGACCCAAAATTGAATAGGCTTTAAAGAGGGTTCGAAACCTCAGAGACAAGAAAGGTTACAAACAGTCCTCGACGGACAGACGGTCGACGGTGCACAAGATTAAAAGAAAGGACACGCGGCATAACGAACGGGTTCGAGACTATTTCACCGTCGAACGCGTAAACCCGGCGTGCATGACGCGCAACCAGTGACTTTAGTTAGATAGAAACTTAGAGTTGCAAGTAAAAATCATCGTATCTTACCCCCCCCCCCCGTACCACCGACCCTCCCCCAGGGAGTCATAACTCCGCCGTAATGCATGCACAACCAGTAATTCTTTTTGATGAGCTGCAAAAATGTGTTCAACCCCATCTACCGTGATAGTTGAGTGTCTTCTCCCATCCACCCCCTTACTGCCCTATTTGAAACTCGTCTTGCGGCGGAGAGACATTGGTTAATGACGCTCTCGAGAATTGGACGTATAAGGTTCAAATGGAGATCTTACGTAGAGTTCTATAACAAGAAATGTTGATCGGATCTGATATGGAATTACTATTCAAATAGGCTTGTGGTATAGTGGAGAAAAAATCTGGCAGAATTCCTTATGTTTCTCAATGAACAAAACGATCAAACAATATGAAGCTATTCCATCAAGAATAATGACTATATGTTGAATATAATCCTTACGTAAATCTACTCTATAATCATGACTTCGCCATTATGAAAACAGCAGAAGCAATTCAAGTATATGTCTTACATTGATTGAATTTTTAGAAACAATTCTCAATCGACTATCGTGGTATTCGTATATTTGATTATCCATGAGTTTCGTCCATTTCGTGAAATCGAAGAAAGAGGGTCCTAGTTTTGGTGGAGGTGCCATGTTTTTTACTTGTCAATTCACCGTAATAAGTTCAAAGAAGTTGTCATCATTCAATTTCACTTACATTATTGGCACAAGGATCCTTCTGGTTCGAAACTTATCAGATAGTGCAATTAGGAACTCACCTGGAAAGAGAAGAGAAAAACATGGATTTAGCATTTTTCACAATAGGCCTATATTTTCATTACAGCAACACACATCACACGCTTCATTTAATCGTCAAGAAAATAAACATGAGTCAAAATAATACTAGATCATAAATCAAACGAACCCAAAAGAGTTGATTCGTCATCCCATAATTTCATTCTATTATAGTGAAAAATCAGAGCACAGATTCTGATAGTAACACTTTACACCGTCTATAGACCTATACATAACACCACATTGTCAAAATATTACTATTCTGGCTCTATATTGAGAAATTAAATATAACACACTAAACTGTTATAACTAAGATACATGGAATCAAATAGCGGCACCCAATAAACTCATCAGCTATAGATATTGACATCATCCTAAACAGATATCGAGAGATTATCTACTAATATAAACATGAATAGATTGGCATATAGGCCTACTAGAAGGACCAAAATGCTTACTCATTCACATAGGCACACGATATATTATTATTTTCACTTTATTGTAGTTTGAAGGCCATGTGTTGGGCGAAGAACAGACAGACTGACGGAAACCACGAAAAGACTCAGTTATGACGGGAATCGTACCCCGGTCCCCTGAACGCTCTTTCAGTGCACTTGCGACTGATCCACTCGTCCCAGAGGCATATATCGTGTGTTAAATAGCTGGATAGGATGTTCGTATAGGTCTCGCTAAAGAGAATGAGAAACTTCTTTCAAGTTTTAGTTGGACAACAAGTAAAACCGAGCGAGGGCCAAAATGTTTAGTGGAGTTTATTCCACAGCCATCTGGGAATTTCAAGAGCGAGCAAAAGCTAGAGAGAGAAATGGCTACGAAATTGGAATAAAATGGAGTAACAGGATCAATTTGCGGTGGTCCTTATTCTTCGTTTTCTAACTTCCCCCTCGACTCTCTGTAGGGAGGTAAGGTCTGACTGTTCTCTATAGCGGGAGGGTTATAATCAGGGAGTTGGAGAATAGGAAAGAGGGGGAGGATTCCTAGGAGAGACCAAGGGAAGAAGAAGGAAGAGGATGATACCCAGAGGAATGGAGACGCCGATGAACCGGGAACACAACCAACCCTTCAACTACGGCCAACTCCAGGTATCTAAATATAGTACATATATATAGGGTCTATACACGTCGAGGTTGTACGTATCCAACTTTCTTCTGTAGGCCTACTTTATTAATATTTTCTACAAACGGCTACCGTATAAATATCTAATATGACTATATTGTGTTTCAGAATGGATGAATTTTTTTTGATAAAAGTAAATGATTGATAGATTTTGAAAATTTAGGAACTGAATCTGAATAATTGAAAAATTATTCTATTGATAGTGATGGAAGTTTCATCAAAATAATACTATAATATAAATAGGCCTACCTCCGATGTTACACCGAATATATATATATATATATATATATATATATATCAATTCACTAATCAATTTATAGAATTTGATTCAATATATTTAGCAAATTCCAATTGATTTATAAGCAAATGCATTGACAAATGCAAATTTATAAACAGAACAAAAACATCAATTTTGAATACGACTGAAGCTTGCCGAGTTTTTCCCCAGAACATTCAAGTATTGAACCTATCTTCTTTAATACAAAGGTAGAGTTATCTAACTTATCTGACGACAACTAAATAAACAACTTCCTTAAAAAGGAAATGCACATACGTCACACGCTTTACTCACGAAAATATAACAACATAAAGTACGAACATATATAAACAACGTTAGTTCAATCGCACAGTTCCTTCCACAATGACGCGTTGAACACTCTAATTATTCACTGCCTCAGTTTTACAACTTCATAATGTTGATCTTTCCTCCCCCTCCCGATTGTTTCAAATAGTACTTCTGGCTATCAATTGCACCTCTATATCGTCGCGCCTCTAAATGCAATCGTTCGGGCGGGAGGCGGCCAGGCTTCGTACTCCAGCACAGACGGTAAACGCTCGTAAACTTCACTGCACAGTGCTGAGATCGGGGGTGAGTAGGGGGTGGGGGAATGGACAATTTTCCTATTAATTTTACGAGAATGTAAAACTGGATTTTACTAGTCTCTTGAATAGTGCTATAAACGAGGCAGTTTATTTGGTTGTATAAATTCAACCCCCTCACCCCCTATACGGCACCCGCGCACAGGCTTGGTTTTTACTACTTGCTGTACATATCTAACGTTTGTTTGGCTTACGGTTACGGTAGGTCGTGGGCGAACTACGTAAGTCAGGAAGAGAAGCACAAATGCACATGGAATAAAAATGAGTATGTGTGTGAGTGAATGAGTGGGCGCGGGGGGGGGGGGGAGATTGGTAAGGAAGAGGAAGGAAACAGAAATGAGTGTTCAGTAACTTTCGTTGTAAGTTTATATTCTTGAAGAAATAGAATTCCACATCACCCTCTACTTAAAGAATCGAATATGATATCTGACTTCTTGGCCTTAAACCACCAAGGCAACATTTTTCATCCTCAAAAACTGAAAAAGAACTCAAAAACTCTTAAAACTGTAATAATTTATAATCAATAAAATGATATGTGTATATTATTGCATATACATAATGTTGAAACCTTGATTGCTACCATAAAATATTGCCTAATTCCTAGGTTATAAAGATATAATTATTAGAAAGTCCCCACGGATATCCCAAAGTCCCAAGGAGAAAAGTGTGCATTATTGTATATCGGCCCAATATGCATTTTTTATAGGATATGGTTAATCAAGACAAAAATAATAGAAAATCCTACGGAGAGCGAACAGTCAAGGACAATGTTTCTAAAAGGGGTCGTAGTATTGTGGGTTTGCACGATAGATGGCACCCGCCACGACTAATGGACAACGTTCTACATTTGTCATTCTCTTCGTGCACAGAAGTCTCTTTCCTCTGATTAAGTCACTACTGCCCTTTAGCCCTCAGTTGCCCTATATATGATGCGTAAAATATAGCCATCTTTGTTCAACTTGGAACGTTGCCGGGATATATCGACGTCTTTGCAAGATACAGCCAAAACGATCAAATGGAATATACATACACAATTTACATTCTTGGACATTCTACAAGATAATAAATTATAAATATAAAACTGTAGACGGACTAGTTTTAAAATAAAGACAAATACCGCTATAATTATAGCAATGATAAAATAATGAGCAAATTGTAAAATATTATTATTATTCAACAAATTAAAAAATAAAGATACTGGTATCCACGAAAGAAGGTCGTCTAACAACACAATGTTTCTGCGTTTCTGCAATGCTATATAATAAAATCAACCATTTTTAATTATCAAAATATTTCAACTTGTCAGAAAATCTTTGAATAAAAACCGATTTCAACGAGAGAACATGAAAATAATATATACGTCAACAAAACTATAAAAAAAGTAATTGAAATTGAATATACATATGTATGATTTAAAATGATAACTCCAATGCATTCGAACCACCACATATAAAAGAAGCTTGGTACCACACGGCGAGTCTTACGGACATAAAACTCGACTTCCATTCAATTCTCATTTTAATAATAAAATATATATATATATATATATATATATATATATATATATATATAGGCCTATATATAAAACCTAGCCTACATACACTATGCGCACACCGTGGTGTTGTTATAATGCTATTCGTACACCCCAGAGGGCGATACCTCATGAGCGGGAAATTGCAATCTGAAAACCGGTGACAGGTGTGGGTAATATATTTTATTAGTTTTGTCTGTGTGTATCTGTCCACGTGTGTGTGTGTGTGTGTGGTCTGATCCCGCACTGATATTATAAAGTATGATCCAACATACCCGTATAGGATTACACGTGAAATCCATGTAAAAGCCTAACCTTTATTGGAATATAGTATTCGTATACAATGACGTTCTACAAGTATGAAACGGAAAATATTTCAGTTTTACACAAAAATGAATGTTTTCATTATAACATACTGGTAACATGAAGATTTAGTGATATAGAATCACATTTAGTGTAGTTGGTATGAGTTTCGTGAAAATTGGGATTAAAAATTCACTGGGTTTTACCGCAAAGAACTACTATCAAGAAGCTGATTAATGAATTGCTGTGAAGATAATTTTATGCATTCCCACTTTGCATAATCAAAATTACCTGTTGCACGGTGTGTGCCTTTAGGGATTCCAATGATAATAAGCTTCGCCTGTCAAGCGTACATATTAACAGCGTTATGTATCTTCTGAAAAGACTTCAACACCTTAACAAAGTGCACACTTGAATATTTTTGGATGAACGTTCTATGAAGACTAGATCGGATCGAACGAGTAATTTTCTGAAGATTTGTGTACAACAGACTGTTCGTTTACTCACATTCACATTTAGTACTAATCACGAAATATATAGGTCCATATTTTCAACTTGTTTAAAATTTGAATGGAATTTTAAAAGCAATTCAGAAGCAATATTGAGAAAATTGTTTTTTCAAATTATTCAATAGTTCTTTTACAGCAAATAATCAGTCAATGACAAATTCTTCCTATTGTCATTAAACTCGAACACTGTTCCCTCATGCACGACCACCGAGAGAGTTTTCCTTGTGCAACCTGTTATAACATATTGGATCTAATAATTCTATTGGTAATTTATATTATATATTTTACGAGCCAAGGTCTATAATTACCGGAAATGAGAGTGTATGCGCGCCAGCGAATGTTGTGGTCGTAGATTAAATCATGCACTGGACAAATGGAATCGTAATTAATTTGCCATAAATTCCCCTTCCCCCCTCTCCCGTTATCCCACCCCCTACGCTATCACTAATACTATAGCGTATACATACACACATATCTATGGATGAAATGTACATTTTTATTTGTATTTCGACTATTTTCCTTGTAGTGTAGTGACGGAATATATTCTGTATTCATAAAATCAATGACAACCGCTGTTGTATGGTTTTATATAGAAAACTCGTTTCGGGAAATGGTTTCAACTTTTGACAGTCATTTTTTTTTGTACTTTTCATTCACTGCCTTTTTTGGAATTATACTAACGAAATATCATTCTATGTAATATTTATACAGGAGGCCTTTGCTCATATGTTGGGCATTTTTTCAAACGAATCCGCATTATATTTATACAATCAAACTACCTACACAGACATTAGAAATACGAATGTGAAATACAATTTATAAATAATGAAGCACATGAAAGTTGAGTCCATGGGAATCGATTTAGTGGAATATCAGTTTTTTGATGATAACTTGTGTACGTTGAAATTCATCAAAATTCTGATAATAGAGAAACAGATATTTTCAATACCTTCAAGACGGTATGAGTAAGAAGTATACAACTTATATCGCATAACGTTCATAGGTATTCAGCTAAGAAAATTGACCTACAATTTTTAGATGAATACCTTTTGAAATGTAAGAAGTCAAGGTGAATAATTTTATTTCACATAATTTAGAACGAATTTAAGAGGTCTGTGTTTCCGCGTCATGAGAACTTTGATATCTCATTCTGTTCAAATTTGATCACCAAATAACTGAGATTTTGCTAAATTGTTTCCGTTGCGCTCTCTAGGCAAGAAATTAAGTATGTTTCATTAGTATTATTATAAGTATTATTAATATAGGTCTACATGAAGTACACACTTAAATGAAGACAGCTAAGTAATATATGGTAAAAATTCAAATATTACTACAATGCCAATTCATGTAGGTCTATTCATTCTTAAAATTGTGAAAATCATAATATATGGGAAAGCGAGGTAACTCGGTATTTTGGTGGAGGTGCCGTGTACGAAATCTTCTTCCTAATCTTTATTCCATAGCTAGCAAACGAAATGAATGCGTGACGAAAGTATCAGAGCCTATCGTCGAAAAAAAGGAAGAAGAACAGCTTTCATTTCGTATTAGAAGTTTACAAAAACGGCCCTTGAAAACCAGCAAGTCTCCCACTCCTGAAACTGCCATTTAAAATGCAGCACGTCGGTACCAAGTCTAGGCAATATAAGTCATCATATATTTTACAACAGCAAGAAGCCTCGTTATATTAAGAAGTATATTTTATTTTGATTGGTTGTTACTGAGCTAGCTCCACCACGGTAGCTCTGTGATGGCTGATCGACACGAGGCAGCATCCAAAAGACGACAACATCGCCCTATACCCGTGCTATACCCTATATTATACACGTTACACATGCATATACGGGGGTAGGAAGGGGATATGTAAAGCTATGTCCCAAAGTCCCTCAACGCATTTCAGTATGAAAAAAAACAAAACATCCCCTATCTGATGCTATACCTCCTCCCACCCCTCCCAGCACATCCACCCCCAGCACACCCACACACGCACATATCCACCCTTCCATCATGGCGTACACTCGTTAATCGCACCAATGAACCACTAACGCGCTAAATTAAAACGTTTTTTTACCATTTTATTTTTGCTCGCCGTTTGATTTATCTAACGTAATGAACGGTTAATAGAAATGTCGTGGAATTTCTGCAGAAGGTGCGCATAGAGACGGTAAATATATGATATTTGATTCATTACAACATTCATTTGGAAAAAAATCCGAATCGCATCTCAATACAAAATCGACCAGAACTAGACACAGGTGTTGAATTACATAAATGGCGATAAATGCATACCCTATAGATTAAAAATCCACATTCAACTTGAATACAATTCGCATAATTTTGGGATGAGAAGTATGTATCACGCTTACAGCAGCTACACATTCTCAATATTACTAGCGTGGGATGGATCTCATGGAGAGGCGAACCCATGCAGTACTACATAATTGAGAGTGATGTCTTATTTCGTCAAGAAAACACCCTAGCAAAAATCCTCAGTCATACTGAGCAAAACACAACGCATTCTTGGATGCAACTTCTGCTGTACCGCTGCTACCGAGGTTGCCTATCGTTTAGGCGCTACACTACCGAGAAATAAATTCAATATTATAGGCCTATATACGAACGAATTAAAAATTAACATGATTTCTAGAATAATTTTGTAAATAGAAACGTTGAGATGTATCAGGATTATATGATCATTCATAATTTAATAGTGTTTTTCAGCTCCCAATTAAGAACTCGGAAACTTGAAAACAATCAATCTATTTTATACATACACAATTTACGTACACAGAAAAATATTATGAAATTATTAAAGTGCACTTTCGTCTGTATTTATCAAAGTACCAACACTTAACATTGAAAAACAAAAAACGATGTTGTTGCTCGAGTTCCAACTACATTCACATAATGTACCCTTGTTTCCAAACTCCGGTTATATATCGGGCCGGCATTATCCACGACGACAAGTCACCACCCTCTATCGTCGTGTAATACAAGGCAACTAGCATAACGAGCCATCTCCAATTGGAAACCCCGACAAGTTTCCAAAACAAAGTTTTGTCTCTTGTTACCCGTACCGTATATATACATAAGATGTCTCGCACAGCCCCCATAGCGTGGTATCCAAGATGAATTAGCACGGTACTAACACTAAGAGCAGAGAATATAGAGTAATGAATGAAACTCAGGTGCAAGATGTACTAATTACTAATAAGATATGAGTTAGAACGGGATGCTGTCACACAAGATACTATCTAGTGCGTTAATGTAATCAGTAAATGATAGACTAGATACGAGGATCAAGTTATAATACCAAATTAATGTACCACATGGAAATACAATGCCCTGGGATGAAATTAAATTAGGGAAGAGAAATAAAATTAGTCTAAAGTAACGCATTTTGACTCAAAATATTGAAAAATTTAATAATTTTGTGAGATATAAATGAAATATGAATGTTGGGGTGAGTAAGATCTTCTTAGTGGTAAGCCTACCTCCACTTTTAACGATCATCCTGTCAATCTTAGCCGTGACTTGGGGAAAATGAGTATAACTGATATCAACTTTTGGTGCAAGTTTTTTCAAAGAGTAAATATGAGAAAATATAAATAAGCGTTCACATGAAGCACATTATATTATATTTAAAATACCATTTGAAGCATATTATTTACAGACTACCCTATTTTCCTCGATTTTATGCTGCGTTTTCTAAGTATATCGTGGCTTCAACTTAGTATTTTGGTACAGATTCTAAATCTCATTCATTCAAACCAAGTTTGGTCAATCGACAAAAAAGAGATTAATCGCCAAAAACAAATGGAAACGCTCTCGCCGCAGTCTTAAACTTGAAAAACACGAAAGTAAATAAATTTAGTATATAAAAATGTCGACAGAACCATATAATTTATAAAAACATAAATAAAGGGATAATTTGTTCAGTTGGAAAATTCTGTGGTCATGGGGTCCAGTTAGCGGGCGTTGAGGGTGAAAGGGGCAAGCCAAGGTTTATCGTTTTGTTTTTGATCACGAATACGAGTGTACAATCTTCGGTTTAGTTTCCTGAAACCCATAATTTCTCAGTTAATTGTTCCTCATTTTGAAAGCAACTTCTGCAGAAGACATTAAGTGCCGATACCCCACAGCTTCCCTTTCCTCGTTCTTCTCTTCACTGCCTTCGCGGGAATATTATTGAGAGGCAACGAATCACCGGAAACTCGACAAACCGGACAAAATTTTCAATCTTGAGCACAGAATTATTAATCAATTTTGTTTGAGAATAAACCATAGTCATTTTATTACACGATCATGGCTATCGAAGTGCATAAGTACAGAAAGAGCATATGTATGTCATTCGTTCGTATAAGTAAAACTAAAATCTACGACAGAAATAACAATTAACCCAACTCATGCTCTCTACATAATTCTAAGTAGGCCCTACATTTTGCTTAGATATATGCATTATTATTAAATTAAAATTTAGTTTCAATAATATAATTAAAATTACGGATGGACGAATGAATCAAGTCCCAGTGTAAAAATAAGTTTTACGAATTATCTGTTTCATATCCCTTGGTTACCCATGTAATATATGGTAATAACAAGTTGAATGTCGAGTTCTGAACATACTTATATCACATGCATGCATTAATTTAAAAAAATAAATACATTGTATGGACTAAACTTTTTCACATGAACTTGAGCCCAGTTTTTCCAGTATAATCTCAATTTTTCTAATCAAGACGAAACTAATTTCAGATCTCTTATGAGTAACCTGAGTAACTGAAGTTGGTTGAAACTATATTCAAATATCCGGTTGATTGTCTCGGCTAACACGCACCGAGTTAAATGTAACCATATGTATGTATCCCTAACAACATATATTAAATCTGGGGCCTTTTCGACTTCCTGATCCCAGCTACTTGGGGGTAGGTTTAATAGGGATGCATGTCGCTCGTACACTCGTCCACCTGTTAGAGGGGTACGCGGGCATCCAGAGAGTGTTCGGTTCGTATCCCGGGGCGGATACCCAAGTAGCCCACACCACGCCCCAGTCAAAATGACACGCCCACATATGTACTTCTTTCCAGCACCCTATATATGCTATTATTCTATTTTCTTGTCCTGACAGATTTACGTACACGAGTGAGCACAGCGTTTCAGCTCAGATTGTGTGGAGCGAGGTAGAAGACCGCAACTGCCTTGAGAACATGATGGGAATCAAGATCAACTAGAGAGGAAGTAGAACAGCCGACAGAATAAAAATAGGTTACGAATTCAAATGTGAATAGTTAGTACAAGAAATCGCATACTCTTTAGTGCTCAAGAGTAACACAAATGGTAGGTGATTCTGGGCTTTGAAAATGGATCATACGAAATGTATTTCTGTTAAAAGTCTTTACCAGTGAAACAAAAATAATCTTATCTAATCTACGGACAATCTAGAGAACGTGTACTGTCATACCACCTGCGGTAGACGATCCGATAGAGAAAAAAAAACAGAAAAATGACAATGCCGATTAGCTCAAATAAGCAAACTTGGTCAAGCTACGTTCATTAATAATCCCATTATAACATTCAAGTAGTGGGATCCCTTCTAAGCTCCATTTAATCAACACCACATTGGCTTCATGACAATAACGTTGCATTGAAATTTTATCGACCACGCACTGTTTATAAAGCTACTTACACAGCTAGGTATTCATATAATGGTATAACTATCGACAATTTAGAATGTATAACAGATCCGCTTCTATTGTTACAATAATTTGAATACGTTTCTCGAAATGGCTAAAAGTGCCCGTTCTTGACACAAAGGGAATGTCGAGAGGGGGTGGCGGTGGGGTAGGTAAGGGGGGACGATTATCGCGGTTTATAAACCTGAAATCTCTACTTGGGTGGGATGTTATCATCTATTCTCAAAGTTAATAATGAATTATTCATACATCGCAAAACGAACGGGTTGGTTTTCCAATTGAAACGAGACGCGGAGGAGAAACGAGGAGACGCGAGCTTTGAAGAGAAAAGAGCATAAAGGGGTTTGGTTAGCAGACTGTGCGCAGGGGTACTATATATATGTATATGTATATATATATATATATATATATATATATATATATATATATATATATATATATATATATAGGCCTATACATATATATATAGGCCTATATTACAGGTAGCTCAAAACCATGACCAGAACGATCACGATAGATAGTAGGGCCTATCCGATACATCCAATTTGTGTATATATATATATATATATATATATTTGGCAGTAGTGGATATATTCAAATGAATTTTAATTGGTTACATAAAGAGACTGTGAGAAAGTAATAGCACTTCACTTCTTAAAACCCACCCACAAAATCCTCCTACGTCATTTACATACTGGCGCACCCCGCGCGTTCACTAGATTCATTCCACAAGCAACCCCCCCCCCCCCCCCCCCCTTACACAATTTACATGGAACTCAAGATTTCGGTAACACTGTTTCGAAGGGGATATATATATAAAGAGAGAGTACAAACCCCCATCCTCTAAAACCACAGATAATTGTATTTGCAATTTAAATAACGTTTACCAACGTTTTTATTACGGTTATTAAATCGAGTCATGCCAGGTAAAAGGTAATAAAAATCAACATTAAGGAAATAATCTTTTGTAGTGGAGGGAAATATTGGTTTATTCAAATGTGAATTAGTTTAAAGGTTTCGTTTGAAATTATCTTCGAAGACGCGCGCTTTGCTTGATGCCTACAACATTTCGCAGGAAACTGTTTGTTCATTTACCTACGGAAGTCTCTTTTCGTTTGCTATATATATGTGTGTGTTTTATGCAAATTTGAATAATGAAAACCATTATCTTAATTGATGCTATAGCTGTACACCAACTGAATTTGAAAGACGAATTGAATTCATAGTTATAGACCTACAAACTAATAAACTGCTTTACATTCCCAGTTTTTCACAGGATGCTGGGAGTGTTGGCCTATTATATACAGCAATGACGATTATGATTCACTCAAGTTTCAATTACACACTTGTAAAGAATTTCGTTATCGTAATACACAAACCCGTGGTCACTATTTCTACCAAATTGTTTGCATTGTTCGAAAGGTTAGATGTACGAATGCCCACCATGTTAAATCTCGTCAATTGAAGTCCTTGATAATAATAATAACATATATATATATATATATATATATATATATATATATGGGATGTTTTAGCCATGTCATAAAAGATACGTCTCGACCTGGACTCGAACCCGGGACCTTCAGGTTGCCGGTCTGCTCCTCTCCCACTGAGCTACCGAGATATTACTTTTATGTCATGGCTATACTATAGCCATGAGTATAGCCAATAGTATAGCCATGATATAAAAGTAATATCTCGGTAGCTCAGTGGGAGAGGAGCAGACCGGCAATCTGAAGTCCCGGGTTCGAGTTCCGGTCAAGACGTATCTTTTATGACATGGCTAAAACATCCCACATATCTCGATATTGGATCGTATCCAAGAAGTTTAATGATCAAATATATATAGGCCAATATAGACTATATATATATATATATATATATATATATATATATATATATATATATATATATATATATATATATATATATATATATATATATATATATATATATATACAATTTTCAATTATTACATAATTTCTCTGTAAAATCTTCTAAACAGCATCCTAAAGCAGGGACACGTATCAACTAATATTTCTGGAGGTAGTAGTGCTATACTAATATAAATTTCCCCTGTCGGTTGTGTACAGGCAGCTATACTCTATTTTTACTACACAACGCACACCTTTTGTAGATAAACTTCTCTAATTTTACAATTAAAATGTATATCCGATAAAGTAAGTAACAACTTCACACATCCAGAAGTATCAGTACAGAAATCAATCATTTAGTTGCGTTGCTATTATGTTTCAACTTGGTCGTGATTAGCCATCACAATTATCGTCCGTAATCAGTGGCTAATATTCAAAGTGGGCGTGGACGGAGGGGGGGGGGGTTAGAGGGAGGTGGTTGCTAAGGGATGTTTAATGCCACGCACTCACGCATAGCCAACAACATGCAGTGCACGGTGCTGTTTTACATAATATTCAGCACCAGCGAGCTAGGTGTCTCTAGCCAACACGCCCGATATACGCACCGTGCTGATACGTATTGACAGCTAGGGGTGGGGGGAAGGGAGGAAACCAGCGATCATGACGAAAGGTAGACGCAGATTGCGTCAACAATTCATCTCGATACAGTGAATCCACTCGATATAATATGAATCTAGTCCAATGATGAACCAAGTCCAATCTAATATGCGTAAATGAGAAATGTAAGGCTCAAGATATATTTATAACAACATGTTCTAAACCCCACTGTACATTGTTCCCTTATTAAGGTTGTGCATCGGAGATGGGATCGTTCGCACGGGTCACCACAAGGGAGATCTTATCACCCCTCTAGGCCTAATATGACTAATAATATGTATTCATTTTTTCAAAAGTGTACCTTTCAATAACGGCCGAATGATACAACATTATACACTTATAATAATTACAAAATATCCTTTTATCTTCATGTGTGGACGTGGACATTGGTCCACACCAACACCTAACGTCTTCTATACGATACATCAGTCAGCGAATAATCGAACGATTACCTATAAAACTCACAAAAGTAGACTGATTATCTGTGCCAGTTATACGGATGATCAAACATATTACTCCAGAATTTTGTCGAACATAGATTTGTCGTAACCCCGAATATCCTGATCCGATGTGGAGCAGTTCCATTGGCATAATGAAAAGAGTGAAGAAACATTTTGGGAAAATGTCTTGAGATTAATTATTACCATCTTCATTCACATAGTCACCAAGTCTACACAAGTTAAAACGGAGAGTTCTTATCCTGATGGGGAGTGTGTGTCGACGCGGGTTTCCATCCCCCATTAATCCTTGTCAATTAAAGACACAACAGACAAACGCACACACACATCCTTATCCCCGCCATCATCCCAACTATGTTCTGTTCCCACAGACAGAGTCTTCATGCATCACTTCATCTCGTGTACAAGACAGAGAACAACTGCTTATACATTGCCATTGATAAGAGACAGAATTTTAATGCAGATCGATACACTCCAAAAAAACGTTCACACACAAAATTCTTGGGCATTTGAGAACATAAATATATTGTTTCAACAATTTCGATCTACATTTAAATATAAAATTCAGATTTTAGATGACTAAGGAGTACGTTAATCGCACAACTCTAAAAAAAGTATTCTAAAATGAATGAAAATGATTATCAAACAGCATTTAAAAACGCGTCATTTGTGCTCTATTTAACCACACATGTGTCACATCTCGCGTGTACAACACTTTAGGTGGTGTATGGGGGAGGGAGGGGGGCAATTATTCGCCTGTAAAACGGTAAAACACTAGCGCGAGAAAGAGAGAGAGAGAGAGAGAGAGAGAGAGAGAGAGATATGATAATGATATGTGCGAACCGTTGTCGGACAATGCATCTCGTATGTTGTCACTTAATTGTCATCACACATTTCAAGAGTAGCAGCGAACACGTGCGCTCTAGCATGTTTCGAGCGTCCGGAAAACGTTACAACCCCCCCCCCCCCTCCCACCCCCACCCTTAACACACACATGCAAAAGCAATGCAAAAGCAACACGATTTATACATTCTAATAAATGGGATGTAGAGAACGAGTAGAAACGTAGTTTCATAAAATTGATAGCCACTCTCCGGCTACATAGAGCATAGGTTTGAATAAGACTCGACGTTCCAGAGAGTAGGATTCTGTTGAAAATTCCCTTCGAATCCGTATACCGTGTAGAAACTCCGGTATATATATATACGTGCATGGACTGGGGAGGGGGCTAATGGCTTTCCCTGGCTACACACATCCTGAAATGCTATTTTCCGACCCCCCTCTCCCCTTCACCTATCCCTCACCCGCTCACAAAACCCTCATACAATTTCAGTAATGTGAATGTGTATGGTGTGTGTGGGTAGGTCGCTTTTGGGAACCTATCTAATAATATATCAGGCCTATTTTTGTATTTGCAATAACATGTTAGCGATATCTACTGTACCGGAATGTTAAAAAAAAAATCCACCATCTACATATTAAACAGAGTCGGATCCTTTATACTCCTAATTCAATTCAAACCTTCGAAATAACATTTTTATAATTCATCACTATCTTGAAATTGGTAAATACCATTATGTCTTCATAACCTTCAAGTAATTTCTGTAATGTAATTTAGATTTAATAGTCATTATTTAATTACACACTACACTTCTGATCAATACATAGGCCTATATCTTAAAATGTAGAGGTTTTCACACGAAATTAATAACATACTGTATAAATAGCCCATAATTAGAGTTGAATTTATAAATCCTATGTCTGGCCACATAATAAGACATGGGCATACACACTGAATCCAAAGTGAAAGGAAACAATTTGTACAAAAGCTCAATTATCATCCAGTTTAAATCTACTTATTTTTTTATACCTATATAATATACACGTTATTATCTGGGTAGCCCATTTTTTAAAATACACACAATAAAAATAATGAATCAAAATAATTAATAGGCAAGAGTGAATAGGAGTTTACGTTTGTGAGTATGTAGCGCCGACATCTCGCCTGAGGCGAAAGATTTACATTCGTAGATTAAAGGAAACGAAAACAAAGAAACACGATTTCTTCAAAAGTTTTATTATTTCGTGTTGGATCTAATTCACATATATAATGATGGGCTCAGTTTGTAATTTAGTAAATTTACTGAGAGGCAACTGTGTGACTATCATTCTGAGAATCTAAAAAAATTGCGATAGTCAACCAATTACAGTCGGAATAATCGCCAATTAACAACGTACAATAAGCAATACCTAAAATTAAGGCAGTGTACCATAGCTCCCTCAATATATAATGACAAATTAAATGATACCCTTGCTCTACAAGAATTAGAGAGAAAATCAAACATTTCTGACGGCTGTCCATCTATAGGCCTACATGATGGATCGTAATAAACCAATATGGAAATACAAAAGTTATAGAAAAAGACATGATATAGGAAAAAGTAAGCTAATAAATATAAAAAATGATATGTAAAATGATGTATATAGCGCGTTGGAAGATGTGTACATTTTTTTTTCCAAATATAATAAAACTCTTCCACAAAAAATCTAAAAACATTCCATAGAGATTTTTTTTAAATGTCAATACACTTTACATTGAGAAAAAAAATTCTCAACTCATTTATTTATAATTTGTTTGGAAATACTTCCATCAGAAACATCATTCATATGGAAAAAAATCGACATAACACGTCAGTGGTCTAACCTCAGGCAGGTATAGGCTATAAGCTATTTTTACATTATTTACACTGAAGGAGCAGTAAATTGACGATATGTCTAACTCTAATATATGAAAAGCATTAAAGCAATCATAATTGGCTTGGACGTATCAAGGTGAGAATAAAAGAGATAAATCTCCCTCGATTAAAATTACGTGTGAAACAACTAATAATGATATGAACACATTTGAATATTATTATGATAATTATACTTGCTGCTATTAAAACCATTTAAATATACTTGATTTCAACTGAAAAACCTAGACATAGACACTCTGTATAACTAATATTTATATATAAATATGATCTATTTCTAGCCAAAGACATTATAATTAATTAATAATTTAGACGAGATATAAGTTCATAGTCGTAGATTATGGCACGTGGTTTTTCTGTTTTATTTGTCATGCATACTGCGTAACGTTGGTAACGTATGTGGAGGCCCACCAGACCGAAACGTGTAACGAGTGTATGTAATTAAAATATACCTACAAGACAAGATTACGAACTCGTTGGTGTTGTTGCTATTGTTGAATTATCATTATTTTAACTAATTAGGTATATAGCTTGGTTTACTGCTAGATGGCTTTGCACATTTTTTAATCCAATTAAAAAATTGATACGATTATTGAACATGAAACATGGAAAGATATATTCCAATCTTTTTAAACGTATTTATATAAGAGAGCCATTATAGGCATTATTTTAATACATTTTTTAAAATAACATACAACTATAGAAAATTATTTGTGCCCTTCCACAATATAGGCCTATACGACGAGTGGATATTCATTATTCAAACATTCAACGATTATTTATAAGTTATAACATAAAATCTGAGAAGAGATGCAAACCATTTTATCTAAGGTCTCGTCACAAATAACTAAATTCCACATCCACTTCAAGTTACTACAATAATAATAAAAATAAATAATAGGTTTATAAACTACACGATTTCTTTGGGACATAAGAGTTAAAATATTAAATCGTTATTCTGTTATTCTCATTCATTTCATTTGAAGAGCATTAATAATGTATATTTATTTATACTGTCCAATTAAATGCACACTATTCTCCTTCAGTTTTGGCATAGGCGTGGTGTAAAGGTCACGCCGAGATCTGCCCCTAGTCATAACAGTTCAATCGACACTGCATGTGCAATGAACAAAACGTATGTGGGTTGACAACGGCACATGTATTCTTATGCGATACGTGACGCAGCGAGTCGAAACCTCGAACCGGCAATGTTAATGAATAGGGGAGACGGTCGATCGAAGCCTTCGCCACAATGACTGACGGGGCGAAACTACCGGCTGCTAGTGTTAATGGATACGGAAGACGGTCGATCGGAGACGTATATAAATAGTCGCAATTGCCGCCACGCGGTCTGATTAACGTAGGAATAGGCATAGGTGGATGTGTCACACAAACTCCCGTCAACATTATAGACCTATAGGTGATGATTAATATGAATATTCGACATTATTATTCTATAAGTGCCTGCTTACATCAAAACCTGCTGCCCAGTAATTAGGCCTATATGGCGTATACATTTATATTGTATTAGGTTAGTTTTAGGTTAGATTGCATTGGGTTTATGTTAGGTTGGTGGAGTCGGTCATGTTGTAATACTGTCCTTGCCGTCACGAACTTGCTAAACCTAATTTCAAAAATAAATTCAAGAATGGCGGTTCATTGAAATTATTTATGGCGACGAATTAGTGAATGATTTTTTATATAGGCTAATGGGTGAAAATGTATAAATATTGATGCATAGAGTGATATAACATTTTAAATTGATATTCCCTTTAATATTTACATTCAATTCATTTCAAAGTTGGTCGGTCAACTATAAATTACATTTTCAAAAGAAAATTTATAATCATTTAATACTGTTATTATTTCCTATGCCTATAGGCATACCTACGTTTTTTCATCAACTATTGAAAAAAATACTCGAGATACTCGTATGAAATATAAACTGTTCATCAAACTCAAATAAAAAACAATAAATAACTCAATTTCCCACACATACAGTAGACACAGGTGGAGGTGCCACGTTTTGGCGAAAGCAGAGAAATCGTGTTTTCTAATTGTGCATGCTATCCTCACACGCATTCGTGCACGCACACAACTCATGCACGGTCCTCTAGACACGCACACGTTTAATGACGTCATTATGTTAATTACAAATATGGAAATATATAACTACTCTATTAATAAATCTAAACACCATGTTTAAAATTTAAATATTAGTCACAGAACGGAGCGATAGTATCAACACTGTGTACAGCTAACAGCCTTGAATAATTGCAAGTGTGAATGAATTTGAAACTATTTTGTTGACATTGTTAATGAGTTAGTGGAAAGTAAATGGAAAATCATTGATATGACGTTTTTTGACAATTTTTCAAGGGTTTCGTAGTAATAAGCAAGTGATGATGTTTGAACAATCTTGCTTCTACTTCAAAGATATCAAGTATATAAACGTGTATTTTGTGATATACTTTTCTATTCTTCTATGGGTTACATTATGGACCATATCTGTATTCCGTTATGAGAAATAATTTGACATTTTATTTTCAAAAATAATTGCGTTTTGAATGTATAAACACAAACACTTGAAGCGAAAAAGATTAATTTAATAATGTATTTGAAACTTGGATCATCGGTAGCTAGGCCTATCCAGAGTCGTATCGACTGCTTTTTGTTCCAACACAATCACACGAAAATATTTTCGCGCATTTTTTTCTAAACCGATTAAAATCACACACATTTATTCCAAGATTTATAGCCAAAAACCCGAATCCCATTCAGAAATGTATATATACACATATGGAAAAACCGTAACAAAAATAAATAATTTTACAATTTTGTGTGTGTGTGTTAAATCCCTCCTATAAGTTACGTACGTGCACTTTATCCACTTCACAATTTTGCCCCGCGTATTCTACGTCATATCTTTCACTAGGCAGGATATTGCCAAGCTATGTGCCAAGCTAGCTAGCTATGTGTGTGTATATTATCAGAGTAGACGGTGGCCTAAAGGTAATCATTTGATACAGATATTCTCATTTCATGCATGTTCAGAGATTTACGTTAAAGTCAATAGGTTTTATACTGGAATAAAAGTATACACTTTATTGGGTGAAAGCTATATTATAGACATATACAATAAATACACTTATGTGTATGGATATGGATATATATATATATATATATACTGCTCTGTTCTTGTCATTCGGGAAGCGGGAAGTTATACGCTGAAATCAATAAATCTCAAATACGACATATATTTTATTAAAAAAATCTGCGGATTACCCGGTGTCAAAATTCACACAAATTTAATTGATAATACAAAAATAAATGTTTGTGTATGACCTATTGAAAATATGCAATCAGTGGCCCGGTAAAAATTTTAAATCTGTAAATAATCTGTGTATGGTAAACAATCCGAGCTATAGCTATACATATTGTTATATACATTATTTGCGTAGTTATATTAGACACAAAAATTTATAGAAAAATAATATATGTAGATTCTGCTAACGTCACTCATATAAGGCCTATAACTCGAGCATTTTACACGAGTGTGAAAACCTTTCCACAGACACCGCGCGGCAAAATACATCATACTGAATTCTGACTCGAGCGTTGTAATAATAATAATTATTATTATCAAGATAAACATAAGGTATAATTAATTTTATGACATAATTATACGTTTGTGTGCAGTGCACTGGTAGGTGGCATGAATGTTAGTGCGCGGGGGGGGGGGGGGGGGGGATGCGGGTATTTATGTGCTCGAACAGTCAAGCGACTTGCTTCAGCGATACCATCACGAGAACGAAAACACATCAAAGCTTGAATTATAAAACGTGTTTTCACAAATGCAGTTCCAGTAGTTCGTGTCGCATATATTCATATATAGAGCTGTCACAGATGTGGATCGACTTTTGTCACATTATTTATGTGACTTTAATTAGGTATTGTTTTATTTCATGATAAAGTTCTGTAATAATTATTACATAATCTTGTCAGGGTTTGGCGGCGAGAGTAAATTATCAGAAAACTGTTGAAATATTGTGATAGATTTGTGATGGTTGAAAAAATTGGTCAAGATCCACTGAGTGTGAATTTTGAAAATGAACGAGACTGTATAGGCCTTGAAATGGACTCGTTAGCAGGATCCATTTAAATGAAGCTTGATCTAATTGTGACTTCAAGTGACTACAATTGTACATATTTTATTTATTATAAATTCATTATCAATCATCATCACACACAAAAAAAACAGAACCGAATATGTTCAGCCTGTATAAAAAAACAAAACAAAGAGTACGTTTTAGCAAAATTCGTGCTAAATTTTCAAAAAATTGAGTAACTGACAAACTTGAAACAACTTGACTATACACTCATGTATTAAAAACCATCATAATCAAGTCTGTTATATCGGTATAGGTCGTATAGTCAACCGCCAACCCTTGTGAACCTGGCAAACTGTCTACATATGAATATAAAGTAAGTCGGCAATACGGGGCCCATCAATGCATGACCATGCATGCTGTCCTGTATATGTATACATACAGAGCGAGGGTGGTGTGGATACTACGGTCAGTATGTAGAGAGACTTGTGAATATTCATAAGGGCAAACGTGGCTTTTGAAAATATAAAAAAAAACTCGGTCGGAGGAAAAGTTTTAGATAACGACACGGAAAGGGTGGGTATGGAGGGAAAGGGGGGATGGAGAGGAGGGGGACGTTAACAGGAAACTAGAATATGCACGCCTCTAGAAATCTCATCACATTATTTATATATTTTTGTTGGAAAATAAAAAAGAAAACGGATAGAAATGTCTTCTTCGTTTTACACGATGATAATACTATATAGTTTGTGAATTCTTTCAGAAAGAACGTTACATATTTTACTATTTAATTGGTTGTAACTTGTAATATATATTACGAGACCGTGATTACATATTTACAGGGTTAATAAAGGTAATTGAGTATCGTATCGATGGAATTAGTACTAGTGTCACAATGACTTCATTTGCTATTCTTTAGTGACAAGTTTTGAATGAATATCAAATTCTGAAAAATGTCGTCCTGAAAAATGATTGACTGTCACAATACCACAACTTTCAAACGGTGGTATCGATGATAAGGGTGATAACGATGATGCTGGTGTTTTGTTATCATGGTAGACTAAATACCACACTCTTTTGGATCTACAATTATATTGCACGATCTCCTTACGCCATATACAGTATTCTACGAGCAACCAAGTATATGGAAGTGTTATCGAGAGGTCATGAAAGATTGAGTGTGATTGGTGGGTCTTCTACACTCTATACTAGTCCGTCTACAGAATCGAACCGATGACATTCAACATCACCCTAACTATATCACTGTGTATGTGTGCGTGTGTGTGTACGATGCCGGCAGGCAAAGAAGAAGAAAAACAAGCACAGAAACGTGAAGAAAAGAATCGTTATAGAAAAAGAGCGAGAGAGAAAGAAAGAGAGTTGAAATGGAGTTCTGATCATTAGATCTCTCCACTATGGCTTATGTATAGGTCCTACTTCCTCTCTATCCACAACTCCCCACGTTGGATTCGTATATCTATATATATACTGAATAATCGGACAATGCGGATGGAACGGAAATGAATCTAGACCATTTTCTTCGTAGAAAATGAAAACAATGTCAGTATTGGCATATTCAAATAGATTTTTAAAAAATTCCTATGATGAAGCTCGTACAGCTAATTGATATCAATAGGAAATCGAATATTTCTGAACAATTCATTTCTAAGAAGGTACCCCAATAATTATGATTTTGATAGATTATCAAAATGCACCGATCTTGGAAGTTGAAATAATTAAATTTAGTTGGTCTTTTGTATGGCGTATATTGGTGGAGGAGAATATTCGGCCTACAGATCTTCAAGAGGATCGACGACTCATTTTCCCTAACACAAATGATCCAATTGTTTTTATCCCTGAACGATCCTACCTGGTAATCCTTAGTCTTAATTAGGGAACAATGACATTGTGTCAAGGTTTCGATCCTGATAATTACGCATATGGAAGATTTTCTATAGGACTGAGAGGTGGCAGAGGTGGAGGACCGAGTCAGTTGGCATAGCGCGATTGTTCAGTAGAATTGTGTCCGAAAGGTCAGTTTCTTTGGTCAGCACGGTACATCACTTCTTACTTAGAGCCAGTGCAAGATTGATGAGAGACATTTGAGAGAAAAAAGCCTGCCGATGCCGCTATGGCCCCCCCCCCCCCCCCGCAGGAGGTGGTGGCGGTCCTGGGGGGCGGGGGAATAAAGATATCACTCACAGATAACTGTGTGTGTGTGTGCGTGTGTGATAGGTAACAAGACAATAGACCGCGCGCCAAGCAAGCCCGCATCTTAAAGTCTTATCACAACGTGTGATAACGGTGCGCTGATGATGTTCATTGTGATGGTACACGTCGTTGTCGCGTGACAAGCGGGTGGATGGGGGTCGATGCCGGAGGAATAGTAATCGTTACGAAACCTTGGTGCAAATAGTCATCGATTTGCGGGGGAAAACTAACTGAAAGGTGTGAATAAAATTACCGTAGGTCATTGTAAACTAAGAATAATATTGAGGAATTACTGATATAAATTTATATAGGCCTACAGTTCTGAGTTTATCTTGTACTGAATTCATTACCCAGATCATTGTATTTGTCTTCACTTCGTTATTACGGAATGTTCATTTTGTGAAGTCTTGCCTTGGTATCTTTATAATGGAAAAAATAAAGGAATCACCCTCATTTGAAATATCTTTCTCGGAGAAAAAAGTGCTCGATTATGTTTCAACCTGAGGAACATTTTTTTTATCTCACGAACATGTTCGACAGTGTAAAACAAGCAGAGGTGTTGAAATAACACACCTATTCGGAGTTTTAAACTAATTTCGAATATAAATTATGTTGGAGCAGCTTTCCAAACAGCTTTGGGACCGAAGGCTGTGGACAACTAGACACGTAAAAGAAGTAATTTACGATCCGATCATTTACTAGCATACATTAACTCGATAATCTGATAAAACTTTGACGACAGTCTGACAATCAGGTGATGAACGTACACCAGATTATGCCCGTTAGTTATAACCGACTCGCATCGGACGTGAAGAAAGAACAGAAGAAATCAGCGACGGTCGAGCAGCGAAATGATGACGTAGAGTGAACGAGATGGAAGGACAGTGAGGGGGGTGAACAAGAAAGTGGGCATTAGCGGAGAAAGAATGGATCGAGGAAGAATGGAGAAAACAACGTCGATAATGACCGTAGCGACTGCCCCCGTGAGTCGACGTCGTCGAATATATACGGGAAGAGACCGAAGAGTGTGTGCATGGCGAAGAAAAATAACGATAAGGAAAAGGAATCTTCTAGTATTGAGATGCACATAACTTGTGAGTTGATAGACGTCGCCATAGTGCGAAAAAGTGAAGTGCTCTAACCAATTATCGCAGGAGTAATAATGTGTAATTCTCAATTATTCGATGAAAGTTATTATTCATAAGTAATTTTTATTTTTAAAAGCTATATTAAATATTTTTCATATAATTTCTGCAACTACGGAAATGACATAGGCCTATATTTCACACTCCAGAAATCCTACAAGAATAAAAATCAATTATTTATAAAGAAAAAAAACGATTAGAACACAAGTTATATATAGGCCTATGGGCCTACATAGCTAACATACACTCTGAATCGCAGCCTTTCCAATACAAATTTGATTTGTAACGAATTTAACAAAATTCCATCTATACAACCATCGACTCCACAATCTCTAGTTCTATCACGGCTATATCCAATGGACACCGATACACCAAAGGGAGAGTCACATATCAACACATGTGCATGATCACCAGTACAATAAAGAAACTGTCGAGATCCTGACCAGCAACCACACTTGTGTTATTAACCTGACTACGATACTGCTGCATACACGGTGACAATATCCAGCCACGTCTGACGGCAGTTCCACGAGGGGTGGGCAGGTGGGGCGGGGAGGGGGGGGCGAGGTGGCCAGCCTTACGAGGAGGGGCAGTTAATGAAACACCCGGGGTCAGATCGTCCGAGAGCACGAGAATGAGAACTGACGACCTGCGAGAGCTCAAAATCATCCTCCTCCTCCACAGCTCTTCCTCTTCCTCCAGTGTAATAGAACAAAACTGAAACTTTCTCAGCACGCCAACCCACAACTATATAGTATATATAGATACATTCACGCCGTATTGTCCCTAAAGTCTAGAAATCTCGGTCGCACGACAGCGATATTGAAGATAATTGTGACTGAGCATCGGGCACAGTGGAGTGTAATGATAACTACCACCGCCCCCCTGATCCCCCCCCCCCCCCACCATCCCTCCACAGCACACACGTAGGGCAATTACAAACTTCCACGATCACATAATATCATGCAGCATATCACATACATATATACCACCGAGGGACGTGCCAAATGATACACAAGTATTTGGAAAGATTGAAACAGCGATATAATAATGGGATCCATGCTGCCAACAGTACGACGTTGAAGCCCGTCTTTACTTTAGCACTATAGGCTGAAGGTATGACAGTCAGGCCAGACTAATCAAAACTAGGTCGTCATAAAGATTCGTGTTTGAATTTATTATAAATGGAAATCCGGTGTATATATGTATTACCTCCAGCATTATTATGCAAAATTGTGTTACACCGATAAGTAAATGCAATCTAAGGCCATGAGAGTATCTATGGAGTCTGGTCTATAAACAATAATACAAATCCTGGTGTAGCTTGATTTAATTAATTCAGTGAGTTATATATAACCAATTTAGTAGTAGAAAGCGGGTGAAGTGATCAAGGATCACTAAAGTGATTAGATGACCAGTTTCCCTTGACTTAAGGCGAATTCGTTGAAAAAATATATATTGGTGGAGGTGCCGTGTTTACATGATCATTTCACTACACTTGTTTTTATTCTCACATGAAGGAGTTTCACAATACAAGATGTGACACAACATGAAGCTAGAAGTAAATTCTACTCGGAACCAAAAACAAAAATAATTGGTTCTATAAACTTCCAGAACATGTAATTCCCGACAACCGTAAGAGCAAGGTTTGAACCGCTTCCAAGTGCCAGAACCTAAATCCTGGGTGCATGTGCACTGCACACAAAATAGACGAGTCTCGCCACAGACGATAATAACTCGTATACACCCCGTTACGTCTTTTGTCTTGTCTGGCGTACCCGGGAGCACCAGCGACCTTGATTAGACCACTTAACCGAAATAGATCGATATCGAAACCAATAAACTTCAAACTTTACGGTTATATTATATATATATACAAGTTGAATAACAATGCATTCTTATATGCACTTAAAACAACTTTCGCTTTACACAACACAATCAGTTATTATTTTCTATCTCGACATAAGCACACCAATGATACAGCCATATATATAAAAGGAGAAACGTAGTAAGCTAGTATTAGTCTAAAATACAATTTATAACTATGGATTAACTAATTTAAGCTGCACTGTGATTTACTATGTTTGACAACCTACCAGTTTACTATTGTGTACATTTAAAGAATACATCCGCCCCCTCGCTCCACCAAACGTCACCCAAAAAGCACCAAACAGCTGATTGCTGTGTAGGTCTACAGCTACGGTAATTGGATGAGCGTAATCGAAGGCTTATTAATCTCCTGATTTGTGACGTGAATGGGTGTACATAAAATTCAATTATCGGTACTTGAGAAATGACTAGATTCATACAAATCTACATATCAACAACTTATGTTACTAACTCGATTGATTTAACTGATTATATTTTTCGATCAATTATATTATGCTGAATGTTTTACCTTATAGTGTCAATAGAAATCGCGTGGGCTTACAGATATTATATATATTATATTTATTTATATAATTTATATAGACGCAGATAAAAGGCAGAAATGTCCAAGTAGTAAAGTACCCGTACTTGTGCTAGTATAAAACGGACTTGAGAAATACTTGCTTCAACACGAGATCGTCATTTTGATGGCGGTAGTGATTTATCGTTCGATGTGTACAAGAGGCTGTTTAATTGCACGTCGTTGGAGCAAATATTAACCGTCTAGATAAATATACAGTTGAGCCAACGAAGAAAGTAAAGGTAGCTAAACACAGTGTATCAACAATAGTGGAAGTAAATAGGCTTCTTATATACCGAATACATGTACAGGCTGATTCGTAAGCTCGACTCCGCCTTATCCACTTGTATGGCTATATTTTCGAGTAATTAATTAATAGTATTAATAGTTTCGAGTCAATAAGTAATTTTCGAGTAACGAGTAATCGAGTTAAATTTGCAGTGTTTCAAGCCAATTATACAATTATTTTGATATTGCCGTAAGAGAAAATACTGTATTACAATGTTCGAACTTCTGAATAAAGAAATTGAAATAATATGAGAATATATAAACCACAAAGGAAATACGAAAATAAAAAAATTAAAATAAATGTGAGAGAAATGAATGATTATAAAATATTCTTATAAATCAATATTCATCCATTGATGAAACAACATTTCAACAGAAAACTAATCAAGTGATCTATAAATCAGTCCTTCTTTCATTTCTGTCAAATTCGATTACCGGTACTACTTTTCTCCGAACAATTAAATTGACGAAAAGTCCAACAACTAAATTATCTTAAAATTAATCATTAAACTTTATAAAAACCATTTGATTCAAACGAACCATTTCTCATCGAAATAACATAGTGAAGAATTTATCTGCAATAATCGTTCTCAATGCAATCATTTCCATTCTTTTACACGCCGATTGCAATGTCAACTCGTGTACAAAGAGCGTGCGAACACCCTATGTCTTACAGTCATTAAAGCACCAAGATTAAAAACGAGTTTTTATATCTACAGATGCATATAATAAAATGTCAACAATCGTATATTATAGTAACACGTCTAGGTATTCTCCATCGTAATCCTACAAGAGATGACAATGGTGTTTATCAAAAACAAAATTAGCTCAAAACAGGAATATTCGACTGATATTTTTTTTCATTTATCGCTATCCAAAAGTACGTACACTTGTGATAATATGAAATGTTTTTTCCGAAATTACAATTTATAAATAAAATATAAGCATATCATAATTTCAATTTTTCATAAACTGTACGTGGAGTGTGTGTAATCTATGTGCGTACATTGTCTGTAATGTTGGTGAATTTTCTTCGGGATTCTGCTGCTTAACGACCCCACCAACAGCTAGGTTATACGGGAATCTTATAATCATATAATACGGGATTTTTATAATTGTTATTCTTACTTATTACGGCATTTTAATAGTCTTGAAATGAGGGTAAAATATCGCGAAATTATTGAATGAAAGGTACATATAGTTTTGTACGAAGCAATTTGGGAGTGCTTGGAACGATTATTCCAAGTTGGATACTAAAACTCTCACAGGATATTCAACTTTTATCTTCTCATTGATTATTATTGTAAAAATGGCGTTACTCGTTGAATGAATAGTACATGAATGAGTTTATGAATGAATGAGCACGATTTTACTTCCACTCATAAACAAAAACGTCAAAAGAAGCAGTTTAAAATATCGTTCAACATATTGGATAATGAGCATATAATTATCAATCAGTTATATATATCTACAGTACAGGCGAAATAAGAATTCCAAACGTCTGCTGTCTCTACATCACTTTTGTGCCATCCTTCAACGCTGATGACTAGGTGTTTCGATCTGAAATTCTATGGACTTCGTGAAAAGATTCAATTGTGTAGACGTTACGAAATACATGCAATGTTTTGTAGGCCTATTTATTAACTTTAAACGTGTCTTGATTCTTTTTACATACACCCTTTGATTATTGCAAGACAATAAGAAATGTTACTTATAAAAAGTAATGTCGTCGTAATAGTGAATTTTGATTATAAAATTCGTATGATTTAGCTCACTATATCTGCAAATGCTCCATCCTGACACAGTTCATAGTTTGAAGCATTTCTTACCTGAAAAGAGAGAAAAAAAAGTGTTAGACATTGTTTTAAAATTTTTCATCTCTACCTACCCCTGATGATTAGTCGACATGAATAAAAACACATTATGTCGAAACAAAAGAACTCGAAGTATGAACAATGATATTTTGGATGTTTTTGTTGGTAGAAGAATCACGAATTGAAGAAGCCTGTCTGCTAACTGGCATGACAAGTAATATTACCCATCTGGCCGTCCCTTGAACGAAGTAAACGAGTACTATGTACATTTATCAGTAATCGGAAACTTCGGTGTCTGATACTATCCCGCAAGACGAGGATACTATCCCGCAAGACAAGCACGCGTCTAACTAGCAACGTGAGAACTTGTACAGCACCGCCTTGCGAGATTGCGAGTATAAAGTTCTATATAAACTCGCACGACGCCATCTCGAACTTAATTTATGCCCTCGAGACGCGCTATCTGTATGAGCTAAGCACATTTCAGAAAACGAGTACAATCTTTGGAGTGACTCAATCTTCTTGTTGGAATAATGAACACTTTAGGGAAGAAGATAACGTGTCCGTCCAGAGACTAGACACAATTATTCCACTGACATCAAACATTTTTTTGTTTCGTGAAGTTTGTGAATTGTCAAATCTTGATTATGAAAGAGAATAATTCGCTTTTTTCTGAAAAAGTGAATATCTCTTTATAGTGCCGAATTTGTTTTTGAATAGTAGTGATAGCTGAAAACACTGTTTTCTTCTTTCATAACTAATTCAACTCTACTTCGGTACTTCCGAATTCGATTCGCTTCTGATCTTTGAATACACTCTCAGAAATGCAAGTACATTTTAGATACGTTACTACGTTTGGGTTCAAGGAAAAGACAGCTTTGATTTTACTGCCATTATTTAGTCAAATCGTTCTATCTATAATATGTGTAACAAACAACTAAAAAGATGAGATAGATCGCAGCAAAGTCGAGCAAAATACAAAAAATGTTCTTGTTCATCTCTTTAGTCCTTCAGGAAAGGACTCCACGTTTGAATATTGAACTAATCGTGTAAACGAGACAACGAATCAGTGTCAATCATAAATCAAGAATATTCACTTCAACGATCTGGGTAAACCACGAATGGACTATCCCGATAATGACGGTACAACACTTACATACCATCCTAGATCTGTACTGGTGTTTGCGTCTCCGACTATACCGTGTCTAAACTTGGCCATGGTCATCTACCTCTAAAAGGTACGAGAAAAGAAGTGGACCCCCTGCCGGTAATGTCCTCATGGCTTAACATTTCGCCCGGCAGGTGGGCTCAGAGACGGCCTGTTCGAGTTCAAATCATTCAGCCACACCATCAAGATAGAACGCTCGCTATCCACTGCTGACGGGAAGAGTGCGTGAACCGACCAACAGCATGGTACGGTTCACAAGACAACAACAACCTTGTTTTTGCAGTGTTGGTGTGAGTAAGTATTTCTCTAGAATACTGAAGTTTGTATCGGCGGAAGAAGAAAGTCGTTTACCAAGTAAATAATACTCTGTTAAATCTTATTAAATCTGATTCTATACTCAAACAGAATAAAATACTATTACAACATATTCACTTCTATTATAATTGTAAACACTTCTGTATGAATTCTTGGGCCTGATCTCGCAGCAAATTCAATGATCCAACGATTTGAAAGATGGAGTTGCGTTTCATATCGTACAGCCTGCCTACACATCAGCTTAAATTATTAGGCCTATAAGTATAATACCACAACTAACGGTGATATTTGTGTTTGATATGTTGGTAGATGACCATCTTTTTTCCTGGTAACAAGTTAGACTTCTCTGCATTACAAACAGATTAAAAAATCACAAAAAATTAAAAATATTGTTTTTCCAAGTAATTATAAATTTAAAAAACTGAATGTCAATATTTGAATTTATTATAGGCCTACATTGTTTTTCCAAGTAATTATAAATTTAAAAAACTGAATGTCAATATTTGAATTTATTATAGGCCTACAATTAATAATAATGAATAAAGTAGTTTTTTCCTATTCAGATTTTTTTCAATCAGTTCATCTAGATGCAGGTCAGAAATGCCCACTGGAAGTATCGATATTATTTATTGTTACTACAGTAACGTTTATATAGTTGTATTTTATTTATTAAAAAAATTACTGCACCCTGAAAATAGAAAATGTATGTTCTTCCCGATGCGTTTATAATTGAACATAAAAAATTTCAACTTGTCCACAAATTGCATCGATATGTTATTAATTTTTAAATTGAAACAAGTTCTAAACAAATATTCAACAAAACCATGGCTGTGTTCTCTATTTTCATCAGCGCTCGAGTATATTAGTATACGAACGAAACCGGCAGAAAAACTGTGTAAAAATGACGCAAACATTTGGCATGCCGTCTCAGTCGACTGCAATTGCAATGAAAACCCAGGATCATTACAGTTTTAAAATTAATTTGGCAGCGCGGACAATTGCAGTTGTTTCCAAAGCTATAGCTGGCAACAACGCTGTTTTCATTATACACAGAATGAGAGGATAGAAACAAATATTTATAATTACAAAATGTTTTATAGTTTTCCACTCATGCATATGTTTTGAGCAAGTTTAAATGTAAATGAAATTATATCTTCACCATTATTACCAATTTATGTAAAATGTAAACTGTATATTATGCAAATACTAACAAATGAAGATGCAATTATTTAACAAGCTCGAAATGTCGGGAGCATATTAAATACGTTCATTCCTAGAGAACTTTGCAAAAGGAATAAACATGCTAAATCTTCACAAATAACAAGCAGTACAGCTGAAAATTATTCAATTGACGTACGTTAGAAGTAATATGGTAGATGAGCACCAATCGACAACCCTTCAAAGAATTCAAAGCTTTATAAATCATATGAACCATTTTCCGTAATGATCAAAAACTACTTTTCAATTCTGATGGCATTTCATTACCCCCCAAAAAAAATGTGTTCAAGAATCACATTCAAATTCATAAACTCTCCTGAAGCATATTAAAAAAGTGGTGTCAGCATAGACTAAAGTAATCTTCTTCAGTCCATGGTGTCAGTGAGCAACGTATTCCTTATTCAACCAAGATCAACCCTATGTTGTCACATTACAGAAATATCACTAAATACACACTTCTTAGAAATCGCAACCTAAACTAAAATAGGATATCGCTGATTGCTTCCCTTCACAGCCAGAATTACACCCCAAATCTACGTGTAGCTACAGCCCCGTTTCGAAACTAAAGTCACTGTTGGACGTTGGGTTCCAGTCCCGCATAAAGCATGCAGCTTTTTATAAACGTCATTTCACTTATCTCTACTTCAAATAGTGCCAACTGGTCATTTGTACCTCAATCATACATAGCCTAGCTCTTGGTCATCATAATCGTCATCTTGGCATTTTTTAATTAATTTATTAATTTATATTGGGTTAATGACGCGATGACTAAGATCTATTAGCGTCGGTGAAAGATATATATGTGATGATTGGGTGATTGGGTCATTTTATCATGTGTTTCTGCATAACGGGAAGGAGTCGGTCGTGGCCTCCCAGTATTGACCTGAACGGCAGAGGGAAACCACGAGAATCAAAGTCGCGTCAATGTACATAAATCTAGTTTTGCCTTCAGCAGTGATCATTTCACCAGTACAATATCCTCGGATGTCAATTGTTCGACGGAATAAAATGGGTATTCTCGTCAAGAGTTAATATAATGTCGTTCTGTGCACCAAACAGTCTCTCGCGTCGTTTGCATTTAAATAACGTTTGCTTGTGTCCTCCGCTTGTTCGGATGGCCCGAAGAGATCTGGTCACAAATCACGGGCGAGAGCGATGCTTGGGTCACCGGCTGCTCGGATCCTCGGTGTGGAATACTAGGGGACTTATTGTGGGAACCATCCCGGCATTAGCCTATAGACCACAGAGGGAAACCATGAAAAATGTATGCGAACTATTTTTATAATCCGTATAATCGTCTGCATAAAATTGACTTGAAATTTAACGATGCTGTTGAAAAAAACAGATTGATTGTGTGAATAGAACACAGTTATAAAGAAGTGAGGCCTACACCGTAAGCATGGAAGACATACCCACTGATCTCTATAAATCACTGAACATACCCCATGGTTTTAGTTTTTATACTATTATTCACAGTATTGGATGAAGGACAAATATATCGACCACTCGGCCTATACATGTAGTTATAACTACTGACTATATGTAGTTATACTACACTACTTACTACACGCCTAACAGGATCACATAAAAAGAAAACTCTTTCAAGATGTTTTACGATTTCATCAAAAATAAAAGTCTACAAATTCCAATCTGTATAATATACTTGATTTGATGCCGTCATAAAACTAGATAATAAAGTGATTTCTATTGAAAATTGAGTGTAGAATCGCTCTGAAAATTGAGTGTAGAATCGCTCTACGGAGCACTCCTCCTCCAATGTGCAAGCTAGGGACAGAGTGTCTGTGTATGTGTGGGGATAGGGTAGGGGGGGGGGGGCAAAGCTCATAACACGGTAGTAAAACTAGGATCGTAATTTCGGGCGGGGCAGCATTACACCCCCCTATAAAATCTTCAATGATGTTTCCCATACACACACACACACATACATACATATATACAGCAGCAACAGGTCTCTTTACTTTTTATTTGCACTTTACTTTGTTGATAAAACGTGCACGTGATGGCTTTGCACACGATGTGTATTTGTAGTTTGATTCCGCGCACACACAAACACACACAGTTGGAATCAAAGTAAATGATAGATCAATTATTTTTATCTCCAGTAACGGTGAAAGCATTACGAACGAAAAAAGTTACCGCATATGGAAAATCTTTAGATTATAGGGCCTATAAGTCTTACTACAGAAAAAGTTGAACGCGGGTATGAATATTAGGAAATATGATGAGTGAGTAACATATGAAAGAAAGGAGTTACATGAATTCTTTGAAACTGGTTTGAAAAAATGTGATTTAATTTAGAACGTGCTATCATACAAGATGAAGTCAATTTTAAAATGACGAACTTGTTTGAGAAAAAAAACTTCTTACTTTCCGATCGGTTCATCTTATGGATATTTCTTCCACAACCTCATCAAGTTTTTGTCAAAATGATTCGGACCGATAGTTCTAAGAAACTACGCACATCTAAATTAGCTAGATTGTCAGTTTATTGAAAAAAAAAGTCTCGTGATGAACATACGAGGTCATTTCGAGTTTTAGACTGATGAACGAAAAGAAACAAAAAATACCAAACAACAGTCGTGTTGCGAATGAGATGAATTGATATAAAAATGTGTATAGACCCGTAGTTGTAGTAGAACTAGTAGTAGTATTGCAGTAGTAGTATAGTAGTAATAGTAGTAGTAGTATTTTTTATTTCACGTGAAACGCGATACATTTCTGTTGGAATATTCAAATCACTCCAGAATTAACTTACACGACTGAGGGAATCTACGAAAAACCCAAGTCATGATGGTCGACCATGACAACATCGAACCCCGGCCTACTGAATGATGGTTCACAACGCTAGCGACTGATTCACATAGCAATAACTTGATCAATAGCATCATTCACTAAAACCATTTACCCACTAAACGTTTCGCGTAATTGACGCCCCACAGTGAAAAAAATTAACAGAACACCAATTAGAAGCATTTCATTGAAACGCAAACACAGTGGTTATTATTATTTACTGAACTGCAATTTACATAATTGCTAGTGCCGAGTAGTCATGGTAGCCCGAGGCTTTGTCTCGATGGATATTAGAACGCTCACGTTCCTCAAGTTACACCCACCAATTATCATGAATATGAGACGAGCCATGCATCGTGGTTGACAATACGCCGAGACACTTGATTGTAGATCACTATTTTTAACCTATCACGATTGAATGGAGGTACAAATAATTCACTAACCAATTCGAATAAAGCAGAAACTGTAAGTGCACTCAGACAATGCGAAAACTTTGGCATGGTCCAACTTAACGAAAAGTAACGCGATAGTATTGCGACATTGCGTTCTTCATTTATGGAACCGAAGTATAGAAAATTGATTTAGGTTTTATACGGATAAATCTAATCTGTACGTACTACTTTCCTTAGGTTTGTAAAAATCCCGAGAGCTGAGTTACATGGATACAATACTAAAATCACTTCAAAGTCTGATATCACACAAATAATGATAAAATTCATGCTATATCAAGTGTGGTAGTATACTTGGGACGTTTACTATATAAATTCAACGTGGAAATAACTCCTCCCATCACTTTTTGTGGGTGAACTTTCAGTTAACGTAGGCCTACGTTAATTTTAAATTACTTTTACTATTTCAAAAAGTTCATTTCACTCAGAATGGTGGACCTATTACAATTTATATGACTCCAATGGTTTAGCCATAAGGTTATTTTGAATCATGGCCCTACACTTCCACATGTAATATTGGCAATTGTTATTTATTCCCACACATAGATTCACACATGGTCATACAATCAACTATTGTTCACGTATCGTGAAAGAGTAGAGAATCAAAACTTGCATTAAATAATCGTAATCGAACAAACGAAGTCGTAGAAAATGACTTGCCGTTACAAACGGGGTATGTTACGACTTGACGTAAACCGTGCACAGTAAATAAATGGAAGGAAAAATAAGGGAGTTGTCATTTTCCCACTGGTTCGACTCTTACACTCGCCGGTTTTTACGACCGACTTCGAATGACACTAGGAATACTTGCAATTCAAGTTATGAGCCATTTCCCTCTACATCTACGATCTGGCCAACACTTCGATAAACATCCCCCCCCCCCCCCCACCCACACATACAATGGTGTTTTGAATCGACAGAGTCACCGATACCGGCCAGGATTACAGCTTTGTGTAGTGCCACCCCGGTTCGCACGTCTCGAACTGCGCTCTATACGGCTGGTTTATGTTACGACTTGCATAAAACAGAAATGGACCCTTTATACGTTTTACAAGCACGTTCGGAATGGAGATATGACAGTTTAACTTGAATGCAAGTATAGTGTACACTTGGACCAAATGCACCTTCACGGAGAGATGATCATTTCACCAACACTTCAAACAAAATGTTGACAAATATATTTGTCAGCTTCTTTGAATGTTATGATTATTGTTTGCTGAACGACCCCAGTAACAGTTAGGTTATACGGGGGTACGAATGAGCAGGTGATAATGAAACTATGAAGTGATAAATGAAATGACGTTTACAAACAAAACATACCTTATTCGGGACTAGAACACACGGCCAACGGTGACTTCAATTTCTAAAGCGGTGCCTTAGCTGACTGAGCACCGGAGGAAGGCATGAATGTTACGAATCCTACATTTAAACCATAATTAAATCGTATCTAGATTCTAAAGACAACCGTACTGTTGATATATGGCTTTTTAGTATCTCACAAGGTGTTAACCTACATGCTTAGATTTAGTCATATACACCTATATCTTCACTTTCTGAAATCGTTCTTTCAACGCTGAAACTTTTATGTGGAATATAAAAATTACATGGCAATTAAATATATGTAATCAAACGTAGATCCATGTTGTTTATAAAAAAATATATTCATTACACACCTTCATTTCATTTTCGAGTTGGAGCTAATTGGCGAAGTTGAGCAAATCAATGTACTAACATTTGATCGAAATTCGAAACACATATTCAAAATTTAGCAACTTGAAAAGAAGACACTTCTTTGCGTGCTATATGAACGAAAGAACTAAACTATAACGTTATTTGAAATATTCCTCATTTACATCTAAAAGGTTTCCAGCAAACTCGAGCAGTAATTCAAACAAATATGTGAATGTTGAAAAAAAATCCACACAAACTTCATTAAATACAAGAGACAAAAAATGAACAAAACAATAACGACAGCGTTTCCTTTCCAAACAACTAGGTCAGTGTTATATTTTGTTGGCAATCTAAAAATGCGATGAGACGGCAGATTAGAATTGGGCGTCGTTTCACGCGTCACATAGCGTCGTTATGAGTCGACGGGCGTCGAGACGTTTCGAAACAGCTGTATGACCCATCGGAAACTGTACGCGGCGTCTACACTGTTGCAGTGCACACAAGAAGAGTGAGAGAGAGGACATAGCTGAAATATGGTGTCGTTTATTGAATATTCCAAGATTGGTTACACTGGTAATGGGTCCTATGATTGAGCTATTCATGAAGACGAAACGAAACTATGTAATTAAGTTATAGGTCTATTATCACCAACCTACAGTGATGCGCAAACTCAAACTACCATTAAATACGAGTACGAAAAGTTAGTTTATTAATAATTTGATACAGCAAAGTATGGCACCATTCACACAAACCGTTCTTACTATTTTAGTACTTCTTGGCCCCTTGATGGGTTTGCATGTTTCGCGATGATTGTTGATGTTTGCTTTAACAACCCTACCAACAGCTACATAGGTTATTTGGGGGTACGAATGTGCGAATGATATATGTGCATAAGGTTCACAGAACCACATGCCTTGTGAGGGACTCGAACCCACTTGTCAACAGTTTCCAAAGCACAGCCTTGGCTGAATGAGACAGACGGGAGGCCCGATCGTTCAAATCGCCTCGCACTGATCAAGACCATGATAGGAGACCCACTGAAATGCGTGAATTCAAAAAATGAATAAATCTCAAAAAATTTATTACGAACTCTCAAATTGTCGACGACTAAACCCTATCAATAGGCCTACTTTGATGCAACTCAATAGAAACATATCGACAACTTAACTGTGATACAGATATTTGTCGAATTCATAATTATATTTACTATTCTCTACATTTGCTTTATATTACATATACCATTGGAAGAGATAACACATGTTTTGAAACATCATCACACCTATCAAAAATCCCACTTTATCTCAATAGCTTAGTCGTTATCGCCTGCCTAGTTTATAGCTTATCAATAAACATGTGTTAACTTCAAGTGCGCGAACAGTATGATTGTGGATGCGGGGGTGGGAGGGGGCCGGGGGCCAGGGGAGGTCAGTGCATCTCGCGAACACCCCCAACACCATTATCAAAAACTAATATAGCACACCAGAACAATGTTTATCAAAAGCATTACGAGATTAGTTTACCGAGAATGTATGCCTGCTATTGCATTATCATAATAATAACACGTGTAAAAATATGTACCACATGGATAGAATAGAGTGTGTGATAATAACGATGAGTTAATGGAATGGTAAAAACCTGTAGATTAGATTATCTGAACGTATATTGAACATTTTTAAAGTTTCATTGTTGCAGTACCACCACGTCTAAACAACTCAAAATACAATCTTTCCCTTGTATCTGGTATTGTTGTATGTTCACTGGTATCAGTGTCATTTCATTGTAGACAATTATTATTAGACTCATTATTTACAATCATTGTTGCAACAATGAAAATATCATTACTGCTATCTACCTGGGAAGGTATAGTTACAGTGGAAGGACTATAATAGATGAAACAACTTTTCTCAAAAAATGTGTATCGTGAAGATTTTCACTTTAACCCCGAAACAGGTTTTATTTGATAAAAAAAATCCCTAGTATCACCGTCGATATTTTGTTTGATTGACTGAGCGTATTGGTAGGGTGGGAGGGGGGAGACGGTGTCTCGCGAGGGAGAGGGGGGGACGGTGCTGTCCGTTACACTTCAGCTTATCAGGAAGGCGGTGTGTATACGAGGGACGTGCGTGTGTATCGAGAAGACTGTGGTATAGAGAGAGAGAGAAGAGGGACGACGGCGTCGAGTGTCAGTTACTACTGGCGGTAAGCTCTGTAATTCCTTCGGTAAACCGATTTGAAGCTCGCATTCGGCCACGTCCATGACATATCGTCTCTCTCTCTCTCTCTCTCTCTCTCTCTCTCTCTCTCTCTCGATCTTAATGTCTTGACATATCTCTTCTCCCTCTCGTTCTTCATGTCTTGGCATATCGACTCGGACAATCCGATTACTGGCGTTCTTAGAGCGGCAGAGTGCGACCACGACGGCATTGACTTGGCCACAAAACCGAAGTAGATGAAAAAAATATATGAACTTCTCTTCAGTTTTTAGTCTTTGCGAAACATCACTCATATCTGGAATTTTCAGACGAAAAAAAATGTGAAAAAACTAGGCAATTGATTCATTAGGTTGTTGAATGAGTTCTACATTATAAATTATCAATCATTTTCTTCAGTGTGGTACGATCGCCCTTGTGCATCCGAATGGTCCTATCTCGATATCCTTGGCCGGTTAATTAGGGAACAATCACTTTGTATCCAGGATTCGATATTAATAATAACGAATGATATCTGTAATTTTAAAATGAAGAGATACAGAGGCTAGGACGCGAAGTCGAAGCCTGGTCTAGGCCTATATGGTACTAGTTCACGTGGTAGAAAATGAGAATTGCGTCTTTCGTTATACCTTATTAACTATACAAGCTGCAAGTATATTGTCTTATAAACCGAAGATTAAGCTGCTGATTATGTTGTCGATTTCTCGTTATTTCTAGATGATAAATATTTTATTGTATGCGCATTGCACTCACATTCCAACAAACTAGCTGCACTGAATGGCAATTAGAAGCTGTTTTAAAAACAGGAATACCAGTTTTCAGTTTACATGCTATAATAATTTTTAAATATCCACCAGCCTATTACGGCCAGATAGTAAATTAGGTCATTTATGAGCCTACGGCTTATGCAGTTCGAGTACAGAAATCTTATTTGTAATTTGTATACAAAACTTCCATTTCTCCACTTCCAAGTATTCACATTTCTTTGCAAATGTTATTGAAATGCAACACGTAATGATTTTCAGAGCATCTCGAGGGAGCATCTCAGAAGAAACACTGTTATAAGTAATAATAAATCGGAAATCCACACATACATGCATTAGCATTATTGATTATTACAATTTTGTACAGAAAAATTATTATTTTTAGATGAATTGTTTCAAAATTTTCGAAAACAATTCCAATATTTTCAATTCAATATTAATACAGGCATATTATCAAGATATATATGTATGTGTGTGTGTGTGTGTGTAGGCCTATTTAGGCCTATATAGGCCAAAAAATATCTCAAATATTATTGATATTGAATACGGTATTTTTATATTTTATTCAATTTTATTTTATTCACTTTGAATGAACATTTTATCCTTTTTTAATATCATTCAATTAATATCCATAGGTCCTATACCATTACCGAAATGTTGAATGATATTTATACTACATATCAAACGATTCATTTTATTAGCAAAATCTCTTTACAGTAGAGAATTGGGTCCCTCAACCAATGTTATTTACTATATTGGTTTCTGTAGCGATGTATGAAACACAAAATAGCTGTATCACATAGTATGCGAGATAGGTATATGAAAAATGTGTTTACGACGCGCATCGTCGGTGAATCGACGGCAGCTATAGGGCCGATGCCAATGCCTGCCTTGCCTCTCGCTCCCATGATATATCGCCCATTAGATACATCCACTGACAAATGACTAAACGTCGCACCGGCGTCGATAAAATACGACCAGTGTGTGTGTGTGTGTGAGTACGTAGCGTCGCGATGTACATTCGATGTGCGGCGTCGGTAAACATTACGTACAGATATTCAGATCGGCGACATTCAACCGATCGTGCGTTTGAAATGCAGCGAGTGGAAATGTTGGAACAGCGCGTATAGACAAGAGATATATAATATATAACTGTTCTAAAAGGTTCGGTATTATTTATGAAATAATCTAGTTTCATTAGTTGTGAGTTTAAAAAATATATTGATAAGTGCTGTAACAGGTGCGCGAATATTTTTTGAAATTATAATATAGGTATCTATTCACGGTTCACTCGACAGTTACAAAAATATGTATACATCATTTTTCCTTTCCTTTTTTTCTTATTTGCACTCGATTGTTTCTCACTCAAATGTTTACTATGTGAATGTAATGTACCGTAATTAAATTAGATACAAACCAGTTATATAATATGATATTGACAACTATTAATCGCGTATATTTTCGTTTTGTATTTCATTCGAAAAATACAATTCGTATTCAGGAATGAAATAAATATACTCTGGAATCCGAATTTAAAGTACGATCACTTCAAACTTTAAATAGAATAAACAAAATATCATAATCACGTTGGTGTTCTAGTTCTATCCGGCAATCGCTTTCAAACCACCCACTTTTAATAATAATCAAGAAAAAAACATTATCCACCCATCATCTAATCAACCCGTGTCTAACATAAATTTAACGGGATTTAATATTCCGGTGTAAACTTTTGACAGGCAGTGAGAAGAAGGTTGTGGGGGAGGAAGGGGGAGAGACATTATTGTCGAAGAGATCGTTCGCTCCGTGCATGCCCCGAGCAAGGGTCCGTAGCAAAGAGAGAGAGAGAAGTAGGAGAGCTCGAGGTTGCAATGTTGACGTTGATGGTTCTTGACAGGTGACTGTTCCAAAACAGCGTCTCTCTCTCTCTCTTCCTCCCTGCTCGGTTATACACCTTAGACATGAGTTTGATACACATCTCTTCTTTAAAGAGTCGAGTCCCTAAGCGATCGAAACGATACATAACCTCACTCCCTTGATTTACTTAGATGTGTCACTTCCTATCTTGTTCGACCAATGCCTCTAAGAAGAGACTTTTCGAGGTGTTTATGGCGGTCGAAAAGACCATCTAATACCATGTTTGGTATAGAAAAGACCAAATTATTGGGGCGTCAAAACCAGTCGAACAGGAATTTTAAGAATGCGCGATAAAATCGAACATCATTTATATAAACTAATGGCAGAGACAAAGATTATTACAATACTTTTGTAAATGGAATTCGTTATCTGAAATTGCTGTTAGGTCCGAATTGGAATTAATTCGAAATAGTTATGTACTTTATGATCACATATTTTGTTTACTATCATGTCTAGATCGTTCGTGAAAAACATTTATATTTAAATTTTTTCCTGTAGAAAAAATATACGTAAAAATCATTCCACCAAAGACAACCAATTCTTCCTGTCGAGTTGGTTTAATGATATTCAAATTTGTGTTTAATTATTTATCAATCATTACATTCAAAAGTAATACTACAATTTAGTGCAGGTACTGAAGAAAGCTATCATTGAATAAAGATATCTTCAGTCTATGGGGCTATGTTTCCACCCAATTAAAATTTCGATTACTTAGATCATTCAAAAATGACCAACAAAACACTTCAAATTTGATCAACTTTCTATTCCGCGCATGCTTTAGCTGTTGGCGATGGCCGTGCACTTTCGACCCCGCCATTACCGCCAAACTAAGCGCAACAATGTTGAAGAATGTCTATCACACGTTATCATCACACAATCTCAAACCAACAATGAAATCAACAAGTATCATGACCATTTTAATTATTCATACGAATAGTTTTACGACGTTATCGCCGTTGAACGGTCATGTTTGTGGGCGTGTCTAATTCAGTTTGCAAGATAATTGTTGTGCATGAAGCGAAATGGTTTATGGTGATGAGTCATGCATTGTGATTGCACTAATACTTTACGAATTATGACTTATGACATTTTAATAATCCAGTTGCAGTGGCTGGTGTTCTACATCTCGATCTAAATTATGTATTGTAATGGAAGTAATAACAAGTATATTCTTGTGAATATTTTAGTTTTTATGTTGGTGTAATTCGGATAAAAGTGCACATAATGTGAGGATGATTTATAGAAACATTATTAGGCCTAGTAGATAGATGTGTGAGTGAGAATGAAATACCAGTCTAGTGCAATCTGTACGAACATATCAGCTTCAACAATAATACAGTATGCTTGAGAAAATTCATTCTTTCGATGTAACGCAAGAATGATATAATTGTTTAATGATGATTGATTTGTTTAATGACCTAACCATTTGAGTTTACTAATGAGCGCCAACCCTATTCTCTGTGAAGGACTCGAACCCACGCCCCACCTGACTCAATCACGTTCTAAAAATAATTCGTTGGTAGTTGATTGTATCTGCACAACAGCATCCTCTACATTTCACAATAATATATAATGATATGATAAATATATCATATTTAATATTTGTATAATAAATAATAAATATATAGCCTAATATGCATTTAATTTTTAATAGATGAATGATGAATAATAGTTCTTCTTAAAAAAAAAAAATTATATCCACGAATGACTAGAAGCAAATTTGGCACTTATTAACCTCTGCCATGGTTACTGGCGATTTGTATAGCAAAGTTTCGTAAAATATAAGGTAAAATTTGTTTCTTCCCTAGATGTACAAGCGACACAATATCCTTCGTATTATGTGTATATTTTCTATGACTACCAGGTTATCACAGTTTATATACCTGCATAGCAATCTTATCTTTCACACTCTGTTCCGGAAGTAAACAAAAAAAACTACTTTATTCTTTATCAAAAATTGTTTCCGTGCTAACTTGAAGTAAAACACCAGCGCTTTGTGAACACGAAGTGTACATAATATACGAATGAACGCAAGAATATTATCTTTCGAGTTTTAATAAAAACAAAATGAAACGGAAGGATCTTTTCAATGTTTACTTATAGGCCTGAACGAAATAATATACAGGAACTCAAATTTAAGAAACTTGGAAAATGTTCCGTGTTTTTCATAATTATTATCCTTATTGTTTGTAGTTTGAAAAAATTACACCTAGCAACGAAGTACGTAATTAACGAAGATTTTCACAAAAATCATTCAATTCATTTCGACTACTATTTCTACCGACACTGTATATATCTGAACAAACAGAATCAATCAAAACTATTGATGCAAATATTGAGGTATGTCAATAAACTCCACCCCAAACAAAGAATGCAAGCAATAGTTAAAATGTTTCCACAACCATGTGCTAATATTCCTACGGTAAAAACGGCGAATTATTTTGCGTGACCGATCAGGAAATCTAGACCCAGATAAAAATAAAATACACCCAAACTCAAGTCAAAATTTACGAAAACTCGTGGGCTCCAGTGGTTCGAGTCCCGTTGTAAGAATGGGTTCTATCTATCGTCACATCACCATTTAATCTTCACCCACTCATGCGTAACCCCGTATGAACTAGCTGTTGGATGGGGTCGTTAAATATCATTAGAAACAATTCTATATAGAAACTTATATAATGAAACAATTATTATCAAAACAATTAACACCAACATTCTCTCACATTCACACAACTATATGGAATATAAAAAAACTGTGGACATACCACACAGCTAGCTTTTACATAACACTAACGGTCAAAGATAACTGCACGACTAAATAATGCATCAGCGAACCAGCAATTGCATCCTAATGCATTAAACTGCATTACAAACGAACCTTGTTGCGCGTTTTGTACAAGAAATCATCATAAATAATGAACATTGATTGAAACACCCAGGCACTGTTGGGATTCTCTTCTAAATGGATGAAATCATTAAAAATTACCCATGAAACTGGTAGTAATCAGTGTACTTCAGAGAGGGGTCTGGGGGGGGGAGGATAATGGGTTGATGTATGTCTGTTCGGTGCGAGAGTATGGCAATTAGCGGTCGAATGTAATTGGGAAGCTAAGCTCCCTGCATTCGGGTCGAACGAATAATTGCAACTAGCACTATAAATAATAGGAAATGTGCAATACGCTGCATGGTTTATATGGACGTGTACACGTACTTCACAACAGTGCCGGGGTGTTCGGGAGTTGCAATATCTACTGATGGATGGAACAGGCTTATCAAATCTGATGACGTTCCACGAAACGTAATACATTTGGATGGGGTAATCATTTCAGATTGAGTAAATTCAAAACATCACGAGTTGAAAAAAGGAAACATATATGTAATTTCAATTTCTCTGTACACCCATCAAACTATACAACTCCCAAACTCTAGTATACCTTCATTCTTCATACTTACAAATAATGAACTGAGGATCTTTGTCACTCCAGAAACAAATGGAAACCGCTTTAGAAACTTACCTGAAAGCAAAAAGAAATTTCATTTTAGAAAACAGAACATACATTCTATCATAATTTCCACTTCATTGTAGGTATGTTATGTGCTCATTATTACCATGGCATTACAAAACATTCTATTATTATTACCTACAGAACATCACACACTAATATAAATGTTATTAAATGTACATAAATGAATTACACACATTAAATGTTTATATGAACATTACATCATCTTGAATTGAAGCAACAATATAAAGTATCTGACATCGTTGAATATACATAATTACAAAATGAAATTAAAAGGCACAGCGAATAATGTACGAGTATCTTTTCTATAGTTGCATATATTCAAAAAAGAACGATAAGTTCACAATTCTTCACCACAGAGCCAAGTTCTCATTCCCTCACTTCTAAAACTTAGTTTTACCATGGTTTTACGAATTGCTGTCGAGGTTTATACAGTATATACAGATGAGAATCGTCAGTGGATTAGTTCTAAGAGGAAGACGTAAGTGTTGTTGTGTGTGATAACTTGGACACTAGAACAACTCTTTTCGAAAAGACTTCTCAGCACTCGTGATCATCGCAACGTGGGATCAAAATATGACTTGAAAAACTAACTTCACTTGAAAGTTCGAGCAATGAAAAACACGTTGCTCGCGTCAATTATACTGTGCTCAAGTAGACGAAATATAGGCCTACAAATCCCTATAATGATCTCAGATTTATTCGTGAGTTGTCAAGTTGAAGCTTCATTTCAGTAAGACTTCAATTTTCTACTATAAGCATAATGAAGACTACCGGTACTGAAACAAATATTTTCTCAATATCTACAAATAATTTCGATATTTTTAAAATTCATTTTATATTTTGAATTATATTTAGGCTTGCTGTTCGTCTCAACACTTGATTTTTTAATACCGGTATATAAAGTAATAATTTTTCATTGAATAAAATGCCACTACGAACCGGAAATATGTGTGACCCATTCATGTGCAATACACTGAACAGAAAAATATTGTATATCTTAGTATTTAAAAAAACGGTATGGTTCCTGGACACGGTAGGCCTTCTAAGGTGTTGTCAGTTAGAAACGCATGACCGCTTTTGTTCAGAAGATAACGTATACATCCGACTGAAACCGCCAATAATCAAATGTGTAAATATAAAATATTGGCGGTTCGACACTCCCTACCGCTTATAACATTAGAATAGACGGTCGATCATCCCCGCCAACACTCGCCATGTGTGAGATTGTTGTGAATACGATTGCCTTACGCGTGTGAACGTCGACAGGCACAAGAGTGGTCCAGGATTTATAGCAGCCAGGGAAGAGAGGAAGAGAGAGAAAAAGAGTACAGTAAGAAAGGGCGCGCGACAATACCAATAAGAGGGTGCACTCACTCACCCACACACACACACATGCACACACATATACACCATATACTCGAACTGATAAGCAAATCGCATTCCTTGGCCAAATAGAACACACACACACAGAACGAACAAATCTTGGTGCTCTAAATCTTGAAACCATTCAATGTGTCAGTCGTCACTGAAGATATCAGCATTGTGGAAACCGACGGCTTGATTTATCATAATCAAATTCTTTTATGATGGCCAATAAAAAATAAAATATAATCGAGAATGGATCTCGAGAAAAATGTGGGCTCACTGACTAACAAGTGATCGATACTTCAATAAACAGTGCCAGTTATATGATTGAAATGCATTAAAGATAGATAAATAATTAAAACCCTCAATGGACCTACATAAAAGTGTTCTGATTTTCTCAGTGTTTCAAAGTAATGCCAATAATTGGGAAGTGGATCAATAAAAAATCGTTTCAACAAAAATTCTAATTAGTTGAATAATGAAACTTTAATTCAGACCTGTTACATTTTCATAAAATATAATTCACTATACAAAGTTATATTTTCAATTTAGTTTTGGATCGGTAAGATCGCACTCCCAGTGTTGTCATGCTAAGTGGGGTTATTCATCAATTGAGTGGGAAACAATATGCTTTTGTCATGTTTTTTATATTCGCGATGCATTAGTAAATTACTGGATGTATTGGAAAATAAACCAGAAATACACAGCTAGACTGCTGTCACTTGTTATTTGCTCTGGAAAAGTAGAAGGGACATAAATAAATAAGAATAATAAAATATAATGAGGTTAAGTGTTTAGAAGATTATTATTACTGCATTGTATTCGATACAATCTCAAAGTCAAGTGCACTTGAAATATACATGTGTTTAGTGTGGGAGGAACGAATTAAACCCCTGAAAACTGAACGTGTATATGGTCTATATGAGACCGTCCTCGAACCATCAAGACGAACCCAATACAATTTTACAGTCAGAAAAACCACTCGACAAATAAAAATAATTGAATGATAAAACAGAAAACATAAGTAAAACATCTTTTCACGATATATCGAAACACGCTGGGAACGTTTTACGTATCAGATGTTTGTGAAACGTTCACGTGATGGGAGAGGGTCAAACGGATATGAGTCGAAAGTCGTGATGAATCTTCAGCGACTCAAAGAAGCCTTTTTTTTCTTCGAGGACCGGTCGCACGCTCAAGGAGTCGAAACGCCAATACTTTTCCTCAAGAAGAAGACGAAAAAAGGGGAAAGGCTCTGAGCTAATATTTTCGAAACGAAAAGGATGAAGTTTAAATGTATAATTTGTAAGGAATTATTGATTTGAAATCTCATCATTTCAGTCATTCATAGTGATCGAACAATTACGCCCCCTTAAATAAAGATTCTTGAATCAACATCAATTTCAAGATTCACAACTTCAGAGGCCGTTCTGCTGAATAAAATGATATACAATACAATAACAATTCACGCGCTATGAACACACAAGTATGAAATATTGGCAAGTACTGGCAAAGTAGGCAAAGATTTTCGAATTCAGAAAACCCCAAAAAGCACGCGCTATAAAATTACAATCTCATAATAAAAATTGATCCTGCACTTATCGAAAAGCCATGCAGTAACAAGACGCGCGGAACGCACGCTTACGAGTTTAAACAACACTTAAACAGTTTTATTATATATATGATTTAATTTGATTGGTCGTAAAAACGGTTGAACGAGTAGTTGATTAAACAATCACCGCCTATAAAAGCGATGTTAATAAGTATGTCGTTATGTGCGCCATTTGTATATATAGAGGAACCGAACGATCTCAGCATTTATGGCTATTAAAAAACGATAATTATACAATACAGTCGTGGAGGTCCGGCAGTCGATGCTATACAGTCTACAGTCTACACTGTGATGCGTTACGTTAAAACTTGAGTATTATCGAGGGTTGACATCACTTGCTAGTTAATTGTTCCAACTAATTTAACTATACAACAAAGAGAAAATACTTTGATTACACAAGTCATTATAACCACTAGCTTCCACCGTACTGAAATTTCAAGTTACAAAAAGTTGCTTATGAAATATTTGATGGTAGCTCAATCAATAATTCTTTTAAATTTATTTATATTGGGTTAGACGACGCACTGTAATGATAACTAAGATCTAGTGACGCCGGATGAATGATCAATAACATGACGGGATAATGAGATGAAGTTTTTTTTAGGTCATGGGAAGGACAGTGAAACGGAAGCGGTCGTGGCGCATATTGTAGGAACCATCCCGGCATTAGCCTAGACTACAGAGGAAAACCACGAAAAAAACTGTAGAAGATAACCAGGTCCGATATGCCCCTCATATCCCAGATCGTATGAAGCGAGCGCGTTAGCAATTGAGTTCCAGATCCGGTTCAAACAATAACCAAGGATATGGTATAGTATGGTGTCGTGTAGTAGAGTAGCCCTATATTCATATTTATATTTCAAACAAGTTTAAGATTTACTGGTAAGGTATATTTAGTAGCGGCAATATGAGTCAAGTAGGATGTTTTAAAAAAATCTCCAAATGGGTGTTATGGTGTATTGCATCGATTCAATTTTATATCACATAGGCCTATTGAACAATAATTGGTTTCAGTTTTCTATCATCATTGCTGCGAATATTTCATACGGTATATCAATTTCACAAGTATAGCGTCACCAAAAATTGGTAGACAAACAAAGATGAATAAAAAGGTAATTCCACATTTTTACAGAACATCAAATGGAGGTGGTAGCAAAAAATCCACAACATTTTAAAATATAGTTGTGTATATTGATAATTGTTTGTGATTTTTTAGCTCTCCTAGTTAATGACTCGGTAATCTCAACTATAATCCCCTGTGATGTAACACGGCTGCTGAAGAGGTCGACAATGTTGTAATAATCTATCAGTGATCTAAATCTAATTAATCCATTAGATCAATATACACATATAAGACGTATCGCCGCACGATAACGTGTCACACCACAGTTGACGTAGTAAACTGATAACCGCAAACTTATGGTTATTATTGGATGGTGGTATGGTACGAAGATTAGGACTAACTGAATTACAATTGTACGAGATCTCATTAGCACTAAATGGCTTTCACTCAATACCAAGCAAGATGATAGAGAGATAGCAGAACGCAACCTCGATCAGTTATGTATAAAACTAAATAAGGAAAAGATATAAACGGGCGTACATAAAATATGCTGAAAAAAACTAAATTTGGATTTCAGCAATACTTACAAAAAAAAGTGGAATATTTTCATTGTCTCAATAAAACAATCTATATTTGTTGTAATAATACAGATCGTTTGCTTAACGACCCCGCCATCAACAGCTATGAGTTATTTGGGGGAGGGGGGGTCGAACAAGTGGAACTATATGTATCCAAAAGTCAAAAACCCATAACCGACTTGACAATTTAGTATCCAAGACATTGCGTTGACTGACTGATTGACTGAGCCAATTTATAAGTTGAGAGAACAGTATTGACGTACATGAATCAGCGTATATATTACTTGGATATGAGCATTAATTTTTATTTTAATCATACCGTTTTGACGTCTAGAAGAATGAAAATGTAGACAAAATCGAACGATTAAAATAAATGAATGATTTCATAATATTTACATTATTTCATAGATACAACAAAAAAGCTATCATATATGTAGATAAAAATGTTAATCTTTACCACATCAAAATAGAGTCATTCCCGAATTTTGGAATATAACTTGACCATTCACGTCTTTTCATCACGGACGTGAAGATTCTGCATAATTCTTCAACAATCAACGAAATTAATGCCCCAGTTTTCACCTTGTCCTATTAGTCCGATGTTATGGTAACGGAGCGAAGCGAACAACGTAAGCTTTGATCACGTCACCTGCTGAGCTGAGATATCCCCCAATCTCTCTCTCTCTCTCTATTTCCCACCCCAAACACTCCATCCTACTTAACGCGTTAAATAATTAGACGCGTTTGATCTTGATCCAAGAAAGAGAACAAAATCACACTGTCGACTCTTGTACATACAGAATAAATAAATGGGAATTCTTTTCCATTTCTAAAATTAGATTTCAAATTCACTCTAGAATTAGAATTAAGAAGTGATACAAACACAGTCGCACTGACGTGTAGTTATATAAATTTATATTCAATTACTTGATCTGTTCTGCAACGGACAGGTATACCCACTGAAAAACTGTATACGTAACGTTACACGTATACCTTCGTCATCTTTCTACCGATTACTGTTTTTAAAATACATTTATGTAGAATTCAACATGACATGAAGACAATGTGAACATGAAATTGGCCTCTCAAACTGTGCACACTAGAATGAAAATATCCATAGAATGCAGCATAATTCAATTTAAAACATGATTGAATATTATGCTTCAGAAGAAGAATGAGTATATAATATGCATCAAGATGTAGAATAATTTTGTATAGAGGAATGTACATGAAATGTACTGAGGAATGTATATACAGAATGAGTGAATTTTTATATAAGAAAATACCAAGAATTTTTTCGACACAATTAGGAGTAGTACCCTTCCTCAATTAATTACATTGTATTATTATTACATGCATAGACCGCATATTTATGATTCTGGATCTATGAATAATCCATGGAGAAATGCTATAGCCAAGCATATCACACAGCAAGCTCAGTATTCACACAATTGGAGTAGTCACCCTCCTCAATAATTAGATTGTATATTATACTGCATCCGCATTTTATGATTCGATCATAAATATCAAGAACTTATCCACATTCACACAGCACGCTCAGATGTCATCACCCCCCTACCCTCCCATACAATCCATCTCTATCACCCACACCATAAATATCATAATGCTTACTTTTGACAATCTACTTTTATGTTTGATCATAATAGCTTTTTTTTTTTCAGTTCCATAAACCACTGTGCGATATTGTTTTATACTATCTTCTAATTATTCATACTAATATCTCATATCATGCAACTGTGATTAGAGCACATCATTATTTGGTTGTTTCAAGCTTCCTCCTCTCTCTCTCTCTCTCTCTCTCTCTCTCTCTCTCTCTCTCTCTCTTCTCTTTTCAAGAAGTCCATCGTAAATAAGTAGATATAAAATAGTAAAAATACCATTTATTGCTTGATTACCTCCGTCGATTGTACTCATGTCGGCTCTCACGGTTACCTTTGTTCACCTGCGAAGAGTCCGAGGTAAAGAAAAGGGCCGCGTTCACTCATATATCTTATGTGTTGATAATTATTCCTGACATTTGAACTGAACTCACAGCTGGCAGATCGAGTCACTACTCTCATAATACAACCACCGTAACGTATCGAATTTACCTTTTCAATTCTTCTTGGCATAAGTTTCCTTCAAAATGACCAAATGAGGAGTCCATTAATTGGCCAACTTATTTTAATAATTGAATCGATCAACCATCGCAGTCGTTATCAACAATTATCAATTAAATTAATTGCGAGATAGAACTAGAATTTGTTGTACAATTACTTGATTTCTGAAGATATCTCTAGTTACCATTAGTTTGGAAATTAGCTCAAGTATCAAGCTTGATAAATTGTCAAGAGCAAAACAATTATTAATATAAACGTATGAACCGACGAACCATCTGTGACCGAACTATACAATTCTGATAAACATAATGTGTGGAAGAGACAAAGTGTTGATTAATTTTTCTATTAACAATAAAGAATAATAAAAATTCAGAGCAAACACATAACAAAAACTGAACAATTTTATATAACCTCTCCGTCGACCCCCTAAAAATGCCTTTAATAAACCGAAAACGGGATCAAATGGTTTGTGTTAATCATTGCTGAGGAATTATGTACCGACTGAACTAGCGAGACGGGATGAACACGGTCATGATCTGTGTGCATTCTACAGGTCATCCAGAGAGTCTCGGACAATGCATCTTACGGTGTGAATTCCATTGCACAATGAAATGCATCACGACTACGGACAAAGCGAGTGCATCGCGAATAATGAAGAGTTAATTACGTTGCGGTGATCAGTAGCGCTTTGAGTCGATTAAGTGATGTCAGTTTTTTGGTGATAACTTTGAATTGGTGAATAAAATATCGAAATTATAATACTACAAAACTTGGATATTCGTAATATCTTCAAGGTGGTATATACGTACGAATATTTCAACTTATGTTGTATTATTTTCATAAATTTTAAAACGCATAATTTTTTAGTCAACTTACTGATGTAGGACAGTAATTTCGCACTCGCATAGTCTATAAGGAAAATGTATAGGTTAAATATGCATATAATTTTATTTAAATTGAAACAGTTGCAAATTCAATTCCGGATTAAACCATTTTATCTGACTGCAAGTGTACATTACATTTGTTCTCTACTTTTTTTGCTGTCATCTAGATTTTCTTTAATTTAAAACTGTATATTCAACTGTTTTTGTATATCTAATTGTATTTACATGTAAACCGATCAAATTTGTCTAATGTAGGCCCATAAATGAAAAATGTGAAATGTATTAGGCCTACAATAGAACACTTTTCCATATAATGTCACGCACTCATCCAACAATCAACATATCTATAAGTAATTGCAGCTTCATTTCGAAATCTGGCTATGGAATGAATGAGTAGGCCTACTTTCAACTCCTTGACAAAAACGAACTGCATCAACATTCAAACGTTACGTATTTAACAGTCGACTCGCGCGGCACAATCGGTCACTTTTAATTGTTCATAGCTGCACATTTTTTCATTCAACTATCAATTAACGGCAATTAAACTACGCTGGCTAATTTCGCTCGCTACAACAATCAGCGTTCGCTTCACACAATGATGTGCAATTTATTATAGTACTACATTGTTATGTTATTAGACCTTTTTAACTCTTTACGGCCGGGACATTAAACTGAATGTTCCGTGCAATTCGATGTACACAATGACGGTGTAACAGTACTGTATAAAGAATACAAATAACAACAAATAGAGGGAAGCTATAAGGAAACAACTTTGTTGATCGATGGACGTATTTTCTACGGATATAAAATGGTATGAAAGGATATTATTTATTACATAATTTCTAGATGCAACTGATGGCTGCGAAAGGATTAAGGATGATGATTATTGCTTGCTTAACGACCCAACCAACAGCTAGGTTATACGGGGGTACGAATGAGCGGGTGATTATACCCATGCCTTATGCGGGACTCGAACCCACGCCCAACGGTTCACTTCAGTGTCTGAAGCGTGCCTCAGCTGACTGAGCTAACGAGGGCGGCGAAAGGATTTAGGTTTTATGTTGATCACCGTTAAACAATTACCGCAGCATGTATTATACATGGAGACTTTAAGAAAGATTTGACGCAGAATGTCGGTCAGAAAAACAGAATGAAATGTTATTCTTGTCAAAAATTCAGTAAGTTCAAAATCAGATTGAAATATTTGATTTCACAATCCAGATAGTATAGCATAGTATTTTTGAAATAGAGATACTTGGAATAGATTAGATTGCTGTGCCTCTCTGTATTTTTATGTTTTCAATTTGCATTATTTTTATTTAATCCGATATAATCAGTCTAGTTACGACTCGTTTTGAATTCCTCACAAACCAATCCGCAAGCTAACAAACTTTACAAAACGTTTTCAAACGACCAACGAAACCTCAGATCCTGAATGGAGTGTAAGGGCAATGCCCCTGTCACTACTGAACACAAAACTACGAAAAACCTATCATTTATTTCTACGACATATTAAGAAAACAAACAAACAAAAACTTGAAACAGCTTTGTATATTAACCCCGATCATGACCAGCGCAATAAAAGTGTCTGTTGTCGTTCTCTTCAGCTCACTCGGTCATACTGGGTGAAGGTGATTAATTACCCAAGCAAGTCAAGAGTATTGTAGCATGCTTGGTGTGAGGTGGCAGGGGGGAGGCACCCCCAGTCTTTATTCCTCCTACCCCTCCCCCTCACACACCACCGTACAAAACAACACCAAGACAGACAGGAGCTGTCTTCAAAACTATCCCGACTCGTGTCACGTGGTAATTTGACTGATCGAAACAGTGCCGCGTGCAAGAGTTCGGTGATTGGGCGAACGGACGTTTACGAGCCGTCAAGTGTGGGGGGGGGGGGGGGGGGGACCGGGCGGGTGTATAAGACATCAAGGGGGGGTTAAGTGAGTTGTCTACGCGGTGTCAATCAAAACGTAAAAGACCCGACATTGATATTATAATAAATGACTGGTAAGATTTGTTACAGATGTAGCAATCTTTCTCAGACACATCACGCCAGGCGAAAAAAATTACACGATCAAACTTCGGTCCGACCAAAGTGTATAAAAACATTTTCAAAAACTACAACACACGGCAATTATATCCCAGCTATTCGAAAAATGTGGAAATGAAACGAGCTGAAATTCTTTAGTAATTTCTGTGCTCTTACTGATCATGAGGATTTGTTGAACATATTGGTGGAGGTGCCGTACACAAAAATCTGGCACCTCCACACAACAATGGACGACACGTTTTATTGCCTATATTTTAGTAATACATTCACCACAATGAATTAAAAAATCTAAGGAATTCAAAACAGGAATAACTGAGAAAAACGAGACCTAGGTAACAAGTTAGCCTTGTATGCACGACAGAAGAAAAACCGACACTTCGCTTTATACTGATAGGACTTCACTAGACGCTAATCCAATGAATGAATTGAAACATGTTTTACGACTACACATTTAGTTATATTCCTCATCATTAACGTACTGTTCTATCGACGTGCAATATAAAACCGAACATTAAGACATGCATATTCTAGATTTGAGTGCCTATAAAATGTTCACCTTTACAATCACTAATGATCTTGTACATAAGGTTAATGAGATGATTTCTACGAGACAATGCATCATTAAAAGCGTATTGTTATTTTAATATCTATGCACACTGCGACTGTGAGCTCAGCTCGAATACCGGTACACAGTGCATGATAATTAAGTGGCTTTATATAGATTGTTAGAACTGACAATTCAGAGTTCGGAATCATCACAATAGTATGTATACGTGCAACAGGGGATACTTTACTTCAACCTAATAAAACACATTGAAACTATTTGTATTATTACTATAAATATATGGTGATGAATAATGACAGTCAAGCAATCACACGGATAAAAATCCAGCGTCAGATGCATAGTTGAACAACAGATTAACTATTTTGATTATTGTGGCAAAGTCATTCAATTTTATAATGAAATTTCCCTGGGTAGCCATATGTTTGCATTTATATAGAGGGGCTCATATACGCAGATGAATATCGGCCTATGTCAGAATACCGAAACTATACTTCCATAGTTATACAAGCTTTCATATGTAGGCAGTCCGCAATCTTATTTGCATTAATGAAGGTAAAAATTTATACCAATTATATTTAATAGTGCGGAAAATCTGGCAGTCAGTAGAGGATCCGTGCTGGATGAACGTGGGTTCGAGTGCCGTATAAGGTACGAGTTTGTATAAATATCATTCACATATCACCCGCTCATTTGTAACCTCATAAAATCTTACGGTTGGTCGTTCAGCAAAAAATGATCAGTTAATAATAGTAATAATTTTTCACAGGATTTCTATTCACGTTTTGATATAGTTTTGAGTACAATTTTGTAGAACCGCGAAGTCACAAAAAGTTGACTTGTCAGCAGGTCTACTAACATTTTATAAAAGAATAATATCTTAGAAATAATAATAATAATACAGTTTTTTGTTAATGAAATTCAATCCTTATTATACATTGCCAAAATCTCAACTCTGTCTAGTCATAAACAAAAGTTGTTATAACGAATTGTTCAACTTCGACACAATTACTGGCAGAATGACAATGACTACACACCAAGATTTTCAAGTCGCGGTCGGCGCACGCGCACAGCCGACCACGAGAAGATTCTTGTCAAAATAAATATATTCAGAGTCGAGTTTTTTTTCCCCCACAAGCTTTTGATATAATTAGACCTGACGTCACCGTGGCAGTGCTTCTCGGTGTGATTTGTACAATGCATGTCAAAAATATCTGCAATTTGTATCCAAATTGTATTCACCAAATTAGACAACGAATATGTTCACTTCACAATTAATTTGAAATATAATTAAAACACACCGCTATCATTCTACACTGAAGAAATAATGAAAATGTTGAAATGTATTTATATTAAAAATGTAATAGTATATTAAAAAACAATAACGACTACACTCAATTTATGTAATTGAATGCTGATGATAATTATTGTGTGTCAATGTCGTGGGAGTCGATAGAGAGAAATAACAGTTTCTTGGTGATGGCTTTTGAACGATATCTTAAGATATATTTTAATGCTTTCAAGAAGATGTAAATAAAAACTTTTTAACTAATATCGCATCATTTTCACAACTATGCAGCTAGAGAAACATTTATAGCTATATACACCTGTAGAAATGTTATAATCTAAGGTAAAAATAATTTCATTTATAACACCGTTTTGAAAGCAATAACAATATATATGTACCTCTATCATTACAATTTTAATATCTCATAATATGGTTCAAAAGATAACACCAAAAACTTGATATTTCGCTATACGACAATAGTATAGTAAACATATAGTATCATACGATTGATGAATTGAAATAACATTGCATGGTAACCAAGATGATCAGCTTTTAATCTTGAATTAAATTATTCACAAATTTGAGAAATTGTAATTAATTTATACAATGAATACACTTTCCTCGTTCATATAATCCGTGCGACACATAATGAGAAATTAAAAATAGATCCCTAATTTATTCGAATCTTGGATATTATCCAATATAATCACATGATTATAATTTGTTCTCAATGTAAGAGACTCATCAATAGATGAGTAAACAATTATTTTGTAATTAATATCACATGATTAGTCTCGTTTTACTCTGAAATTTCAAACATTATTCCAAAATTGCAATTCCTTATTCTTGCCAAATACCTTCGTTTCTCCACTCGGCTGAAATCAGACATGGCCAATGTGCATGCATAGAGGTCAGTATCTTGTGTATTTCAACACAGTATACACGCTGTTTGTTATGAGAAGCGGTGACGTGATTATTTTGTCAAGCCACATGAGGTTAACAATGTTTTAAATTTTAATTCGATTTAACAACATTGCCAGTACAGGTATCACAACAGTTGATGACCTGCAATGACGACAACCGCCCACGTTTTTTTCATAAAATTCTTTTATTCACATGAGATAAATATGAACATTTATCAAAACAAAATAATAAGATGTATAATACACAGAGGAAATTTTCTTCAACTTCCGAATCACATCTTAATTGGTAGGCCTATATAAAAAATAATTATTGATATCTTCAAAAATATATTTATATATATATATATATATATATATATATATATATATATATATATATATATATATATATATATATATATGTGTGTGTGTATATATAATTGATTCAGCAGGAGAAAGTGATGGAAAAAGCCTTTGGGACTTCCACGCCCGACTTGACTTCAGTTTCCAAGGCAAAGCCTCGACTCACACAATGTGAGGCCTTTTAAAATGTCCTTTTATTTTGTAAAAATAATAGCTTGATTGGAATAATCTTGATCGCAACATCATTCGACATCTTTTCAACGTATTTTAGCGTTTATATTGTCGTCTTCCCTCGTTTACAACGACCACTCTTTCCCACTTCTTTCTATCATACTCGAATCTAGCGAGTGTTGGCGGCTTGATGTTGGCGGTCTTTCCTAAATACGTGATCATGAAACAATCTGGAGAGTAAACTCGCCAACACATGTGACATGATTATGAGTGTTGGATGGTCAATGCTCTATAGTGAACTGTTAAACCACTGTCCATGAACAACGTCCACATTGGCAAAAAATGGGATATGTGTTGTTTTCAAAGAAAGTTGTTCAACACTATTTACAGTACGGCAATTCGAGTATCAAAATTATTCATCTCGAAAGTGGTTCAATCGACTGCACCCCAAAACTAGGCAGCATCAAGCTAGATTATATACATGCCAAGATTAATCAACAATTTCACTTTTGTTTGACCTGCAGAAAGCAAAGAACAAGAAACAGAAAATTCGAGTACGGCAAAATTGAATCTTCACTTCACTCATCAAATAAAATGTAAATTTTAATTCGGTTCCAAAATGGTCGATATATATTCTCATAGCTTTTGACCATCACAAATAGAAACACAATTTCAAAATCTATGTGTAATTTATAGTTACATTAGTTTTCAAGCATAATTCCATTTCTTATATTTCCTATCCAAAAACGTTCAATAGATTCAGTTCTTTTACTGCCTACCAGTATAGGGAACTAGAGAACAAATTCAAAGACGTGCATCTAAGAAGTAGTGATTTTTTAGCGATTGCTGTAGTGGCAAGAGTGCAGACAGTCAAAGAAAGCAAAGAAAAAGAAAAGACTGCTACTTCTACTACCCTCTAGAAAAAACCTTTCTTCTATCATATTATCTCTATCTCATCGTCTGTCACTCTCCAATTCTCCACTGCTTAGCATTCCTTACTTGCAATTTAGTAGGAAAAAAACACGAACGAAAAGAGGTGGATGCATTCAAAGAGCGCTTCTCAAACTTCCTTTTCACAGCAAAAAAGTTTCCCTTGAAAAAAAACTATTCTCGTTTCTAGGCTTGGTTGGCTCTTTTCAGGTTCTCTGCTATTGTCAAATCTCAAGTTTTCGGTTGATTGCAGATACCACACATTATCGCATACAAATTGCAACAGATTTATTAAATAAACTTTTTTACTAAAACCACTTAGCTAAGACGACGTGGGTATATAAATCAAATCAAAAAGTAAACAAATGAAAAAAGTTCATTTTTCATGTTTTGTATTGAATATAATAATTACGTACACCGTATATATTGAGCTAGTATTGAAACCTACTTTTTGAGATATATTGAATTCAAGTACCAGTACATAAGTGTGTATGTTGTAATTATATTTATTATTAAACACGAAATAAAGTGGTATATCATACGTCATGCCTACGATGATCGCCCACGTAAACTGTTATGGAAGTTTTCATTCATATGAAGAAGGTACGATCGAAAGTGAATATAGGTCCAAAACTTCCATGAAACCTTGTCAAACCGATTCATCTTTTCACTTCATATCACTTCATACTTTCATTCTCAACTGTTCATTCGTACCCCCAAATAACCTAGCTGTTGGTGGGGTCGTTGAGCAACAATAAACAATAAAAACAAATACCGGTAGGCCTACTCAAATAAATTACCCTCAAAATTGTATAGATGTAGAATTTTGAGGGTCACGAATTACTAATGCTAGATTTACGATTAGAAACACAACTACGTCTTCCAGAAGCTGCAGCAAGTTTATCAATAAAATTACCGAAGTTGCTACACATTTACTTAGTTGGTGTATTTGGTTTGGACCTTCATCTCTCGGTGCAAGTCCTCACTGTCACTTGACAGAAACAATAATATAGGGCTAACTAAACAGAGATTAAATAATACTGAGTTACAGTCCACAGTGATGTTCCACCTTGATTCCTCCCACCACACGTCTTGCTCTCACCTCTCTTTGGTAACTGTTTCTATTTCGGTTATCATCTTATACGTTTTGATATGTCATATCTTCGGATATGTAATTTGCAAATACCGTCTAACGTAAGTAGAACTATACAACACACCACATCTTATGCATGAGAAATGGTTTCACGTAGGCTTGATGCAGCCTGTGACAGCCGTGTCCGGTGGGATTTGTGTCTAACCCCCCCCCCCCCCCCGCACACCCACCCCAAATCCCGCACCCTCGAGCTAAGTGTCAACCCTTACAACTTACATAACTTGAAGATGTGGCACTAATATTATAAGCCATTGGTAGGGGTGGCCAATAGGATACGGTGTGTGGATGGAGGGATGGAGGGAGGCGTCACACTAGCGACCCCGGTTTGACAAACAAATATGTGTAATTGAAAAAAAATCATTCAAGATATCAATGAATTTGTGATAAATTCACTCCTCGGAAAAAAGATTTTCTTTCAAAACTATTCAAATTCAAGGATTTGACAAAATTTAAATCGTTTCCGTTTTCAACAGCATTCGATACAGAGAAGATGCAGTTGTGTGATTTTGTTCTGTTTATTTTGAAACGATATTTTTCAGAATCCCAAATAAGTTTGAGTTTGCTCTTAAAACAATTTTACTCTACTTTTTTAATCAATGGTTATGTATTTGTGTAACTAATAAAGTAATGAAGACAGAAAATAATTTGTAATTAACCTCTTTGAGACCAATATAAAATTGAAAAATACGATTATGTTGTTGAACAAACATCACGTTTCTCCAACACAAATATTCTGAAAGGAAATGGGGATTTGATTCTACCTTCTTTCATATTCATACTTTTGTTATATGCCCTTAATTAAATTAGTTTTATAATATTTCAGGATTCTTTGAAATCAATTTTGTATCACTTTTGAAAATAACCATTGTACTTCTATATATTGATTGTATTACGCTGTACCATCTTGGTATCCCGCTTTGCGGACAGCCGTCAAATAAATTGACATTCTCTCTCAGATTTCGAATCAATGTATCTCGATGTTTAGTGTACATGCAGAGGCAAAAAGTGAATCTCAACTATGTCGCTCCAGTTTGTACATCCCTGTGCAATACCTAATCCTGCTCCAGTATATTGAAATACCTCTTGCATGTTGCGTTCTCACAAATCCGAACCTGAAGCGAGACGAGCCGAACCGCATATTGTCGGAGAAATGACTGCTTTGTAAGCAAGATCACGGCGGCCTACAGGAGAGATGATGAGCTAAGAAGATATAACCACACAGAATGGTCGGGAGAGGAGTTAGACTAGGAACGAGAGATATTGTTGGTGCAGTATACTACACGACAAGGTAAGATGGGAAAGTAAAGGTAATATCCAGGGAGATTGAAATATATATGCCGCCCTCCGTAGCACAGTCAGTCAAGGCACCGATTTACAAACTGAATTCATGTTGACGTGAATTCGAGTCCTGCATAAGGTACGAGTTTCTGTAGAACACTTATCATTACTTCTTATAGATTCAATCATTCCAATGATCATCTGCCCATTCATATCACCACCCATTCGTACAATATATATATATATATATATATATATATATATATATATATATATATATATATCTTGACCTTGAGAATGAGTCATCGTAGTAGCATTTGAAACTTGAAGGGTGTTATTTCCGAAACTATGTCGGTGCCCAGAGAAGTGATTTAGTGTTTACCAGTTTTACACACAAATCACCCGGTAGGTGCCAATAAAACTCGATGGTTTATCAACAAAATTATCGATCACTTACAGACTATTATTGCTCCTTAAGATAGGTCATAAATAAAACCAAAGCTATAATGTGTACCTACACATGCGTATATTAGTGAAAACTTGTATTTTCAAATAATTTCATTACATCAGGTTTCAGGGATGGTTGGATCAATGGACTTGATCGACGTGCTTGAGATGTATCAATCACTACCGTAGATTGGAGTATATGATATGTCACAGAATAAATAATAAACTTACGACAAATTATATAATGCATATAATAATATATAATTATACATATATATATATATATACATACACATAATATAATGAAATTAATTTCGATATTATCATTCAATTTTCAATCAATTAATTTTTGTTCTGGGTTTGTATTGCAATCTCGTGTGTAACACATTGAAGACAGTCTACATAGACCTACTACTGGACATACATAATATATAGGTCTACATTATATTTACTGGCTAATGTTTAGGTAAGTTTTGCCCGATTCCCATTAAAAAACGATTAACATACTGGCGGCCAACATCGTAAAAATATAAAACTGACCATGGTTTTTATCTCAAAACTGGAAATGAACTCCTGTAAATCGTCCATGTTGAAAGATACCCATCCGGAGGTTCCACGTTACCAACTTACGTTCGCGTCAGTTAAAAAAAATACAACGTGGTTTTTAATTTATGAACTAGTCAAAAGGCTGGATACCGACAACGCGAGAAGAGTAGGCGGCCTTGGCAAAACGATTCGGACCTTCTTTTATTTTAATTTTCAAATTAAAACAACCACATCGTTAGTGATGTGATAATTCCGTGTATTATAAAAAAAAAATGATTAAAAATGTTTCGAAATATCTGTATCATATTTCATTAGGTAGGACTATGTCATGAGTTTTGATTTGATACGAAGAATCAAGAAATTTATAAAAAAAATAATTAGTTCTCTTAGAGATAGCCGGTTTCATTCAGACTACTCTACAGGTAAATGAGATCATGATTTTGTTTTCATATAACACATAAAAGATTTTATATATTATAGATAACTGTCCGGCCTGCATGAGTCATGAATGTAAGTTATGATAATGTGAAATAACAATCGTTTCAGAAATTTAGGCCTACATATAAATGATTGACTAGGAAAGTATAAAAAAAAACTGTGTTCATGATATTTTCAGAAAAGGGAGAACTGAATTTGAACCTACACAGTTTTCTACACAGTAGGCATATATGGAAAAAAAATATATAAATTCAAGACTATGCTTGCCTGGAGAAATTTAGACCCCACAAATTGAACATAGGCCTAATTATCTTTCAACTAAATACACCAGTACTCGAAATTACTATCATTTTATGCTATATCATTGTTGTTTATGCCTACAACTGCGAATTTCAATAAATTTATACAAAAACAAATAGACTCGAATGATATTGCTCCAGATTGATTTTATCGATTTCAATCCTGTTGAAATAAAATACTGTCAACTATCCGTTTATACGATCCACTAGAACACAATTATTAGATGGCTCCAAATTTGCATTTCGCATCTCATCTCATATGAGCAAGGTCTCAGACCAACCGCCAGTACAATCCTAATATACCAAGGACGAGACACAGACACACACTCCACCATCATTTAAATAACGGAAAACGTGCGAGTAAAAAACAAACTATTAGCATACAAATCTGCATTACCATCACAGATCGCAAAATCTAGTTCTTGCTTTCGACTAGCTTCGAACTGCAATCGAATGAGAAACAACAAAAAAAAAAGTTGAAGACCAAGAATGGTTTCTAGTTGTTGCATGAATCGAGAAAAAAAAATACACATCATTCTCAGTTGGAATAAATTAAAATATATGTCTAGGTAGTATATACAAAAAAAAAGAATAATTAGCATAATTAAGATGAATTCAATTTAGTTCATTCAGCTGGACTTCGGTAACTTTCAGTCCCGGGTTTGAATTCGGACGTGATCACTCAAACCTGTACATCTGACGAGGTGCTGAAACTAACGAGCTATTAATGACCCAAAACCAACGACGAAATAATTTATTACGAGGAAGTACGAATGAACGATCTGTATGCAAAGAGGTACAAATAAATGAATATCTCTCACACGAGGCACGTGATAGTGTTCCTACCACAGGTTACTAGCTAATTATCAAGGTACTTTCAGTGCTATCTTACTTATATTGTTATCATATCGTCAAAAATACAAAATGTAACTGTCAGAAATTAACATCAGCTAATGTCAAACAAAGCACACACTTGATTATTATACATCCCAATTTAGAATAACTTGTAAAATCAAGAGATTTGTTTTTCCTGTAGCTACGTGGCTCTCACAATAGTAGTAACATATTTTATTGGTAGAATTTGTTTCGATATTGGTACCATTTCATTTGCCAGCAAATATTTATAAAATTGTTGTTTCCATTTACAACTGCAATGCCGATGAGTTGTGATTAAGAAAATGTTGTAAAAGATCACAATGTTCATACTTTTAGGTTGAGAAATAAACACAACTACCGGTAGGCCTACCACGTATCCTGCTGAATATTAAAAATCTTGATTAGAATATGTTTAATATCACTTCAAAAATTACATGTTCATTTTCGTTGATTATATTCATTAGTTAACACAATACTCCTTTCAGAAATCTCAAAAATGGAATAAATTAAATACTTGAAAATGGATTTCTGTAAGGCATCGAAATATTGTGTTGCCAAAAAAAACGTTTAGAAAAAGAATGATAAAATAACAACAATCCTGTGCACGAGAATGAGCTGAATGAAACACGTACCGGTATACGTTTTTAAATATGTAGAATCATTTTATTGTTTTAATATTATTGTCGTCGCCGTATAGGCCTACACCTCTCCCCGACAATAGACAATTTCACGGTAGAGAAGTTACTAGTTAGTTATTATACAGCGAGTGGTTGGAGAAGAAAGCTACACCCCTTTAATTTATTAACGTGTTAAATAGTTCATGAATAACATTAGAAGATGGAAACTTATCTTGGAAGACGAAGAAGAGGAAGAGTGGGAACGAGTTAACGAGATCGATATTATTACAGTTTCTCTGTTCTAATTTCTTAAAAGACTCGTTCAAATGCGATGCGGGATGAATTGACTATATATAGTGTGATTGTGTACAAAGTTGGCACTTGCTATCTTCTGAGCTATTACCGATATTATTTGCATTTGTCAAAAGAGGCCAAATAATTCTAGGTACTTTACCGAACTGCTATTATTATATAATTCTTACCTCTCTATGCACTTACTATTGAAACTCAATCAATTCCAACTACGTATTTTGGAATTTAATTTTCAAGCTCATAAAAATAGTTCTTTGTGTATATCCAACCGTTATAATATGCCCACGGGATGGCGACGATATTGGCGGCTGTTTCGAATAACCTTTTCACTATTCTGGAGAAATAATCTTGTTATTATTGAATAATATTACGTAAATTCTGTTATCATAAATAAATGTCAAATCGAGAATATTTTTTGCTTTTACTTGATACTATCTGGAATGGGTGAAGTTATTTGTTTTGTTGTAGAATTTTCTAGTAAACGACAGATAATGTTGAAAATATGTTATACACCAATATCAAACTTTCTTCGTTCTCAACAAATCCAAGTCCTAATCTGACTACCATTATTGGTTTGCAGACATATTTGTGTAGGCCGTTCGAACATTGTCATTCCGCGACAGAGTTTATTTGCCCCTCTCTCTCTCTCTCTCTCTCTCTCTCTCTCTCTCTCCTCTCTCTCTCTCTCCTCTCTCTCTCTCCCTCTCCCTCTCCCTCTCTCTCCCTCTCTATCTATCTATCTCTCTCTCTCTCTCTCTCTCTCTCTCTCTCTCTCTCTCTCTCGCTCTCTCTCTCTCTCTCTCTCTCTCTCTCTCTCTCTCTGTCTCTCTCTCTCTCTCTCGCCATGCATGCATGCATGTGTGTATATACACATATATAAATGTGCCCGTTGGCATCGTTACACCTCACACCAAAAGCTCTTTGGCGATCCTTCCCAATGTTATTCCGGGATCTATGGATATTTATGTCTGTGGTTCGTGGGGTTAAAATAGGATAAGGGGGAGAGCGCAGCGCGCACAGTTCCCGATGCTCACGTAAAATAAACATGGACGCTACATGCGTGGAACTTTGTCTTATGTCCAATAATAATATTGTTCAGCAAGCATTTTCGCTTCATTTCACGCGTTTTCAAGAGTCGTTTCGTTGCCAAGGAATTTTAGGATTTTCTTCGTTCACTTTGTATATTATTTCATTTTTTTTCGTTTTTGGGTTCGTTGGACCTTAATTTCAATACACCCTATAGCTTCTGATACCACCCCATCCCCTCCACCACCACGCTTTCTTTTACCGGGTAGCTTTCTACTATAAAGTATAGATAACTTTCAATTTTGACAAAATACTATAGGCCATAGTTAATTGAATACACTAGGATGAAATATGTCAAACTAGTAATAACATTACATATTTTTCAAGTACGATAAATAAGAAGATCAAGATTAGGTTATACACAGTAACGAGTAACGACTGTGAATATTTGTAAGATAGGTTAAAAACCTACCCTCAAATGGAAGTGAAATTAATTTATATCACAACATATGAAATTGTATTTGTTACTGGTGCAGAGCAAGTGAACCATATATAGGTCTATTATATAGTCTATTATATAGGTCCTACTAGACTCATACATTTTAATAAGCTATATATAGTTCTCAATTTGGTGCGCCAACCCTTTTCTAGTTATCCCATCCTCCCAAACGTTGCTCAAACTCGAATTATCATTGATACGCAATCAACCATTTGCATTTCACAAACGAGGCACCGAATAAAACCAGATATCAAAAATTACACCACCACAAAATTCCCCACTCAAATTACTGCCAAATCTATTATCCGACTACCCCTTTTTTTCCCACATACCATCTATATACGTTACAAGAATGTTTCAATTTACAAAGTCAAATCCATTTTGAGGAAGCGTCGGTATTGAAACGAAGGGTTCTATTATTTAGCACAGTATACTGGATTGCATGTGGTATGTTGAGGGTGGGGGCGTGGGAGGGAAGAGGGTGGTAGTTTTTTGTATTTTTCTCTCTGGTGATGGGATATGCGAGACGATCCGAAGCTAGCACGCAGCTAAAGTAGCATGTGTGTGCATGTATGTGTGTGTGCTTTGGCGAAATGGAATCTGTCTAGCGGGTCCGAGATACATTAATCTAATAGAAGGTTCAGATATAAGCCTATATATACACTATATACGTGAGAAACAGAGGGTTGGTTTGGGCTCAAGTCTCGATACTTGATGAGGAGCGACATCTCTCATTGACATTTTGATAGAGTTATGTTATTTTGAGATGGAGAAAAAAAAGATGTCGATACTCGACATCATGATTCGGTGAAACTAAATTTTAATACGAGTATTTCAGAAAAAAGGGATACCGAGAGTCCCCTTGGCTATAGATCTATGCATCAGTGATTGTTTAGTTAATAACATATAATTTCTACTGTTTGTGGGCGAGAATATGATTAATTCGGGCACGCTTTATAATTCATTATCTGAAATGGGCCCTTCTTTGTTGACTTGGTTAGTTCTCTATCTCTAGGTGCAGGGTAAAAAATACGAATAATCTATACGAGAAATAGGCCTATATAAAATAGAATTCCTCTAAATCTTGATATGATAAGGTAATACGCTTCTTAAAGTTACGTATAAGTCATTATTGAAAGAGACAGACAGCAATCTCATCAATTTGTAGTAACCAACGAAAATATGTTTTAGTTGAACAGATCACCGCATTGTTATGGCAACGATTGTTGATAATTTATTACCTGAAGGAAGAACATTTTCCGAACAACTTATTGTTTGTTTGCCAAAAACGCGTACCTATTACAGTTCAGAATTACATGTTAACGTTAAGTCATTATCACTCGCCCGCCGATCAATTTTATCCCAGCTACCGTATGACTGAGGTACATTTTATTTGCTACTCACTTCATTCAGGCAGTCTATAGTCAACAACGCCTGCCAACAGCAAATTATCAAACTTCGTGTTTAACAATTACTCATCCAATCAGACACTCACCTGCAAACAAAGAAACAATGTTTTAGGACAAGTTCCAAAGTGGACAGTAATTAGAATAATAATTAACTTATAGCCCCGAGTGGTAGTGAGATTAGGTAGCTAGCTATACATAGCATATACGCACACATGATTTACACCAGAATAATCAACATTAAATCTAATTCAAATTTTTCTATGAAAAGATCATTCTTGTTATGTGTAGTGTCCGTGTCCTTCCCATAGTCATCCTTGTAGCCTCGACTGAAGAACAATGAATTTTCGATTTAAATGAAAAAAAAATCTAAATTGTTTATATGATTTATCGTAAATCGAAATCGTCATTTACCTAAACTCGCATTGTAAATAAAAACTTCTAAATTCTCAAGTTCGAACTCAATAAGTACAGTGAAAGTTTGTCGATCGGATTATCTACCAAATCTGTTCTGCAATCAGCATAATTTAGTACCTTGGATAGAAGAAATCTGCATACGATTCACGGCAATATCCTGGCATAATATAATGCAATTTTATACTAGAAGCTTGTCGACGTAAATAAGAAAACAAGCTCACATGTGTGTGTGTGTGTGTGCAAGCCAGTTATAGAAGACCACCGTGCCTTCCACAAATCACAAGACTACACGACAGATTTCAATGAAACTTGCACATCATTTGCATAGGAGAAACACCGAGATGCATGCAGTGTGTTTAACATTTAGGGAAGACGACTGCCAACTTGATTGAAAGAAAGAAACTACATACACATTTATATTTGTTTCGAATGCAGCTTTAGTCAATATGAAAATGTATGCAATGCACGGCATTTGGTACATATAAGTACTACCCTATACTTAATTCTGAGGATTAGTTTTAGTATTTAATTAAGTTTAATAGGAATAATAAGTGATGTTTCAAGTCACTATTTATGAACTTTTTTATACACAGCATGAAGAACCAATATGAAAATCTATGCAATTCAAAATCACGACATTAACTATAGACAATGCTTTCTGCATTCTGAATAATTTCAATTTCAATAATTACTAGTGGTATAGGTAACGTTATTTTTATAACGTATCTACACTATTGTTCAATCAAATGTAAACGTTTTTGTAGTTACAATTTGGCATTCGATCCTACTTTATTGCTATCAGCAATAAAAATTCGATTGTTATCTTGGTTCTGTCATCAGCTAAATTTGTACTTTGCTGTTGGCACGTTCGTGAAGTAACTGACCTTCCTTCCCAAGTGGTAAAATTCGGAATTACATTTTATGACTATGATATACCGGACTGTGTGCATGCGAAGTAGCAAGTATAACTTGATAGAAACGCATTTGGCCGTATACCTCGACAACATGTCATTAGTACGGTGACATTTATGATCGTATTAACCACGCGGAAGTAAGTTTAGCAGTGAAATTATTTACATTTGAGAAGTTTGTGGCTTGAATTAAAAATATAATTCTGTGGAGGTGACGGGTGAGTATACGACGATACAGTATTTTCTTAATTACTATTATTTATGTAAACGTGTCGAGTGAGGAAAAATTTGCGGCGGTGGGCGGTCATCATGTTTTAAAATCAGCCAATATTATGTAACAGTTATAGTAAAATATTCTCACTTTGTGTACGTACACAAACGTATACTGTGGTAGGCCTATATGTATATATGAAGATATATAAAATTCAACCTAAAAAATTAACGTAATTACGTCTGATATCGGATTACCATGATGCCTACAACTGTCCAAACGAAAAAACGTTATACTTGTATCTACGAAAGATGAAGATTCCGATCGACCGTCTCCCCTAGTCGACACCACTAGCGCACGGCTGGTTAGCGCCTTTACCTCTAGTGGATACAAGTATATACAAAGATGAAAGAACGTAGAGCGCATTAAAAAACGCTTTAGATCAAGTATGCCCTATGAAAACTCAAGCTCGCACAAAGAAACGAGCGAGCGAGAGAGCGAGCGAGAGAGAGAGAGAGAGAGAGAGAGAGAGAGAGAGAGAGAGAGAGAGAGAGAGAGAGAGATGGAGAAAGATGGAGAGAGAGAGAGAGAGGGAGAGAGAGAGACTTCACAAGACAAGTTGTTATGTTAATAAGAGAACCAGATTCCTGAAGAGACAGAGATCTGACCAATCCGAGTCTGACCATGCAGCATCCAACACACACAGCATCATGGACCAAACAAGCAAGACATTTACATAATCAAACCACGTGATAAGTCCGTCTGTCTATCTGTACAATATGTAGGCCCTGCACTGAGCGTGAAATACTGAAGAAGCTAGGTGAGTATACCTACCCAGGATCAACTCACCAAATGAGCATGGAGCTCGATTCGTTTATCTCAAGTTTACCAAATGAAACATGGAAGTAACATCCAAGTCTATGAATGACATCACCTCACTAACTTCACAAATTGGGTCCAAGTCTACGATCTGAATTGGGGTGACGTCACAACACAGAACGAATCACATCAAAGAAAGTTTATATTATTTATACGCATCTACAAGCTCTCGAGCGGCGAGCAGCATACAACGAAGGAGCTATTATTTTCTTCTGAACGAAACTCAGTTGTATTTCTTGGTATAAAAATTAAATTAAATTGAAAATTGAATTAAATTGATATGTATAAGATCTTTATATATTGCTTATGAACCCACCAACAACTAGGGTATACTAGGGTACGAATCACCAGGTGATGAAGAAACGATGTGAAGTTGTGACAGGGAGTCGAAGCCACGTCCGAATCTGACTTCAGTTCGTTACGAAGTTGGGCTAGTTGACTAAGCCACGGGGGAGGCAAGAAAACTTGGACAGACTACTGTGTGCACCATGAGCCATCACAAAATTACCCGATTTATACCTTCCATATCAATCAACTAAAGTACAAAACATTCTTTTTGATTCTAATCGCTCTCCACATATCTCAACATGAGTAAAACCATCATAAACCAGCTCAATTGGGAGAACGGGAATATTATACATTTACTATAAGTACGTGGTAAGACCAATACGTTTATAATACTATTAAATTGGTCATGTACTCTATTGCCTAGCTCTATAACTCGGCACGTTGGACCGATTGAAGTAAATCACTATTATTTACTCTATACGCTATATGTGCATGCCTTCTCTATAAAAACTAACCACTTCAAAGGTAAAAGCTAAACACTACATAGGCAAACCATAACCCAGCATTAAACCAATGGCTCGACTAGCGAAGGTCTGTAATTTTCTCAACACGCAAACCGTGGGGCCACGCCTCTATATTCATTATCGTAATATTATGCTTATAGGACGTAGCATAACTCATATACCTTCTCAAATAAATTGGAGAGAAGGATAAAAAAAAAACAGCGTGGTTAAAAAAGAAACAGATAGTGCATTTTGATTCATAAGATCAACCAATATTAGATTGTTTTATTTCTCCTGTCCGTGTAGTTTTGATTGTTTCAGATGATATTTTTATAAGAGTTTGTTCTTATGCGTGCTGTAGTTTTGGGCAAAGCAATTTAACGTCATAGAACGTACAGTCAATTAAGCTTCTTCTCGGCGATTAAAATTATAATTAAGTATAGATATTATAGTGCAATTAAATATAGAAAAGTCGGTAAAAGAAAGGTTTACGCCTTTTCTTTTTATAGAAATATCACTGTAATACGAAATACCAAGTTTTTATTATAAATTTGATGTAGGCCCTATGCCTAAAGTATGAACTAGACGATTAGACTATATTAGATATTAATTCATGATTTATATTTTTAATAAGAAATTACTGACATTTCATTTGTCCCTACCTAACACTATATATCCGGATCCATATTCACATGTATCATAAATCCGATATTTTCCAATTCCCAAACAAATTCATAAATAATAAAATAATTACAAATCTACATACAATTCCCGGAGGCCAAGCATATTCAATGGTAGGATAAGGTATAGGCTCGGGGGGTCCAAGCTTGACATTAGCATCAGATAGGCAATGAATATATATCACATTTTATAATTACCATCCTGTCAATTAAATATCCATTCGGAATGATAAACGAGATCAGGATAGAATCGCGTCCACACAGAAAAAGTTGGGAGGCGAGATGATTTACTTTCAGAACATTTATGTTAACTTATTTGCCATGCCATTCACCTTAATACATATATAATTTGAATATCATATTTAAATGTGTTTGGTACTTTTATTATTATTATTATTATTATTACAGAAGAAAAAGAACTGAAGAATGTACGTGATGAGAATTTATATTTATCAACCATTAAAACAATATGCCCACATATTTGAAAAATGTCGCACATTTCAAGAGAATAGATCTGCGACATCAAAATATGATTGACAATAAAATAAAAAAATAAATTTTAGAAAATTGATCTACATCAAGAATACAGAATACATTACGAAAGAATGTGAAAATATACAATCAATTAATTATTGAAAGGTTGACAATTTAATTTGAATAGTGGTATGAGTGACTAGGAGTATACTGTAACATAGAAATCCTCTCAAGCACATTTTAAAATGTGCTTCATTTTTTGCTCGATTTTTTACATTCAGATTTCTTCTACCGCGGCAAATCGAGTGTAACACATTGAATTGAATCAGTATTGTTCATTAAGAGACAATGAAACGTCTGCAATGGTTGAACAATTCGAATTTTCAAAGTAAGATAATGGTATATTTAAAAAGTATCGGGAATGCATGGAATGAATGAATGAACTGAAAATTAACGAGTCATTGTGAGTTGCTATATGAAGCCCTGGCGGTGTTGCACAGTGTACAATAATAGACATTTATATAATATGTAAGCTTATATAAAATCGTATACATAATGTGGATAATAATAAAATCCTGTCCTATTCCCAACAATAGGGCATGTACCCTATATATGAATATAGTGTGAAACAAATATAAATATATATATATAGGCCTATGTATATATATATATATATATATATATATATATATATATATATATATATATATATATATATATATATATATATATATATATATATTTATATAAAACAATTTAGCTGGAGTTATAGATGTTCCTACACCAACATTGAAGTAAGCTAACTAACGTAATAACGTAAAACAATATGGGACTTCACTTGAAAGGAGCCAGATTGTGTTCGAATTGCTAATAACCGAATTATATTTATATACAGGTTTTCACAAAATAATCACAGCACACTGTAATCACATCTACTTTTTTTAAATACGACATTCAGAATAACAACATATATAATACGCTATAAGTACAAATCAATTACAACTATCATTTCCATCAATTTTCTATTTCCATGTTTATTCAAAATGTAATAAAAGCAACGGAATAACTGTATGGCTGTATGAAGGGCTACGGCCTTTGAAAGCCGAGTTGAAAAGAGAACTAACTATATATAATATGTTTCTCTCGGTCTCTTTCATTGCCTGACTTGTGTGATTGACATGGCCCAAGACCGTGACGAGCACACTCAATCTCTCCTCTCTCTCCCTCACCATCGTTCCCTGATCCGTTTCTCTCTCTCGCACTCTTGATCACTCTTTTCCGACCCCCCAAACAATAACATTGTTCACACACACACGCTATGGCAATCGTACCAAACTAATGATATTATTCTGTATGATTTTGTATATTAATTAAATCTAAATGCTAGTCGGATGCTAGATAGGCGTAATTGTGAGAAAACGCAACGGCAAAAGGTCTTTGATGGCTCCGTTCATTTCATACAATTTCTCTCTCTCTCTCTTTGTCTCTGTCTATCTCTCTGATTTAATTTCAACTCGACTATTGCTGGATTTAATTTCTAGATGAACTCTTCGTGTGTTACGTCATGCTCGATAGTCTTTGGCATACCGCTGTATTTGGAAAACAATTGATATTAAGTTTACAATTATTAACTCACAATTTCAATACCGGTACAATACAAATCTAAAAAAAAATCAATTCATCTACATTGAGCATATTTTGCCTACGTTCAATTAGTAAATACTTGTTTGAATTGTTTTCTCTCCAAACATACAACAATCTAATTCGGTATGAGCCTCGCCCCAACAACGGTCTAAATTGTAGTTTTACTTATTTTTCATGATATATTTTATACCTATTTTACACGTATGCACGTGTGCACGTATTATATTTTAAATACAATGCTTATTAATTTCTTGCTAAACAACAAAACAACGAATGATTATTACTGACCTCGGAGCATTAAAATAATGTTTACATTTTTTTATGGCTACATTAGTCAATATAAGCTGTTTCTCACATCATATACTGTCTTTTTGGGATGAATAAATCTTCCTTCTAATTACGATTCCAACTCAAATGTCTGAATAGTTTTTTGATTCCCACCAGTGCCAAGGAATCACACTGTTGTTGTTCTGTTCCTCGAATAGACCGCGTCATTTTGGTGCAATGGAGATAGTACGAATCACTTGAAAAAACTGAATAGCTACTTTTTATCTTTCTTATCATTAGGAGTTACAAGAATCGACGAGTACCCTCGAAACGTTGGTCGTGTTGCTTGGCGTGTTGTTGGAAGCCAAAAAGTATCATTTCAATTTTTTAAAATTTGCTTCATTCAAAATTATTTTACGTAGAAAAACATTAACTATCTTTGTACAATTCTACACAATAACGCTGAATTAAAATTCCGAAGGTTTTGAAGGACTGCATTTCAGTTCAAAGTAAATAACTAATAGATCGTCATTGAAGGATTCGAACCAACGGCCCATATAGTATATTAACATATATAAATAACAATAGGTTCGTTAACGTATGTTAACTTGACGTAGATAAGGTATGAAGTAAAAAATAAGATTTCAGTTCAGTTGTATAAGTTATATCGTCAAATTAGACTATTAGATGGAAAAACAGTTATGGAAATTATTGGGAATAAAAAAAAAAGATTGAATATACATTCAGATAGGTACAACCACGATCCATAAACCAAAAAATTAATTATTTGTGATAAACGATGCCTAAAACATCCATAAATTTGAAATGTCCCCCCCAAAAAAATACTCCATCCACCACGTTCATAAAATGAGAACCCGTCCGCTACAGTCTAGCAATTACTCGCCTCCCTAAAACATATCTACATATCGAGCACAAATATGACAAACCACTGCCGTCCATTATTATCAACAAATCGTAATGTCGGGCATATTTTTCACACCTCGCGTGTCGTCCATTACTTATTGGTAACTGTGTATATGATATTATCGGCCAGCGAGTGCATTTGACAAACATGTTCATATACCACGCCCATACGTTTTCAACGTTGTTATAAATCTTACGGAATATATAGATATTGGGGGAGGGTGCAGTATACACCCCCCACCCTCCTCCCTCCACCTCCCCCGCAATCATCGACATGTCAAAAATGTATAATTATATTTATCAAATATGTCAATGAGGGTTGATTTGTGGGCAAAAATGCATTGAAAACAAAGATAGATTATGAAACGAATAATGTTCAATATTTTTCGTCATTGTTCTTTTTTATTGTTGGATTCAGAACCTGTGTTCGCGTATTTATATTTGAATGGATGAATGCACAAAAAAGGTGTATAATAAATAATCCACAAAATGGAATGTTCCATCGAATTAAAAATGCGGTATAATTTATGTAAAAATAAAAAGGGTATTACATTTCCCATAACGTTTTTTGAGCGTATACCTATACTCAAAATTTTGACCTTTTTTGCCTCAAATACGAAAAAATTGATTATAATTTTTTTTAAGTAGGGCCTATACACATAAATCTCATGAAAATAGTCTGGTCCAACTCGTACGTTAAATCTTAAAATCCATATTATTTTGAATTTTAAACATAAATGTAATAGGCTTAGCTACATACAATCAATTAGCAACAATTTGAGGTCCAAATTATTCTGCTATTACCAACACAAACGAGTTGATTCTCGCGTCTATATTTTAGTTTCGCATTTCGCGACGTCTTCATTGTATGATGTCATAAACTTCTCTCCTGCGATACACTGTTGGTAAAGAATGCGATCACAAAAAACAAACTGCTGCGCTACCAGAATAAACGAAATGTCAATCACTGGCGGGCTGTGACATCACGTGTCACCGAGCCGACAAAAGGGAAATGTCGACATGTTTACCACAGTGTTCGGCTATTTAAAAAATATAGCTAACAATATTTAAAAATCAGTGTCTCCCCTTTTCTATTTCCCATTCCCCAGGCTGTTCGTAAACGATATTTAAAATATACTCATGAATTAGAGGACGCACCTCTCATCAGCACTCAATAGTCAATACTGACGTCATAATTTTTGTTTTCGTTTTCTAAAAATTATATGGATACGTAAAAACGAGGGACATTTTAATTGGTTAGAAAAAATGTGTTGATTATGTTCTGTGAACATAGTAAACATATTTAATTGATATAAAAAAATATAAAAAATTAAAAATAAAGAAATAAATGAGCATTCCGTTGAAAAAATTTCAATGTTTAAAAAAAAAAAAAAAATCATCAGTTATCACAATATTGAAATCTAAGAACACATCGACAATATATAATCATATGACACACAAAAAAAAACGCATATCATTTGAAAAGCTTGCCGGCCGCCGTCAATCGAGTCAAGACGTCAAAACAGTGCGGGCCGTCATACCGTTTGTCTGGCGGTCTATCGAGCCGCCACTCGCCGCTACTCGTCTCTCCCTAACAGCCGTACTCAAACGCTACGCGCGGCGACGCCTCAAACTAACACTTCTCGACACACATACACACACACACACTCACAACTCTTGACGTATATATTGATCGTCAATTGTCAGCTTTGGGGGTAACAGTTTTCCGTTATACGTCTTTCAACTCTTCCGTTACCGCCGACTCCATTTGCTAGCAATACTTAGTAAACGAAGAGGTAGTTACCAAATGAAAGATCTCGTAAATTTCGATGTATATCGTTTTATTATGTATATACCATACCACACGTAAAGGAGGAAAGCTGATATGATTTTTTTGTGTCAAATCAAATAAAAATCATGTATCAACACTCACTCATGATACGATGGGTTTGATCGGAAGTGACATGGAGGTATTATGTAAAAACCGTTGTGGTTATGGTATATTATTTTACAATCAAATTGTATTGAGGTGATTGGAAAAATCTCATGGTTCGATTATATCAATAATATCAGTTGGTGTTCGTGTTATAGAGGTAACAACAATTTTCTGTATACAGTATATGAACATAGTTCAATAGGAAATATAAATAATATCACAAAGATAACGTTATTGATAATAAAGAAATAAGAGTCTTGATAGAAAATGTTATTATTGACTTACAATTTTATTACAGTTGTGTACCACTACCAGTACTTTCTTTGACTACATTATTTGGCTATATTTAACATGTGTGAAGCCAGAAACTTCTGGTAACTGACTACAACGTGATTTTTGGGCACTTGAAAGAAAAGATCGATACAATAGTATATACTATTCCGAGTATACTAAATTATTATTTTTTGAAAAATCCTACCAAAGGATTAGTTTTACCCCGTTCATTATGAACGTCATACCTGAACTCGATGCATACATAAACCGTGGCCATGTACTTCATTTTTCCAAATTCAAAAAATTATACAAATTGATCCCACTTGGTAAATACGTTCATTGTCTGAATATAGCATTATCTTCATGCCTCTTCAGTTTTTACCACCTTGAAAGAAGTCGGTCTCTCTCTCTCTATCTATCTCCCTCTCCCTCTGCGCTCTTGCTTACCTTGAAAGAGTTTCGTGTAGCAAGAGAGCAGGACAGAGAAATGAACTCGAGACGACTATCTGTATACGAATGGCGAGATGGGAGGAGAGAATCTAAATAACACATTATCCACCTACTCGGTGCGGGGACTTGCGATCAAAAGAGCCCGAGTGTACGAGATCACGCAGCTATATTGTCATTCAGATGAGCAACAAATTAAAAGTGGTGTATAATTGTTTTCAAAGTGCAGAAATGGGGGATATGTTTTCTGTTGGTATTACATAATTTGAAGCCTGCTGTTTGTTGACTGAAAATGATTTATGGAGTTTGAATAAACTAAATAACATTTGCAAATTTAGAAATAGAATGCGACCCAAACAGAATTGGTGTGAAAAATAAGACCGATTTCTTAAATATTGGAAAATATAAGAGCGAATTATAATCTATGTAATAATAATTTTCAACATTTCGGTTTATTTTTAATATATACAAATTACACGCGTAATTTTGTAAAAACGATGAAACATAAAAGGATAATATACATGTTCTTCCCCTCATGAAGCTATTACATACGTGCAATAGGCCCTAAATGATAGACTAAGTTAGTTATTTTAATTGTCCATTATCTGGGTAATTATTGGTAAAATGACGAATGAAATCGAAATGTGTGGTAAATTATGACTCATGACTAATTTGTCTTGTTTATTAGTATTGGCAATATAAAAAACTTGCGATAAAATTTAATTTTGTGAAATTAGGCACGCTATCGTTTTTTATGTAATAATTATACTGAATGCTTCATTTTAAAAAAATATGCAAAAATGAACGTTTTTTTTTCCTCAATCCTAGTATTGATAAATTCAGTTATTTACGATCATAATAATCGAGACAGACTAGGAAGTCAGATTTGTATTACCGTATTCCAATGATAACTTTTCATACTTTCGTTTTGCCGGTATGTTTAACGAACGTTTCTGATAAGGTTTAAACAAACATACATAAATAATTCAACAGTTTCAGATATTGAAATCATTTTTGCAAACCTGCCGTACATATTAGAACAGAAACAACAGTGAAAAAACTAGTAAGATATAATATACTAGTCTTGTAATAATCACAAATGTTAAACACTTGCGTATTTACGAGTAAATAATGTAAATTGTGAATATCTTATCGCACTCTTCGACAAGACACTGTATAAACATATAATCACATAGATTTTTATATGTATAAAAAAAATAAAGAAAATATTGACACATAAAATATATTCTTACACGCTACATGTTGAACCTGTTATCAATCTAGTTATTTGATAAGAAATTATTGTAATACTATCAAATTCATAACAGCTGGAGTTCTTTCTCTCTATATATCTATGTATACATGCATCATAGTATAACATTGGTTAAATAGGCTATATAAAATCGCTTTCATTTTGATGCGTCATAAAATAGTCGTAACATTTTCTATATCAGCATGAACCCAGGCTATTCAATTGATGTGACATAAAATGAAGACTGTGGAAAATTGTCATTGTGAACGAAATCGTTTTTTTATACAAGAGTTGACGCAGTCTTCATTGTGCATCCAAGTTGCACATCTTGTACAGTCAAATTTGTTGATCGAATAATTAACATGAACATTCATGAGATAGAAGTTATTCAAAATAGCGCGTTTTGGCACATATTTATCTATCTATAACACAGAATGGTATCGTGTCAATTAAACTCATTATAAAACGATTTATAAAACGATTTATAAAACTACGGTACCACTTTGATTAACGAAGAAATATCTAAAAATGACAGTTTCAAATCTTCCAATCTTCTTCAACAATAATATTCGCACCAAGACAATAAATTCAACTAAATATGGAATCGATAATCTTGACCACTTTGGCTTTATAACGATTTACCAATAACAATCAAATCACTGAAACCTCTTGCTCCCAAAAAAAAATTGAAAAAAGAACTATTCAACAATGACCCAAGTAAATGCGTTTACTTTGAGAAGGCTTCTACACCATTCACCTTTTACCACAGACAAACGAAACTTTACCTGATAAGCTATAGTAAAAGCGTTGTTCATTTTCTATAGGCAGTGCTCCTATACTATAACCAAGAAGAACGAACGTTTATAGGCCTTACTACTTTTCTTAAATACATCTCATTAGTACTTTAGGCCTTTTTATTTTTTTCATTATTTTTTCTTTTCATTGTGTGTTTTTTTTTCATCGCTGTGTTCGTTATAATTATGTAACTTATATCGTTGAATCATGTCCTGTGAAGAGATTTTTTGGTAATTAAATTTGACAAACTCCACGACTGGACATAACCTGGATGAGTTTATAAAATTCTGACGAGTAAATATTGAGTGAGCTTCTATCTTTCCAAGTCTCAATAAAGGTATGTAGCCATATATGTAGCGTATGTATGTAGCGTAGCGTATGTAGCGGAAAGAAACATAAAATAATGGAAATTTCCATGTAATTGAAACCAACATAATTATATGTTGATATAAAACTATACTTGTTCGTATGTTACTTTCATGTCTTCTGATATATTCATGTCTTATTATCCTTCACATAAACCATACACATATAAGATTCCTATTTTTTATGAAGTTGATTTTCGTTACCCAAATCAAAAGCTAGAAATTTTACTTCCTAAGATCTTTTTGCCTGCTGAAAACACCTCATCCATGATGTGCAAAAATAGCATGTCAATTCTATTCCACCGCAAAACGAAATAACGTGTATTACCCTATTATTACAGAATAAACTCGATTATTATTCACTTAAAGTAGTAATTTATTTTATCTTCCTACCTCGAATATTGATCCTCATATACCCCATTGTTGGTTTTAGTATGAAGCTATAATGAAACTCGTAGGTCAGGCTTTATCTTTATGCATAATCTATATTATATGGGTCTATATTTTCACTCGTGAGAGCTATATAACGGTATATGGAATACTCTTTTTAATCTTAAATTATCACAACCCCTGATGCTATATTACCCGTGGTGGGTTGAATTTATCGGACAAGTGCGCCACTCTTTTTTAAAATGTACGTCACTGAAAAACATACAGGAATTACTTATTCATAGACGTCGTGACATGCTACTAACATACAACCTGATACATCAGTCACATTCTATATGAATTAGTGGCCGATGAAAATGTGTGGGTTTAGTATTAATCGAATAACGAAATTAAATTTAGTAATATAAATGCACAGAAAAGTGTTTCAAATGAATAAATTGTAAATATGAGTAACTTGAATATCAGTTTTCTTGAAAGTCCCGTAATTTTCTTTTTATAGAAACTCTGGGATTACATGTGAGGTCCTGGGTTCAAGTCCCAGAGTGGACACATGACAACGAAAACGTACGTCATATTTATATATATATATATATATATAATTATATATATATATATAAACACATATACATATATTTATCAGTTGAATATATATATATATATATATATATATTGATATGTGTGTGTGTGTCTGTGTAACCAGATAACAGTATACCAATAACTTTTATAATCGTCACATTTTCAAAGCTGACGAGAAATTTCCACAATCGCATGTATAGGCAACTGACATTATGCTCGATAAATTCCTTGACATTTCCAGATTTCCCCGATTATCTCGCTACCGGGTGTGAGTATGGGGAAAGAGACGAGAAAGGGGTAAGTCGAAACACCACATTAATACCACACATAATGTCACGTCATAATTCCTGCCGAGTTATAAACCTCTATGTTAATCTATGCAGTTTCCATACCAATACCTTCTGCCATACTCGCAATCTACAGTCGACCAGTGTATATACACGCTAACCTCCTTATAAACTACACCGTTGTACGTACAAAGATATTCTCGATATTATTCTATCAAGTATAATAAATGAGTTTATCATTAAAAAAGGACCCGAACATACGTCCATGGTATTTTTTTAATATTCTACCACACACGACATAAAGCAAAGGAACACACGATCTGCCCATTAGCCTTCGGTACTCGCCACCTAACGCAATGTTTGATAATACCCATTCTCACAGCCAGCAGAGGGCGTGTCGCTTAAAGGGTGCATGTAATGTGTCACTTCTATGATTGGCCAAACTTAATTAGATAGAAAATATGTTCAATTACTTGTATATATACTGGTATTACTTTAAATTACCGTGAGACGGTGTATGATTATGATGATGTAGCAATCCAGATGTAGGTCCTACGGTTAAAAGTTGAATAAGTTTCATTTTATTTCAGATGTAATTAGGCATACCTACGAAACAAATCTAAATAAAATCTATACAAATATTTTCGTACTTACGGGTGTAGGCTTACGCCATGAACTTTTTCTAGACTCGGTAAAAGCCTATACATTGATTTTTCTTTCTTTTGTTAATATGACAGCTCTAACATGAAGTGCACAAATTTATCGTACAAAAACAAAGTTATAATTTTTTGAAAACAAATAAAAACTCAATAAGCCCCTCAACAGAACTATTCAAAAACACGTAAAAACTAGATTACAATGAGGTATACGGTTTATCTAGATATATGGCCTATTTGGGTGGAGATCTTAGAGTTAGATATGCGCAAAGATTTCAGCAATCGATAAACGAGTGTATAGACCCTATACGGCTATAAAAGACATTCGTTTCACATTCTTATAACGTCATATAGGAGCCGAGATGAGACGCGATAATCCACCCCATTAACGACGGGTGAACGTCTCGATCGCAGTACGAGCAATCCACGTCGATTGAGACGAGCCCCAGACATGGCGGGAGAGAGCCTAAAGTGTATACGCATTCTTACAGCTGGTATAAAAGTCAGTTGACAGATCATCTATGTGTATTACTAGACATCTATGATGGTTCAAGCATTAGTACCAATTTTAAATTTGTTTTTCCGTTCAAGACGAATGTTCAATCTTCTATTTTATAATCATTGATAGAGCCAGAAGTGATTGCACAGCATTGCAGAAATAATAAATTGCTTCTTATCTATATACCTCTAGGAACCCTACATTTTACCTTTACGGTCTATCAAAAATAAGAACAAATCAATTGTATTGTATTGTAACAAATCAAACGTCGCGAAAATGCACCCCAATTTGAGAAAAAAAAACACGAATCACTGCAGTACCAACAAAAAGTGTTTTAAAATTGGAAAACTAACTCAAATTTTCTGAATGAATGCAGCGTTTGCGATTACAGCGTGATAAAAATGTTATTCTAGACAATAGGCCCTACATTACAGGCCTATTAGTGTCAAAATCAAAAGAATATAAATTATATATACATAAACAATAGCGAATATAATAATTCGTGTAATCTCATATAGGTTCCACATGAACTCTACTATTCCTAGAATTCTTCGCCTTATTTCACTATTTGATCAGGTTTTCTGTAATTCGTCCACATAATTAGGCCTACTGTCAAAATAATGTACAGCGTCATTTTCAAGTTGAAAAAAAGGGTTTGTACAGTACATTATAATTTGACAGTTAAATTCGTCCCAGGACCCAGCCCATTACAAGTTAGGTACCTCAATCTCAATTAAATAGTTGATCCAAAGTGCCGGTTAGATGATGTTTTAAACGGTCAGGTACCTGAACGTCTGTCAAACTGAAATGCAGAAACGAGGACCAGAAAACGAACTGCGCGATATGGTACAGCGAGCATGCACCAGCAAACTTGCATCCACAAGATGTGGAGGCTTGAACCACCCGTGTGCCAGTGGTATGTGATGGGAGGACGGTCCCTCGGAACCTTCGTCGTTCGTGGATACAAGTATGTAGAAATTGTAGAAACAATGAGAAAGAAATTGCTGTATTAAAAAACAATGTATACAATAAAAAATGATATCGAATTTGAGAAAACATTAGAAAATGAATGGTTGACATTCGAAACCAATACATAATGAAGGAAGATATAGTTCACTCTAAACAAAAATAGTAATGATAATGAAAAATTATTCAATTTCCAGACAGGTATCACGAATGTTCTGATTTTTTAATTTTTTATATTTCATACCCCGGTACTACTGCACTCACAAGGTCTACTGTAGATCCATCATTTGCATGCAGAAGAATATTTCTTCTCACACAAGCATCGAGACTGTTTGCATGAATGCATCTTATCTAATGCACATCAAATGCAGCATATATTGTTAAAACACATGAATAATACGTGTGCCTGAACACACGTCCACGTCATTAATTCTTAATTGGCACGGCCACACTGAGGACCACTTCACTGCAAAGTGTCCCAGGCAATATTCAACGTTAACTACCCCTTCCCCCCCCCCCCCCCCCCCCCCCCACCAACACCTCAACACCAAGTATTGTTCACAATCAGTGACGTAACTACCGCATGGGCAGCCGGAGCAATCGCCCCGGGGCCGATTTTCTTTATTTTCTTTATATTGGTTTAACGACGCACTGTACTGATTACTACGATCTATTGGCGTCGGTGAACGATATATGAGATGATGGGATGAAAGGTTATTTCATTATGTGTTTTCGGATAGTGAGAAGGAGTCAATTCGTGACCTGTTGGAACCTGAACCACAGAGGAAAACCACGAAAAAACCCGGGTATATACAAGATTTTCAAAAAATATCATTAAAAAATTATTTTGAATATGTTCATGTCTGGAATTATTTTAAAAATGACTAAAATATTAATCTGGTACCATTGATGGTACCAATGAACAAATGAAGTATTGAGGGTAGTGGTTGCAAGAGATGTAAAGGTATAACCACATAACTAAGAAGTTTCTCTGTGGTATAGCTACTGTGGGGCCTATTGTAACAACACAGACATACCGTACGTTTGCAAAACGTGAACCAAAACGACGAATGATTCTTTTTTGTAAAGGGGGACCTCGTGTGAGGTTCCTAGTTACACCACTGTTCAGAACATACGTCCTCCACGCACCCCTTCCTCTCCATAACAACAATATCCTATCGAGAAGATTTCCATCGACAGAAATATACCATCTGATCTTCATCGATTGACAACATCAAACTAAATCAATCAATACCTACGCTAACTTAAAACCACATCTATAAGGGTATCATTATCAATCGGAACACAATGGATCTGGGTAATAGCTATTATTTACACAGTTCTAGATTGATATCTAGTCGAAACTACCAATCGAGTGATCGACAACCCTGTGGTTCGAGTCGATATCGGGGTTGTGTGGATTGTGGTCCCGATCGACCGTCTCCCCTATACCCGACCAATGACGAGCAGCGGTGTCGCATCGTGATTCGAGAGGTCCGCGTCGAGCGATAATTGGCGATGTGATGAAGGAAATGGAGGACGGTGACGACAACGGAACAGTGGCCTGTCATGTCTGTCACTCATTGACACAACCCGTCACGTGACTATGTAGAAGAGGGAGAGAGAGAGAGAGAGAGAGAGAGAGAGAGAGAGAGAGAGAGACGGGTGCAATGCGCGTGCGCCACATTAACACGTGGCCGTTGGAGGCTGATCTATAGGCGTACAGATCAAGAACCGAACACCGGTAACTTGAAATAGAATTAATTAATTATATTTCACATCAAATAGTATCGAGGTTGTCTACCTCCATAACGAATGTTACTTCTAGTCGCATTTCAGTATAATGTAGGCCTAGGCATTGATGAAACATTTATCCCAAAAACTTGATACGATGACAATAAAAGTTGAAGATAAGTAATCGATATGAAAACATGAGAACAGTAATATTATAAAAGGACAAAATAAACCATGAAACTAGATTTTAATGAGTAATGACGATAATCACTTCCTCATTCTAGACAAAAGTAGAAATCATCATCTCAATTTCATCAATTATAATTGATTTTTTTGTCCTCCCGAGACCATAAGCCATGACGTAAGCATTACCAATTATGTATAGAAACAAACAGAAGCGAGTAATGTCTACGTCACAATCCAGAAAAAGGGCCGGCCGGGTCCTGGAGGATAAACAAATTGGTTATAATTCCTGAAACTGAGATGATGATTTCTAGTTTTCTCTAAACTTTCTCTATAAATATCGTCATTATTCGTTAAAATCTACTTACAGGGTTGTGATGTCCTCAAATTATAGAAAATTACGATATAAACTATAAAAAAACTTCACGTTCCTACTAGTCACATTGACATATTTCATTGAAACCTATTCAATAATCTCATTCATCTATGACAACGACAACCCACACTCACCAAATTACCAGAATATAACTCAAAATAAAAAATGCAACGTGTCTTCGACTCCAGTGCACAGTATCACAATAGCCGAATCCCATGACATTTGATTCAAAACGCAACACGTTCACGTCAAAGGGGTTACGTTAGGTTATTTCACAAAGCTAATACAAAAGAAAAATCCGTGAGAAAGATGTGATTCCTTGTCCCGTGTCTATATAAATCAAACAGGTAAAGAAGGTGCGCATTTCAGTGACTAGATGGTCGTATTGGCTTTGTATGATCTCTAGCTGGGATATACGCAGACATAGCCGGTGTGATACCGAACCCACTACATCAAACAAGAGTATAATACAAAGCAGATGGTCGGATTTGAGATGGATATATTGACAAAAGTATGAGCCCTGACTTTCGAAACTCGCCGAGTACTAACACACTTCATAGTGCTAACACACACTTCATACTAGTGTGAACAGAAAAGGCAATACGTAATGGGTATTTACCAACAAATCACAACTGATTTGAAGAACAAATTGTAACAATATTACTCTTATATTGAATTGTATCAAAAGACAACAACAAAAATTATATTTTCAGACTATTCGTAATTCGGGTTTAGCTGGTAATGTTTTATTTGAACCAGTCAACACATTTGAGGATATTTCTACCCTTGAGTAAAATAACAAGCAGACGTGGTAGGCCTACTTCTACGTCAACTTGATGACTGAAATGGCGGAAGCGGGGTCCGAATCTCGAATGTCCGAAAATTTGCTATCGCGCGTATCGATCAAATGACGGCAGAAATTAAAACAAGTGAGTGTGCCTAAAATTATGCTAATTTTGGCAAAATATGTAGGGTTCCTACTTATTTATGAGGTTGAAATTCCCACCTTTTCCAGGTCTATTGTTTGCTAAATTCCAGGTCTAATAAATTTTACGAAAAGACTGTGGGATATGATAGTTTTCCAAACAAATAATTTGAACAAGTATTCAATAAAAAATACATGAAACTTTTGAAACCATTCTCCCAGACTTTTACGTTTTTTTTTATTCATATGCCAGATTCCCTGACTAGGGTACCCTATGACTTTCTGTTACTTCTTGAATTTTCCGGTCGTTTTTTTTTTTCAATTTCGAATAATATATATATATATATATATATATATATATATATATATATATATATATATTACATAATCAAAAAAATACCAGTCATTCTCGTACTATAGCATTACACGATACGGTACTATTATATTGACTGAAACCGAGTGTCCAACACGTTTCTATAATACTCTTGTCTTTTACATTCCTGAGTAGGCTAAGACATGTAATATTATAATGAACGAAGCAGGATCTTCGACAAAGAATACGAATAAAAGGTTGATAAGTTGCTGGTTGGTCATCCAGCGTGAAAGACGACATTACCAACACTCGCACAAAATACTAATGCTATACATGGTGCCATAATAGTGTGCGACTGATTTTGAAATGCATATCATTTGGTTGGTATTACCTGTAGATAATTTTGCAGTATTACCAGTTTACCAAGTACAACCAGATAATGCCACATGCATTACAAAATAATGTAGTTTTTAAGCCTAAATGAAACTAAGTAATCTGGAAGACTTTATACATACAGACCTGTACCATAAAATACAACTAGACTGTAGTCGATAAAATGGAATAATTATAAATTACATAACAGCATATTTAGAACAGAATTTAGATAACTAACAATCAACATACCGTAAAAATGTTTCACTAAAATGACTACCTCAACAGAGCTACATTTTTTCATTTGTATTTGGTCTCACAACGCACTCTATGTGATAACTAAGATCTATTGGCGTCGATGAATGGAATGATGGAAAAATTAAAATTGAATCAATTTTATTGTTTTGTATTGTAGAAAGAAAATTATGGAGGCTTGGTCTCAAGGAACCATCCTAGTATAGTCAATGGTATTCCCTTGACGACAGAGGGAAACTATACGAAATACTTCTGTCAGGATAGTCGACCATGGCGGGAATCGAGCCCCGGTCTCCTGAACGACGGTTTAGTGTGCTAGCTAGCGACTGATTCAGCGCGGCTTCGGTCATTTAGATCACGTTGGGACATTTTTGGACTCTAATAGAGAGATCATAATACGTACAGTAAAATTATGTTCAATTTAGAATCGATGGAATCGAATTCAAGATCACCTTTCTAGCTGAACTACACACCTCCGAGAATTGATATTTGTTCTGTCCAAATTTCAATACGTTTTAGAATGAAGCAGAATAAAGCAACATAAAAAAGCGTTACTTTAATTTTCGTTTTCAAGAAAAATTGCAATAACATCAGACGACCCTACTTTCTCCGGCACATGCAGGTCAGTTGATAACGCGCTCGCTTCAGGTGATCCGGTAGATGAGGAGAATATCGGACTTGGTTCGATCCCCACCACCGTCCATATTTACAGGTGTTTTTCGTGGTTTCCCTAGCTGAAGTCTAGGCTAATGCCAGGATGGTCCCTATACAACCGCTTCCTTTCCACTATCCCTATTCTTCCCATTACCCTTAAGTCCCTTCATCCAAACCAAACCTTCATCTCATAATCCCATTGATCATTCATCCGACGCCAATAGATCTCAGATATCATTACAGTGCGTCGTTAAACCGAACACAAATAAATAAATAAACAAATAGCCACAGCAGACAATCTGCGATATACGTGTGAACTACAAGATCAGCTTAAACCGTCTGTTCCACGGTCGTTCATCATCTAATATGCATGTACAGTAGAGTGTGCGGGGGAGTGTAACGTAGTAAACACCGACTTCCTTCTGGCTGTTCGATGGCCACGGCCTAGCGGATCTGGATCACAGCCTAGCGGATCTACGGAGCTGCGTGTCATGTACCGCGAGCGAGCGTAGCTCAAGAAGAAGTCCGTCTAATCGGCTCCGCGAACCACCATTCAAATTAAGGAAGTAAACATTTCCCTCCACGACCGATTCTCAACAATAGTGCATATTTTAATGTACTTGGCTAATCACCTTTATACATCCACTAGATCGTGGCTGGAATTGTATTAATTAATTTAATTAATGGTTGTAATACGATCCTATGTGCTTACTATCGTTTCATAATATGAAATGCTCTTAGGTATAAGTGAATACGCGTCACAATAGTTGTAGGCCTACTTGTACATTATTCATGATTTGTAGACATTAGTTCATCCGTTTACATAATACTATACATTTATCTATTATTAATTTTAAAAAAAATGAACATAGTGACACTCAATCTTTCTTTTCTTCGTTATCATTAGTCAATTTATTGCTAAGGGAAACCTACCCACAGTGAAACATTTTCAGTGTCAACCCAATATGGAAGCGATAAAGTACCGTAATAAACTAACAAATTTAAATATTTATCTACATTCAAGATCTATATCCAAAATTGAATCAAGCACCCTATAAAACATTGATTGAAATTCCAACAAACCCTCTGTGCTCGGGTCCCAGGGGATATTTTTTGGTTACCGTCGAGTCATTTCGAAAATTTTATTAAAAAATCAAGAAAACCGGAATATAGGATACCTATATATACGCTACGATTTTAGTATATATATATATATATATATATATATATATATATATATATATATATATATATATATATATACACCCCAGGTTATTCGATATCAAATGTCGGTACAATTCAGCACGATTTTTAATAAGTAAAAAATATACGGTGTATACTCCGACGACACTACTGTTTTTCGTGGAACAATTCAAGTCTACCTATAACAACCACTCTGAACTAAAATTGTCCGACTTTTTGGGGATATCAAGCCTGGTATATGACCGTACATTTGTATGCGACAAAACAGCTGTGCACGAACTGACAAGCCATTAAAAATCAGTGGCATTAAAAATATATATATATATAAGGCGAACATAAATAAAAAATGCCGCAATAAATTGAAACGTTTGCTTCTGAGGTGTTGGAGGTGTTGGAACATGCCTCTATATAACACTGTCTTTTCTTATCTCTTTCCTAGTAATTAAAAAGGCATTCCCATATTTTAAAAAGTCACCACGCCAAAGATGGCAACAATAAAACCAGACTGATCAATTTTATAGAACACACGAACGAGATGATTTATTAAAACAATTTTCACTAAGATTATTTTATACACGATAATATTCATTTTATTCTGCTCAAACTAGACTGACACCATGATGACGACAGAATATGCAACTACACCTAATCTGAGTAAATCATCTAGTCTCGACCGAGACGAGTGGATCAGTCGCTAGCGCACTGCATCACCGTCATTCACGAGACCGGGATTCGATTCCCGCCACGACCGACCATCCTGACTTGAGGTCATTGCTGAGGTCTGGTCCCCTAATCGTGGAGGCCACGATGCCTCCTTCATCATGCGAACAGAAATCTCCAATATTACATGGATTATTCCTACTCCGGTCTAAAAACTGAATAAAACAATAGATAAATATATATATAAATAAATAAAAACAAAAACTCTAGTCAACGCAATATATAATCAAAAGCCGAAACTCGAAAGACATGATGGTTTGTCGCGTACTCTTATTTATGACACGTTGCACGGCACACAAGATGCTTTGGTTTATTATACAGTGTAGATGTCATCGCGTTTATGGTAGCATTTTAATTTATAAACCATTATTAATGGTTTTATTATTGCAGTTTCTTTGGTCTGTGTTTTTAGTGATAGTTGTATGTATAGCTACTGCATCGCTCTAGTGGCCAACACAGCTAGACGGCGGCGTGGAAACTATTATTTAATTTCATCAATCATCAAATTGATTGGATCCAGGCTGAATGGAAAGTAATTAGGCTAGGTCTTGGACTAGATCAACCTTTGAACTAATAGTTAGCTTAGAGACAAGACTAGAATTTTAAAGGTTGTTAAAAAAAAACGCTATGAAGATTCGTTCGGACGCCTATTTAAGATTGATGTATGTGCCACTGTCAATAAAAGTAAACGTTGAGCCACGAATAGGCTATAACAACCATTCTCCAGTCGCTAATTTCAATACATTTTCTAGATATTATCGAAAATGGGTATTCCCTTGGATATATATAAATTTGTATAGGCCTACAGACAGTTTATAATCATACGTATACTAAAAATGATAATAATCTTTTCCAATACATTATAGACATCATTAAAATGCATCTATACATTCAATTTGGCAACAGGCAAGAAAATAATAATCACACTTCACTCGAAAAGTCTAAATTATATCACTGGGAAGTTGAAAGGAAGTCTGGTAGGCAGCAGGTATGCAAAGAATGCAGATGGTTATTTGTTACCTATTTTCAAGATGGCATTCCAAATGCTAGGTAAAATTGTAAGCCAGACCCTAACCTAACTGTTCGCATGTCAGACGTGTCTAAAATACTCGGCATCTCAACTCAAGCGTAAATCAACAACATTCGCCCGAAAAAACTCGCGATATAGGCCCAAACATATTATCCGATCTTTGAATGGTGCAGTACGCGCCTTGGCATTCTCAATTCTTATTCCACCAATGAGAGCAATTGTTCCAATTCTAGAGCCGACTCAAATTAAATGATATGTGCTATGTACCGGTACGTTCCCGGTTGGTTATTGGTTATCAAATAAAATTAGATGTCAGCAACTCATTGATTTTGAATAATGCGATCGATTAAATCGGTAGATGACATATGAATTCGTTCTCTATGGTCACCTATGTTGTTTTGATTATTTTGTACAATTTACTAACCTCGAAGAAAATTAAAAAACGATTACGAAAATACCATGATCTCTTATCATCCCCTAAAGTTAATAATAGTTCTAGAAAAACCCTACCTGTTTTCTCCTTGATTTCACACAACACGCTGAACAGAGCTGGCTTCATACGATGACAGTTGAGGGTGTGTTTTCTGGAAAACGAAAGACACGATTAATTATTATACTCTTAGTGTTTCACCCAATATTCACTGGATCCCAAGTGCAATGGTAAAATCTTATTTAAATCTCACATAAGTGTAAAGAATTGTTATTTATTACTATGACCTACAAGAGCAAATACATTATGCCTACTTATATATCCAGATTTGGTTACGAGTGAGACACAATGTAGTGTGCATATAAGTTATATAACTGACGAATGTGAGATTACCTATTAATTGGTCAGAATAAAAACCAAGCTTGTATAGTGAAAAACAAACGTTTCAAAAAAAAAAGAGTTCCAAAATTAAAATACATCTAGGTATTGATAACTAGACTTCGATGCACTAATTTCGAATTCTGAAACACTCGAATTTTGAAAAATAGAATAGGTAGACATCAACTACTAGTTGAATAATTCAAATGAAAACAACTTAGGTCTATTGTACCAGATTTTTTTTAGAAACAACTTTATATAATAAGGTAAAAATGTTAGATAGAAAATATATCAGGCCTAGTGTTCTAGAATATAGGCTATGTTCATTCTCACCTTGCTTGAGCTTCGTCCAATGATTGATCAGTAATATTCATGATCTGTTGTAGAATTTCTGAAATATCTTGCTTCCTCGACTCCTGATCGGGAGTCGTAGGTCCCCCATGATTCGGATCCACAGGTTGCATCCCGTATTGTGTAGGCATCATCCCGACCTGAGACCCAACAGGATGCATCATTCGACTTTGTTCGTCCATAATATATTTTTTAAATAATCACAAAATTAAAGTAAACAAATCAATAATACACCAATGTGCGTCTAACAAACACTAAGTACGTCTACAACTAAACAGCACACGCTTGAAAATATAGAACTGTCACTATCCCGTAGCAGAGGAACGTATATCCCGCAAGTAAAATAATTTAATAAAAATTCTCGTCACTCCACTATCACCGTCAAAGAGGAACACAAACGGCCACAACCAGCCGGTCACATGCGACTTGCCGTTACACTCCGTTTAGGATACTAATCAAAAAACTGTGTACGGTAGGGGTACAATAGTTTTGACAGGCAGGGGGCACGATTTGGGGAGGAGGGTCTCTCCACTCAAAGACCTTACACCATAAAACCTTCAGTCCAAGTGCCATTTAGGGAAGTGAGGCTTTGAAAAGCAGCCAATGAGAATGCGAGTTTGCGCGTCTGTTTTCTTGTGAATGCTGCCAATCATGAGGAGCAACATCTAGCTCTCCGCGACAGATCAGACAGCGCGCGCGCAACATTATTATGTCAATATGGAGTTGCTATAAATATGAGTATTTACTAATAACCAGTACGTACCTTTAAATTGTATTCCCTTTTAATATCCTCGGCGTAGCAATTCATGAAACACAAAATATGGACTTCTATCTCACCGACAAGAACCACGCACGAAACAACCCGGCGATGTGATCCTTTGTGTCACTCTGGCACAAAGTCACGCCCCCGGGAGGAGCTTCAATCAAGGTCGTTTATATGTACAAAATTAAACATATTTCACTCGTTTATAAGTGAAAAAATATATTGATTACAAATGATCTGAATTATCTTCACGTATCGCGAATCCAAAACACATTTTTAAATCAGTGCAACGAAAATATTAAATAAAAGTCGAGCACCGAAAAGAGAGTGGAGGCGCCTCACCATGATTTACGTCATAGTAAAGCAGCCTAATGACAGCCATCATGGCTGCCTGGGATGGGCTACTTCTAATCAAAACAAACGTAATCCAGGCGTATTTACAAATTATGCAGGACTGTATCAATAAAACCAATAATAGTTTATTTTTCTATAATATATGGATCACCGTGACATATTTTTTAAAATATTATTGTACATTTTGGTTGAACAGAACAAAATGTTTTAGGAAAATGGGACGGATTGTGGGCATAAGAAATAGGAGGAGCAAGTATAATATAAATCAATCAAAGCAATGTAGACGAGTCTGCCTGTCCAGTTTGAAGAAAGTACTGTAGCACTATCTGTTAGGAAATACGTGAACTACTACTGTTTTGGTAGCTGAAATATTTCCTGCCAGAGAGTGCTATATACGTACGTTAGTTGGCTTCTCGACGTGTATTTTGCCTCATTATTTTTTTTATTTTTTTAAATAATAATAATAATAATAATATTGATGATAAATATAATGTTAATTATAGTAATATGTATAGTATTATAATATATATATTTTTTACATTTTTTCCCCAATATATTATACATAAACATGTTGACAGATATCCACAAAGCCTGATACAGGTGTATCTGTGGGTTTACTTATAGAAAATACAGTATTGTATATAATCGATAAATGGCTAACCATAAACAGTTCATTCAACATTATACAGAGCAAGTAAAATATGCATTTCTAGATATCTTAATGAAAGAAAATGATAATATAAATATCGAAGCAAATAAATAAATACTGAAGATGTGCAATAAATGTAAAATTAAACTTGACTTCCTTTATGACAACAAATGTATTTTAAACTTACAAAATAAGCAATATAATAAAAAAATGTTGGCCCAACTATGGAATTATGTCTTACCAATGATAGTGATATATTGAAATAATATTCATGGAGAATCCTACCTTCTAAATCATCGAGTTAATAAAATAATATAACCACAGACATGAGCGAGTAACATGAATGAAAATAATATCTCGGCTGAACAAATTATTGATTAATAAATTGTCGCTACTCACATTCTTGTAGCACTCCAGTATTACATTATTTAAATTCACTGACTTTATTATAAATTTGTATTATTATTTTTTCTATTCTGTAAATAGCTAATAGCCCAGTATTGCATTGACCCTCTTACACCTATGTTTTCCAAGAAATAACTTAATTTACCGGTACTATGAGCTCATAATTATATCAAAACTTTTAGAGAAGTGAATGGCAAGGCGATTACCGGTATAAGCGTTTAATTATCCATAAACAAAATGCGAGAATTCCACGAGTAGAATGGAAGTGCTTTTGCATTTTTGAAAAACAAATTGTAATTCACTTATAATATAAAATGTATTTAAATAGGCCTATTCTGTTAATATGTTAGCAATACAATGTTCAATGTTTTTTTCTGTTATAAAGCTATGCATGTAATTGCATGTAATTGAAGTGCAACAAGTGATCATTTTTTACATATGATTTTTTTATAGTTAAAGCTAACGAGAAATATTTTTTATTTATCAGATACCAACAAGTTTCGAAAAACAAATTTAAAAAATTGGTTAAAATCAGGCCAATTATTACTGAAAACAAAACTATATATTTTACTATTATACCGTCAACCTGTCGTCCATCTACCTGATTACATCTGAATGTTCTATTACATATTTTATTTGACTTAAAACTGGGGGCAAAGCATGGACTGAAGTTGCACCATGGTTGAACAGTGAGTTGAATGTAATCAGAAGTAATTAAGTTTGTTGCAAGAATTAGTTTATGGAATGAACGTTAGTGAATAAATAAACTTACAGATACATTAACTAACTAGGAAAACGCCATATATGCGTTGTTAGACGAGCGAATAGTAATAGTACGGTATGGGTAAAAACTTCTTCGAGTGGTACCAATTTAGCACATTTTATGTTTTTTCTTCGAAATGGCTGACCCGGTCAAGCTGAAATTTTTTAGAAATGTGTACCAAAATGTAATTCAACTTCACGCGAAATTTCATTCTTTTTGTAAAATATATATTTTTTTACGCCATGTTATTCTAATGGGTATTTTTGAAATTTCTAAAATTCATGAAAACAAAAATTACCCCCCGATAATGCCACAAAACTATACAGATCTAAGTTGGATGAGGAACCATATTGAAAAAAGTTTGAAGTTGATAGCTGTAGCCGTTTGACCTGTGGAGAACCGACAAAAAAAAACAGAAAGAAAAAAAAAAAAAATAAAAAAAAAGAAAAGATAAACGAACACCAATTTTTTTCAGTATGTCAAATTGAATCCTCGCTAAAGCTCGTCTAATTAATTATTTGATTTCATTTCACCAATATATTTTCTCATAACATCGTCTACCAAATCTTTTTTTCTTTCTTCCTGATATTATGTTCGTAGATCGCCAAGTGTCTTCAATATTTCCTTTTGATTTTTTGAAAATATATCTGTAAAAAGTATTGTTTTGGTTTGTGTCAGTAAATGTTGCTTGTTGATCATTATTTCAACATTTTCATACACATCCCACAATTCATTTTATGTGAGATTTTACAATTTTTTACAGCGTTTAAATAATTATTCATCGCGGTCCTTAATTAATTATTTATCAACCGTATCTGTATTATCGGTTTAAAAGCAAAAGCCTACGTGAGGTGTTAATAGAAGATCGAACATAAAAGGTATTGAAAGCTGTAACAATCGCTTTAGAGCGAACCACATTCGGTAAAAGTTGTTAAGTAATTATTCCAATTGAAACTTGTGATTTTTTAAAGTTGGTTCATGATTCTTGCATGGATTGTTTATATTTTGTACTGTTATTCATTTTATTCCCACTGATGGCAATACATGCGGTAAGTATAACCGTATGTCAATAATTATACTTTTATGTGGCCGAATAATCATCAGTTAATCCTCATTTTACATCTAATGAAAATATGATGAAAGCAAGATGACACAAGTTTATCAAGTAGACCTATACAAATTTCTAGTGTGATGATTACAGTGAATCAGTTAGCTGCCAAGATAAGTTCGTACTGTACAATTATGTTGTCATATAACTGTAGTATAGGTTTTGGTTATAACATCTCCCATAATAACAACATGTTCTTCATTACGGCAAGATAGAAAATATTTTATTTCATCAACAAATTTTATGTTATTTAAATTATTTAAATTGAAATATGAATACCATCGCAAACCATTTAAACCCTCAAAATATTCGAAGCTAGATATTACTTCAATAAATTTATGAGATTATCTTTATTAATATTAACAGACCTCCACCTGTACTATTGGGCCTGATTTTATCAAATGAATTATATCAGTTAAATGTATAAATATCGAATAGTAGGCCTACTGCATTTGGCATGGACACATCGCTTAATATCAAAAACAAAAAATAACCCATATTGAACAATATAACATTGAGACCCAGTTTTACGAATTAATTGTTAGTGCTTATAAGCAAGAGTTAGCGGATTAACTTGTTATCACCAATGGTTACATATGCCATTTTTGTACTTCAAACTAATAGTTAGCGGATTAAAACTTCTAATAAAATAAATGTACTTCGTAAAACTGGCTCTAAAGTTTATTCCAGTGCTTGTTTAATGAGTTTACATTTACGTGAATGGAAGTCAGGCCTTTAATATTTTGAAACCACGCATCCAGATCACTATTAACCCTCGAACAATAAGTATCAATGTCATAACTGTTGACATTGAGAATCATACACAACAGCTGAGCAAATATAATAATTATACAGATTAAGACAGGTCTCTTAAATTTGTGCAAAACAGATGTATATCATTGTGGACCAACGATTCTTGAGTCTATGGTCATGGACCATGGACCAAAGATTTTTGGTATAAAGTAATGACTATTTTATTAAAGCCGTATTATATTCACATGTTTACATTAAAAATTCATTTTAGGCTATATACCAAATATTTCATTACAACATGCATCTATGATCTTCTGGCACACCATAATATGTTGCGTTTTCCTAACACTAAAATTATTTAATATGCATTTAACTGCATGTTATTGTCGTAAAAATATACTTGATGCAGTACAATAGAAAGTTTAGAAACGATAAAAATAATATTAAACTTCAACACTTAGGCCTACTTCAGTAAATGCGCAAGAGAGAAACGCCATAGTTGCGTTATTTTACGTTACTGCACTGAACAGATAATAATAAAATCTGACAGCTTTAATCTTTTTTATATATTGGGACGCACTGTAATGATAGGGAAGATCTATACTGGCGTCGGATAGATGATTAATTAGATGATGGGATGATGAGGTGAACTTTCTTAGGTAATGGGAAGGATAGTCGTGACCAACATTGTGGCAACCATCCCGGCTTAGCCTAGAGTCCTAGACAACAGAGGAAACCCACGAAAAACCCCTGTTAAGATGGTCGGCGGCGGGAATCGAACCGGGTCCAAAATTTCCCTCTTCTCCCGGATTGTACGGAGCGAGCTCGTTAACATCTGCGCTGCATTATGCCGGTGCCCTTTTATCCAAAGGATATATGGGGCTAGGGCTAGGAGGGTGGTATAGTCACCAAAGGTTTTGGGCAAATCACTCTCGAGCCATAGGGATGTGTATCAACATCCCCTACCATCTTCATCTTCCTCTTGTTTCAATCCCTAAACTGAACGGATATCAACAAAAAGTCTGCTTATATATATATCTATATTGGTGTGTAGGCCTACATTTGGACCTATACGATTTTAAGATCTAGAAAGTTTATTCCAAAGTTCATTTTATTCTTGGCGCAATACAAGTTATTTTTTGTTAGTAGGTGTAAGTAATAAATAATTCAAAAGCATTTCTAAATTATTGTGAAAATAGGCATTCCGACGAAAAAGTATACACTTATTTAACGCGGTGGAGAATAGATATGGGCCTATATAGGCCTAGTTAATTTTTCAAAAATCTCATTGCTATAAAATCCTATAAAATAAATATAGATGATTTGAATAATAGATAATAAACTATAAATTTGACCTCAAATTTGTAAAGGTTTTCTAAATATTCCAATTGTTTTGAATAAATATTCTAAATTATTACCGTATGGTTATTCTTATGAGATTTTCAAATTTTCTTTTTTTCTAATTTTCTTGAAAGTGGTATATGACCTGTCATTTCCCCAATACTGTACGAAACTATTCCTTAAAAATATCGCATTTAGTTCAATTAAACTTGGAAGGTGATTTATTCTCAAATCTAAAAGTGGCATGTTGAGCAGGCACACAAAAAGAGAGACAAAAACACATACAAACGAATTGCAACTTTTTCTATGTGAAATGGAACAGCTCGCTCATCTAATCAAGACATATATTAGCATTTCGATTAATGATTCTTGTACTGACTATGTTATTGTTATATTAGTACGTTATATAAATTCACTATATGTATTCAGCTATATCTATTTATGAGATGAGTATTTAATATTGGCCTATACATACACACAGAGATTGATTCAAGACATTGAAAAACCTCTTGTTTTACTTTTTGTATTAATAATAGAAATATTCAGGCGTAAACTAAATCACTTTAAAATGTCAAAATAACAGCTTGAGCTCCTAAAATTATACACAAATTTTATCTGGTAATTAAACCAATGTCGTAATCGAAAATTACAACAAATCGTAAAAACTTTCCGCTCAACGATTTGTTTCGTTCGAAGTTTTAGTGCTATTTTATAAATATTTGTAAATAAAATTAAGTTCTTATTGTGTTCAAAAATACGTCACTCTAGATTAAGATAAAGTAGGAAACCAAATCTAAGTGGGGGAAGGTATGTTATAAAAGGGTTTTTGAAAATAATTTTTCTCACTTTAGCGTCTGAGAGTGGTTGAAGCTATTGCCTCATTATGAAGTTACCTTTAGTTACGCTCGTCTTGGGCTGCGCCTTGTGTTTATTGGTGAGTAATTATTAATTTATTATGTAATTACATAGATCTTATAAGAGATTTAATTTAAATTGTTGTCATAGGCCTATATTTCATTTTTCAAGAATGCGAAATTGCATTTTAAAAAAAATGACTAAATTGGTCAAAATAAGTTCCAAAATGCTTTGAGTGTTTTTTTTTGCCCTTTTTGCTTACAGAATAACTTTAGGTTGATTTAAATGTATGAAAAATGTTATAAGCATTGCATTTAATAATTCATTGATTCAACTTACAAATAATAACGTTCAGTAGTTTAATAAAAAAGAGAAAGGGCCATAGTATTGTACACTAAGTATATCTCAGTATATTGGAGTACTACTGTTGTGTCACGGGGTATGCTCTAAAATCTGAATAAATCAATATATCAATCAATAAGTCGTATCGCATAATTAATTAATTATATTTAGTGGAATCCGCACTTCAAGACGTCTGCCCTAGATAATTTGGTGTTATACAGCCTGACCCAATTAATTTGTCAATCTTGTATATTGATATAGGTCTAATAATAATATATTTCATTGTGTATAAGGTATTGCCGAGTACAAATGCCTCAAAGGCAAGCAAAAAAGAGGTCGCAAGTGGGGACTTCCTGCCATTGACAATGATATTCACTGCAATCCGCGACGCGCTACAAGCCCTTCTCAAAGAGCTCCTTGACAAAATCGGCGTTTCGGCGATCTCAGCACAAACACTTTTACAGAAAATCATCTTCGGCGTCCTCACTAAAATCGACATCACCAAGAAAACGTACCAGAAATACATTGACGATATTATTGACTCAATGGTAAAGGCATTCCCCGAAGGAAAATCAGCTGGCACTAAGGGCGATGTAAATAAGGGCTTCACAGAAATCTGCGTTATTCCGAAATCACAAGATATCCAAGAATATATTACTGAGACCATCAAACTAACTTATGATACCATTACACACAAGAAAGGATTATTCAAGCCCCTCTTGGCAGCGTTGACTGTTATTTACAATCAAATTGTTAAATTTTTCGACAATATCGCGAATGACGTTGCGTTATCAGACGCGACACTCCTTGAAGACATTGCGATTCTGTCAAAATCTATAGGATCTATTGTTAAATCTATTTCTGACATCGAGCACTCTCTGGCACCAGATATGCCAAAATTGTTGGAAAAGAAAGCCGTCTTGCACAAGAAGAAAATGACGGTAATCAGCTTTGTTTTTGCGTGCAGTGCTGCTAAATTAAATTTGTTTTAAATATTAAAATTAAAATAAGTAATCTTCGTAAGGAGAATGCATGTTTACACAATCAAGTAGTTAGCTTCAAATAGTTACGTTTGTATATGTATGCCAAACATAATACCAATAAATATCAATTATTATTATATCTCCTTGTAAATATACGACTTATTACAATGTGCTAGCTATAGTATCCACCAACGAAGTTACCGAGCGTCTGTTCTCCCTATCCCTCACCACTAGCGCGCGGGTGGTTCGCACCTTCCTCTTTCGTGGATGTACATACTGTAGTATTACTATTTTTTTTAAATCTTTTTTCCTATAGTGTTATTTATCTAGTGATGTCACATCATAACATTGTTTTAATAAGTGTACAACAATGAATTGTTCCCTAAATTATCCTAATGTCCTCCGCGATCACAATTTCGGTATGCTATAGATGGATATTAGCTAATAAGTGCCAGAATTACCAACGTTGGGTAGCTCTAACTGGCAGTTAAAAGTTGTTATCACGATGGTTACGCATACTATTTGTTTTCACCATCTTTCAGGTAAAGGCTAATTGGACTTGGTAATACCGGGACAGGCGGGACTAAGCCAAATACTTAAATATGTTTAATTCTATAGTTTATTGATAATATAAAATGTATGGAGGTCTTTGGTATATTGTTTTACTTTATTTGCTCCCCACTTTTCTCTAGTTGTTAAGGTAACAGTGATAGTATATCTTGGTGTGTATATTTTTTAGTATTTAATAATTCCTTAACTTGAAATACCATTCACAATAAGAAACTGTGGTTTAGTGCTTAGTGTTTATGATAACATATTATCCTTAATTCCTTAAATTTTGTCTTTAATTTATTTTGGATTCAACGACGCACTGTACCGATGACTACAATCTATGCTGAATGATGTATGAGATGATGAGATGAATGGCTATTTCATTTGAAATATTCATCAAATTCATCGTCATATGAAAGGGTGTTTCTGGATAGTGGGCGGAGTCGGTCGTCGTCTATTATTAAGGAACCATCCCAGTATTAACTTGAACGACAGAGGGTAACCACGACGAAGGACCCCTGTCAGGATGGTCAGTCATGGCGGGAATCGAACCACGGTCTCCTGAATGACGGTTCAGTGTGCTATTGCCATTCGACCACTTGTCTCAGTTATATAATATGTTTAATGTCTGTCAGATTCGTACGTTGATCATTATTAAGATATGTAGTAAGCCGCCAAACTTACACAGTTTATTGTTCAAGTCTGTAAAACTCATCTCCAGTCTCTGAAATAATATGTTCTTTAACATACTTTCTCGTCTAGTTCTTCCCAGTTGCCTTCTTCACACCGCTCTTCCCGGTTCCCATCCCACGTCTCGCGTCTCCAGTTTTAATTACTTACTCTAATTCAGGGGTGAACACTTCAGTTCTGTTCTTACTCCGACAGGTACACTTTCCGGCAACATGAAGTCGTCGATCTCTTACGCGGGTTTCTTGTTCTATTTATATATTTAAAATCGATCATATAATATACATGTTTGATTTTAAATATAGATACACTGTCTCATCTGACTTTCATCCTATTTCATTATGTATATAAAATTATGTTGTTGTAAAAAAGGGATAGAATGATTTAAAAATGAATGAATGAACTCATATTAAAATATATTCAGAATAAAATTTAATGATATTTTTACTCACTAAAACTAACAGACAGTACATGTAGGCCTACGTGTGTCTATATACTTTCCCACTCTGTGTTTTATAGTATATAATGTGAAATTAACAGTAAAATATGCATAGATGTTATTTCAATTTGAATTCCGGGGAATATTTTATGTCACCGTAAGTGTACTGCATTAGCTTTTGATATAGATATTATAGCACGGTGTGTAATTATTATGAATTGAATTATCCACGATATAAGAAGAAGGTTCCGATCAACCGTTCCTTCTTCTTTCGTGGATACATGTAGGCCTAGGCCTATATAGGTACAACAATTATTTTGTGCATGTGATACATTATGAATTATGATTAATAACTGAAAATGAATAATAATTTAAAAAATGACATCGTAACTGGCGTTCACCGATTTCCACTCTAGATTTGGTGTAATACGAATGTACTCTGTCCTAATTATATTGATTCTATCTGAGAATGGGAATACAAAATATTATGCTCATTATGCTCTATTAGCAGGAATAGCTGCTTGTTTGGAATGTTGAATGAGAAAGTATAAGTGTCAAAATGTGAAGTTAATACTATAGGTCTACAGTATTTTCTTAAAATTGCTGAACTGATCTCTTTGAAATTGTGTTGAATTACAATATGGCCCCATCTTATCACTATTCAAAACAAATTTACACGTTTCATTCATAAACAAAATATTTTGTCCATTATTATAATTCACAGTTCATTTCTTGTCATAAGTTCTATACTGTACTGTACGTCGATGCGACAAATAACAAGTATCTAATAAAATATCTATAAAACGTGTTTCTTTTAAACTCCAAGCTTGTATTTAATTTATAGAAATAGAAATATATATATAGTTTGTTTTTTCTTATCCGTCATTGACATGTTAAGTCTAGCGTAGCTTCTTAATAGTCAATGAATGTATATGATAACCCAATAACAATAATAATATTCATGATTAAAGGGTTGGCCTCCCCTATGATATAAGACCATAACCCTTCCATCTTATCCTCCCCCCCCTCCCCACCAACTCACCCTCATACAACAAGCACAATGTTCCTACTTGAACATCGCGTACATTACGTTATAAGAAAAGGGTGTTGAGGGGGGGGGGGAGAATTAGATTGCTATTGTATAGTAGTAAGTCGTATAGGCCTACTATTACACCCTATTTCAGATCTGTGAGAAGTAGTTTACCCTAAGTAATGAGCTGGCGGAATGAGTGGAGAAGATATTATGATTCTGGGGCGCGGTATATTGTAAGGAATGAAGTTTGTGAATCGACAAATGCATTGTTTGAGTTTTGTGATCATAATACCTTCAATCTTGGTCTGAAAAGCTCAAACTGATGTAATAGATTCAAAGATACAGGAACACGATGATTTATAGTCCACCTGATTATTTTGGCATCAAGCTATGCATAAATATAAAATTAAAAAATAAATGGAAATTATATGAAGAAGGATAAAGTATACACTATAAAGTGAGTTGTATTATAATTTCTGATAGTATAGTTACAAAAAGAATTATATTTGTATTTATATAATTTTAAAATATTGCGTCAGAATTTATTCGTGTTCAACCAGACCAGATGTTTCGCAGTAAAGAATGATACAGAGAAAATTGTCTCTACATCATTTAGCTTGTAGAAAAATGAAAAACTCCAAATAATGCTCCGGGAGGAATAAGTAACTACAAATTAATAATTTGAAGCTGACAAAACGGAATTTTTGAAAAATTATTCATTTTTTGGTAGTAGGCCTACTTTTATGCCTACATTAACCACATTTATGATGAATTTATTCAATTACATCAGTTTATTTATTCATAACGAACATGCTATTCCTTTTTTTAATTGACCAATTTTTCACCTTAGGCATGTGTCATAGGACTACTTCACAATTGTTTTAAAATTAGCAAAAAGAAAGATTGCATTTTTTTGGAATTGACTGTTTCATGTGTTGGGCTTATATCGTTTCAGTACCAGTAGCTACATTAAACTTTTCCGGATTCTAATTCGATTTTTCTTTAATCTGTAATACTGTCACTTATTTTTATGAATACATTATTCTAACTTGATTATGTAGTGTAGGCCTATTAACTCGATTAGGGCCTATAACGTTTTGTACGTGTTCCACTTGAGACTTGAGAGGCAGTATAATATTGAATTATAGCAATGCCCTCTACTCGAACCGTACGTCACGCGTTCGTATACTTAATGGAAATTTCATGCAAATTGTGCCAGCATGGAAGGATGTCACATTTTTCATCTAATTAACGAATTATCGCTGTTAGGTAAGAACGAAAAACATGCATTTCTGTTTTCAGTGAACTTGGTGGACTCAATTGAAACCGATGATAATTCTAATATGCGAATCCAAGCATTATTACATTTTAAAACTTGATTGAAAATTTTATGTAGGCACCTTATGATACAATTAAAAAAATATGTATTATAAAATACCCGAGTGGTTAACAACTCCTGAAATCTGGTGTACACTTGCCATGAAATCCCATTGACATCCTGAAATCACTTGAAATCCCCTTGAAATCCGTTTGAAATCTTTCGAAATCCCCTGAAATCTCTTGAAATCTCTGAAATCACCAAATTTGCGAGTTTTAAACCCCTCGAAAATACCCTACAAATGTAATATTATTAGAGAAACAAGGTTAGCATTATTTTATTATATTGATAAGTAGACCTGTCTGAATTAAGTAATGTATTAGTGTCAAACTTTTTTAAAAATTATTTTATTTTGATCAAAGGTGAATAATAAATACTTGGTTGAGAATGATATTTGATCAAGTGTGGGATTTCGCTGTATCCTCGTCAGTATTCAGTGTATTTTGAAACTGAAGTCAAGATGGGCGTAAGTTCGAGTCCCGCTTTAGTCATGGGCTATTGTTAACATTATTCAACAATCATCCGCTCATTTTATCCCCCCCCCCCCCCCCGACCAAAAAAAAACTTAGTTATTGGTGGAGTCGTTTAGACGCAATCGTTGCCTATATGTTTAAATTTTATATATATTCAAGTTATATCATGGTTACATCGAAGAAGCATACAGAAGGTAGAGAAGGTAGAATTGATAATATTTTATTCTGTACTTGGGCATTGAATTTGTAGTGTAATTCGTCAATGCCCTAGGTTATATTACTATTAAGATTTGTCTCCAATTTTGGGGATTTTAAGTTAGGTGGAAGAGCAGTCGCAAGACCGAACGTCGCCCTTTTGATTGTAAATCAGGGAATTTTTCTTTTCTTGCAAACATTCTCCTGATTTAAAAATGCAGATTTCTATTCTATCGACTGAGGCCAAGCCAATCGGATGTAGCAGTAATGGCAACCCAACAATATTAAAATTTCAGATTAGACAGAGAGTGACTAGCGCACCTTTCGTTATATTAACGTGGCGGTAGCTCCGGCTATTTCTATTTTTATAAAAATTCACTTTATTTTACGAATATTGAATAATAATGAATGATATTTGCGTGGATAATACATTATTTTATCCAGGAGAAAAGTTTAGTTCATTTGAAGCATTGGCCTCCAAACTCGATGTATACTGTAAATCTGCCTTTGTTCATTACTGGACAAGAGACAGCAGAAAGATTGAAGGTGCAAGAATTATTCGACAAATCAATAAACAACTTAAATATTATTCTTTAAAATATACATGCGTATTAGGAGGTCAAGCATTCCATTCGAGAGGTACTGGCCAAAGGTATTCATTTTCGATAAGAGCGACGAATTGTCCAGCGCACATAAGTGTTCGAGCATCGAAAGACGGCATGCATCTGGAAGTAATAAGCGTTAACAATGATCATAATCACGAGCAAACGGAGGTAAGTTATGCGGCCTAGCGAAGGCTTTTAAATGCGTTTTGGATGTTGGTCATCGATGCCGTAGGCCGAGGCTTAGTTGAAGTCAAGCTTATTTTATAGCCTAGAAAATGGTAAGTTGTGGCCAGCAATAAAGTAGACCTAGTCTCTAAATACGCAACGGCGACGTATGACCGTGCCTAGAATCACCAACTTGACTGATCAGCACGCTCCTAGCAGCTTTCACTCGCAACAGTGCTGTAGCAGACAACATTTCGCATGATCTTGAGCATAATCGGTCATGCTTCTAGCGGGATTATCAGTCGTAACACTACCACGATCTATAGACTGTTCAACCAGGGTTCTGCCGGGGTTCATGTACTTGGTGACTGGGCCTAGCCTACCATATTTGCGCCTAATACGCTATATTGGACGTACCATAGTAGATACTCAGTGCAAATACCGGTACTTGTCTTGTAAATTCATACTTCAGATGGCCTGGAGGATCAGTAGATCTCGTAGCCATAGGCGTTACGCTGTGGTTGCCAGGCATTACGCAAATTATGGGAAACTCTAGCTTTGCACTTAGACATGCTAGACTGACGCGTCTCCCTCTTGGGAGAATGTCAGCTATGGGAATTTTAGATTTGATACCGAGACATGTAGGGGAACTCGTGTCATTAATAGTGTCGCCAATGGCGATTTCTTCATCAATAGTGATTTCGTTGTCGTTGTCAGGGGTAAGGGATTCCGACGTGTTGGTTTCTTTTATGCTTTTTTTCTATTAGGCCTATGATTATTCATTTTACTCCAAACATAGCCTACACTTTCAAGGTAATAATATAATTATTAAGAATGATTTATATTGTAAATATATAGGTAGGTGTGCCGTAAATCATTTGGCGTAGTCTAACTTTAACACAATATATATAAATGTTTATTGTACAGGAATTTTTCCGAGCACTTCCAAAGGAAAGAAAAATTCCAGACGTCATAAAAGCCGATATATTGGATCTTATTAAACTACAAGTCGACAAGAATCGAGTAAAGGAATACGTTCGCCTTCAAACACAAAAAATATTAACAACAAAAGACCTGACAAATATTATCTCCGGAGGACGACTTGAAAATAGACCAGATGTTACTCCACAAAGGTCAAACGAACTGCTTGCAAAAGTTTACAGTACGTAACCTTGAAGTTCAGTCAATCTACCACGTATATTATATTCATATTTCATAATCTTGTCCATAGCTTGATAGGATATAACTTGATATTAGGACTAGGTGCATTGTTTTCTATAGGCTAGTCCTAATACAGTATGTCAATCACAAAAGTCTCACCCCTGTAGATTTTATCCACTGAAATATGTCAAACTACGTTAGTAGGGCTATGCTTATTAGGCATACTTATACCGTATGTTAAAGGCCTACACTGTAATGGTGTTACGGTACACAGACTATCCGGTAGGCCTACCTATATTGATATATCAAAAGTTCCGTAGAAGTGTATAAACTGATATGTTCAAATTTTCTAGGTTTAGAGGTTGAAGCTAGTGAAATATTTCCAAATTACAAACTATACTGTTCATCAGAGAAAGAAAAAAGCACCACAAAATCTAAAAAGAGACGATTAACCCATGACATTCCGAAGGTAAGTTCCAAATAAAATACTTTCATAATAATTTAAGTAGTGTCTATTGCCACAACTCATGAAATTACTATTTTTACGACTTATAGTTATGCTGCCACTTTTATTACCATGAACAAGCTTACGAATCTCACTCCCTCAGTGTACAGTGTACAGTGCACGAAGTGTACAGTGAAAATTCAATATAAATAATGCTTGACAAATCTTCTTGTTTTCAGGAAGCGTATGGAATTACGGAACCAGATGGTAATGTAATCATCGATTGTATAGTATCAGAACCTAACTGTTTAATAGAGGAGGATCTCTACACTGGTACAAAAGAAGCTAGTGTTTCAACACTATATAACTCTGAAGAAGTCGTAGAATCGGAAGACCAAGGAATCAGCATTCTTGTTCCAGTATTGTAAGTGAAGCCTCAGTGGTGAACCCAAATGAGTAAACATGAAAAATTGTGTTCAACGTAGGTCCCAAACTCTAATAATAATGGCCTCTCCAATTTTAGTAATAATTTGTGAAAGATTGTTCTAAAAGAGTAATTTGATCACAGTCAATTCATTATCATAAAATATTTATACCTATGCTCTATCAAATTATTCACAGTATTTGTATTTTGTTCCTACATTTATAGAGGCCCTGACCCCCCCCCCCCCCCCTCCCTTCCTCCCCAACAATGCATAAAGGTTTCATATTGTAATATATATTTGATCTTTCCCAATGTGCTTTTACAAAGTTTGACTCATTAGTATTTTGTAGGCTACTATTATTGTACACATTTTTATGACAAATCTATTAATTTCTTGTTTTGTATTGCTAACGTATTATGATAACTTGAATCTTGGATATTAACTATCGTACCAATAGCTTGGTACGTACGAAGTAAAGATTTTTATATATTTCTTTCAGGTCTCCAGAAAGTTTAGTCGTTGAAGATTCTCAGTATTGTGTCACATGTGGTCAGCACTTACCAAAAGATCATGTTAGTATTTCTTACTTCATTGAATCAAGTGTCAGTCTAATTGTGTTGAATTGAGTATTATTTTTACCAATTTATTTTTGATATTGCTCAAGGATCCCACCAACAGCTGGGTTTTAATAAGTTATAACCTAGCTTTTGCTTATAACGCAGAATATGCGTTGTAAGATGAGCGAGATATCTAAATAGAGTATAATCGAAAACTCTACACACCTTGACTCATAAAATATACTTCATTCAGTAAATATTGGATCTAGAAAGCCGTGAATCTCGCCAACATAATTCTGCTAACATTTCTATCTATTTGATGAATAAAAAAAATGTATTAAATTATTCCAAATTGCATACAAATTTGTAGGCCTAACAGTATGTGTCATTTTTGTGTTCACATTCAGGATTTTTTTTTTGTAGAGATTTCATTTTTAAGTATTTCTTGCCCAGCATAATCTTATGGGTTTTTTTTTTAGAAACTTTGAGACGATGTTTCTCAAAAATGGTCAAACAGCTTAACCCAAAAACTATACACTTGTAAGTTGAATAAGTCTGCATATACAGAAAAAGTTTGATGTTGATCAGTCGAACCCTGCAACCTGTGCAGTGGGTATACATACAAACAGAAAAAAAATACAGACAATGCTCCATAAGAGTGGAATGGATGTCTTTGCTATCGCTCATCTAATAAATAAATGTTCTTATGTCTTGGTTTTGGTTTTGCCAGGTGCTACTTCAAGGTCAGGAAGAACAACCTCAACAATTATTACGGTTTACAAATCAAACAGGTAGCGAAGTATTAAACGACGACTATAAATTCATTGTCAAGGAAGAAGTTTTTGAATCGTTTGCAGTGAAACAGATGCAGTCTTGAAGGTAAACTCTTCAAATTACGAAAAACTAGAAACAAATACTCAGCTACCTTCTGTTACTCTTAGACAAGAATCCATCTGAGGCTATGAACACTACGATTCAGGGTATTTCGTAAGTTACCTGTACCTTGTTGTATCGTTGAGTTGTTATATCCTTCAGAAATTTAATAGAACCATTTCACAATACAATAGATCCAAATAGGATCCAAATACAGCGGATCCTAGCATAGTTTTTCTTTGGTTCAAGTAATTGTTTTCTATGGTAATTGAATTGTTTTTGTTGAATTTCTGTTAAATTTGGTGGACCTATTAATGCCAATATGTGCACTAGTTTTGCCAATGCAGAAAATTGATCTTGGCAGTTTTGCAGTTAATATTTCTTTCCTTTTTTAACAAACAACATTTGTTACAAGCTATGATGGTTTACCTTATAATATTGAACAACTCTCATGATTCTTACTACGTCTAGTCGAGCTCTGCTACTTATCAGAATGTGTTGATTGTTATCAGTAGACATCCCCATGTGTAATACTTGGCCCATTATTTATTATTGTTCAAGTACCTAATACTCTAGTAAAAATGAAATTTGGGTACTGTACCCCTATGATGTACCAAGACCATATTAAGATTTGTAAATATTTTATCTAGCCAATCAAGTGATATTGTACTTATAGATAAAAGCCTGTCCTTTAGATAATATAATGGGAAAAACGGACTATGGACCATGATCCGTTTTTCACGGCTCATTCTTGGCCAACGGGTCGTTTTGTTATTAGTTAGTATATAATGTGAGTCAGATATTTACACCTATAACTTGTTGGGTCTGTGAGGACCAAATCTAGGTTATTACTAGCATATGCCAAGGAATATACTGTGTATTCAGGTACAGAATATTTACTTATAGGAGAATATTATGCTCAATGTATATGCACATCCTTGAAAAGTATTACATTTCTGGCATGAAAGACTGAATCCTTTCCAAGATTTTCAATTTCATATATCGTATGATTCGGCTAACGGACTTATAATATCTTGGCTTCTTTGCGCTTTTCTCGTTCAATTAAGAATATAAGGGTATTGTGTTGGTATGTATAAAGCGTATCTTGGATTATAGCCATTGTACCGATGAAGAGGCTATAGCGTTATTCCACAGCTGTGTAACCAGCTACAGTATATAAGCTTAAAACAAAAGGGTGCTGTGGATGACGTTAGAAATTTTACTGGTTCCTTTTTATTGCATGGTGTGACTAGTGTTTAAATTCAATTACATGCTCATAAGTTATAACCTATCCGTACATAAAAATAAGTTGAAAATACTAGGGTTTCAAGTCATTTTCTTACACAGCATTTCTACTGTCCACATTGAAGTCTTCTTTGAAGAACATCTTTTACATAAATTGGGGAGGGGGGAAGGAAACAGTACATGCTATTCGACCCAATAAGGAACAAATGACAATAATCAGATTCACAATTTATGATTTGGGTCTTGCCATTATGGAAAACTGAAACATTCAACAACCTGCACTGTCACCATTACATAGCTTTGAAGAAAGTCTGCATCAGGAATACCCTGTGTAAACAGTTATAATCCACTGGTATGCCAGCTATAATCTAAAATGACAGTAACTTTTCATTCAATAAACGAAACAGTGATAAGAGATTACCATAAAAAAAATTCTTATGAGTGGCAACCATATTCAAAGTTCTTGTTTGAATATAGAATTATGAGATGTTATTATTTCATCCACAATCTAGACTTTTAAATGCAAAATCTCGATCTGAAAACACAGTATATCTTGAGGTCGACTCAGTGAACTATATAAATAATTAATAAATTATAATAGGCCTACCTAGTACAATTGTGCAAGAGATGAAGATTTAATTTTGTTGAATCTTACACTACATCGTTTGTTATTATTGGAGTATTTGTATTTCTTATATTTACTTATATATAGATGAAGTTGGTTTGTAATAAAAAATATTATATAATGTATTAGATCACATATTTTTTCTCACATAGAAACATTTCCTAAGGTCTTCACAACTAGAATGTAACTTTACCTTGTCATAACAACAAGGGCATCCGCATAGGCTATCGTATGTTAGTTTATGGTATTTTCATAATTTTCAGTTATTCATCACTTTGAACACTTAAAATTGTTGATTATACTGGAATCACCAACATGGGAATAGCTCTAACTGGCAGTTAAGATCTTGGTAACCCATGCTATTTGTTTTCACTGACTCTCAGAATGAGGCTACCTGTACTCTGTAATAACTAACCTTTGCCTTGTGATGGTGTGTGTGTTTATCTTCTAAATTCTGCTGCTTGACAACTGATCAAGTTGATATCCAATTTCTACTACCTATTTTGTATGAACTCGTTTAGATTTATTTACTAGGAAAACGCCATATATGCGTTGTTAGACGAGCGGATAGTAATAATATGGGTAAAAATGGGTAAAAACTGCTTCAAGTGGTTTCAATTAAGCACATTTTAACTTTTCTTCAAAATCGCTGACCCGATCAAGCTGAAAATTTCCAGAAATGTGTATCAAAATGTTGGGCAACTTCACGCAAAAAATCATTTTTTTGGAAAATAAAAATATTTTGTTTTTTTTCCGCTGTGTTATTCTATTATTTTTTGGGGGGAAATTTCTAAAATTCATAAAAATAAAAGTTACCACCCAATAATCCCACAAAACTATTCAGATCTAACTTGGATGAGTTCTTGTTTAAGTAGTATTTAATTAATAGTTTGAATAAATAAATGATGGTACTAGAACAATTTTTGAGAACAGGTTCTTTAATAATTGTTTAAACAAATAAAATATATAAAAATAAACGAGTTATAAATTAAATACACATGTATCAAAACCTCAGATTTCTGATAATTGGTGGTTGGTGACTTTTGAATCGGCCTCTGTTACTGAATTTGCTAAAATGCTGCTAGATATCATCGTCGGAGGTGGACGGATAATGGCACCCGATATCAACTCGCAGACAGTCCTAACATCTTTCGTACCGTCAACTTGGATGACGCCACGTGTAGCATATTCCCTCATTCCTTGTATATTCTTATGCGATAATTTCAATTCCGAACAAACGGGATGATCATTTGGATGAGTTCTTAACTGTTTCGATTGTTTTTCTAGTGGAGGATAGTCAATTTGGTGTTTGGAGCCCGTATGTGGATTATATCTGCGACCTGAAATTGAGAACACAATATGAATTTTATTGTTTCTTTTCAACATATTTTCATTTACTGCTCAAATGCTCAACTGCTCAAATTATGCTCACTATTCAATAATAAATCAACTTCAATTTATGTTCATAAAATAAATTGGGATGGTTAACTTGAAATAATTGATCAGCTGTTAATTAGGCTATAATTTAAAATGCCACTTCTAATGAAAACTGAAGTAGGACTATCGTTTTAATATTCTTTTTATATCTATATACAGTAGGTATGGTAAATGTTTTCTAATGAAAATCATCGTCATAAATAGACAAAATCGTTACCTGCAATGCGATTGACACATTCTGCGGCAGGTACATTCAGAAATATGACACGATTGGGTGGTGTGTCGGTTTCGTTCAAGAACTTGAAGTCATCAACATTTCGAGGGTAGCCAGTCATCACCCATCCGTGGGACAGACAGTCCCAGTTTAAAATGCGTTTCTATACAAAGAAAATCTCGTCAAAAATAACTACGTATTAATCTGTCTGTTCTTCATTGCCATTGGATAAACGTTTGATGAGCTAGGAAAATGTTGCGAAATCGAAACACTAAAGTCTTTGATGTATCTAATCAATGTCAAGAGAAATATCGGTCATCTGTATCTCAAGGCTATTAGCTCTACATATTTTCCAGTCACTCGCAACAAGTAATTGGGCTCCACGCATTTCTCACACTCAATTAAAATGGGAATCGTCAACATTTATGAATGGAATTTACTAAAAAATTCACATATTTTAAATATATAGATCTACAGTCAATTTGACAATTTGAAAATTCAATTTGATCAAGTAAATGATGAAGGCCGTCATCAATTTCAGACTTTTGTTCGGATTAAGCCAGTACTATAAAAATCACCACTGTCAAATAATTTGTTTAGATTTCAGACTGCAGTAATGGAATTACCTGACCTTTGCATTATAAAGCCAGTGGAAAAAAGCAACAGCTAGTACCAAAAGAGTCACTTGCTCATTAAGTCACGTTGTACGGAAAGTAATAGCTTATGCGTAGGCCTACGCAATGATAAAGGGCTTGACTTGTTTTTCACAAAATTTGACTTCTGACCCCAGTAGGTAGGGCTACCAATTATTTGGGGTCTTCAAAAATGAGCCAGGTCAGCTGGTGGTTTTATTGGATGGATTCGAGCCAATTTCACAACAGATTATAAAAAGATAGCAGTACTGCAATGTATTAATCCAGATGACGTTTTGAAATGTTAACTCACCTCAATGATCTTCACTAAGAAATCAGGGTAAATATCGATACCGTTCACTTCAATTAGTTGTAGCTTTTTAGCAATATCATTACCTTCAAGTCGAGTCTTTGCCAAAAGTTTTTTGAGATCGACTGGAAATGAAAATAAAATGTAGCCTTACTGCGAATAATAAGAAAATGTTGTCAAGTTTGTAAGCTACCAGAAACTATGGCTTATTTAAAATTTAGAATTGAAAAATAAATTCAAACTATATTATATGAAATGAAATAGGCTTGACAAATTTCCCATCTCTTCTCATTGAGAACCGGGAATCTTGTGTTTTCACTCTTACCGGTATACATACCGGTATCGTATCTTTGAATTATAAGAAATTATCACAATTATATACATTTATACCATCATGGCTAGCATGTTAATACCATGCATATTTGTCTAGTTTATAACCAGGACAGCTCTATTACATTTTTCAGTAATCCCAATTTTATATTGGAAAATGCTAGAATTTTTTCTAATACAACTCAATAACATCTTATCCTTTCTAATTTCTAGCAAAAATTATATGTAACCATACCATGAATTAGACTGTATCTGTGGCAAAGCTTTCTTGCCTGCGTTTTCCTTCCTGACCCTTGCTGACCAATGATAACGACTCTGGGCAACATCGGTGCACCATAGTGTTTCGGCATTGTAGCTAGTTTCCAACAATCGGTAGCTAATTGGTCCAACGTTCTGTCGCGTACCTCGACCTCTCTCAGCGTCGCTTGATACTTATCACGAAGCCCGAGCAAATTCCTGCGGTAAATACTGAGTCCTATAGCCGTGTCTTGATCGACAGTTGAAGTTAATGCCTTTGTACAGGTTACGATTGGATCAATCGTAAGTCGGGGCACTGAAAATAAATTGTCATCATTGTGTTTCATTGTAGTATCAACATTTTCTAGCATTAGAATAAGAGTGTGACTATATCTATAATTGAAATGAGTGTTTTTGTATAAATTTCAATTGTATAAGTTACTAGGTAAAAAAAATAGCTATTATATAAGAACAGTAAAAATAATGGACATTTTTATAGCCAAACATCTATTTCTATCGTTTTTAAGGGACCAGTACCCCTATTCCTGAGATAAATGAGATGTGAGAAAATAAAAAATGAGTGAGAAAACGAGTATCTCACATAACATATGAGATGAAATATGTCATTATTATATGAGATAGTTTTCTCACTGATTTTTCTCACATCTCATTTATCTCAGGAATAGGGGTCCAGCAGGTAAGAACAACTGTGCAGAAAAAGAATGCATGCAGGAAAATGTAATATTGGTTATGTTGACTTGTGGTGGAAAATACAATATTATAGAAGCAGGAAAACAATAAATCGAAGTTTCACTGCAGTAAAAGATAATTTAGGAAAATTCAGCATATGAAGCTGTACCGGTTAAATCCGGTTTTAGTTTCACGAGTAGTATTGACTTTATTTCTTCAATTGAGTTGAGACCATACATTTTTAGACATAACATTTTTTGTGAATCTGAGCCCTAGACCTAAATGAATTACCTTTGACTGTAGAGGGCAACAACTGTAGTGTATGAGTGGGCATAATACCAGCTTTTTGTAATAACACTGCCTCATCACCTGTTGTAGGGAAATCTGTACAGAAAAAATTAGAACTAATCAAATATTAATTGTCTAAATTAACTCATCTCACCCAGTTTTAACAAAATCTGAAATAATTGGATTGATTCTCGCACTCCTATATACTTCCATCCTCGAATGAAGAAGGTCATTTACCAACTAGATAATTATGGAAAATTTGATAATTATAAAATCTCGGTGTAACCTTGCGCATTAAAAGTTTTAGAAAAATGCAGTAGTGTAATCATATCGTAAATATTTTCCTGAAAAATCATAATATCCTCAACCTACCACAGCTGAACCATTACATATAAAGGTGATATTTGTGTTTGTTGAGTTGGTTGTCGACTTTCTTCTTTTATGGATACGAGTATAACAACATGGAAGGCAATTTAATTTAAAATAAAAAATAAAAGTGATTGAATCAATTTGGTGATAACAATAATTTGAACTTTGTTGGCAATCAGTTAACATAATTCTAATGAGGTAACATGATTCTAGTTTGGTAAAGATAATATCTTTAAAATAACTAACGGCCTTCAAAATGAATAAAAAATGGCAAATAGTAAGCATACCAGTAAATAATAAGTAGGCCTACCAGTACCCTATTTGAATTAAACATTCCAATTAAAACAAGTTGTACCAACTATAATCCATCCTCGTTGTAGAACATCATTGGAGCGTAAATACTTTGAAGCTATCTGAGCAAATACTTCGATGGTCAAAGTTTTCGACGCGTCTCCTTGTTCAGAAAAGAATGCATTTCTTATATCTTCGGAAGTTACACAAACTACGCCATTCGCCTCGGCGATTAATTGTCCCAACTTCAATTTGTCTGGAAAGTAAATTTCAATTTTTAAATGAAGCACAAAATATAAATCCTTGCACAAGTTATTTACTTAATTGTTCAAATATTATTACCGGTACCATGTGTACTGATATTTCATGCTCATTCTTTATTTATTATTGGGTAATTATTGGGTTATTAGAAAGCATACATTTCGGGGGGTGGGGGGGGAGTCGAATTAAAATAACTTACGATGCATGCTATTTTGTCAATTTTACCAATTATTATTATTGAAATCTTACCAATGTGAGGCGGTGCAAGGATGATAATTCGAGGTTTGTCTCTTGATTTTATGATCTTACTTATTGCTTGTTTCATACATAAGATATGATCTGCAGGTTGTTTTTTAGTCAACTCGGTTGCTAGTTCATAAAACAACTCATAGAGCCGGTGGGTTTCCATGTAAGGAACAAATCGAGATGGAACTGTCAGGCGCCGTTTTACATCTACCATTATGATTTTAAAATGTATATGAAGTGGACAATATTGAACTGAAGAGATGATTAATAGCAATTTGGAAAATGGAAATCTAAAATTTAAGTAGATAAGAATGAGTCTGTTGAATACAGTAGTTTAAAATATAGTTTATTACAAAATTTACAAATCTGAGTTTAAAAATATATAAAAATATATAATTTGGTATCCATAACAATAATAAACACTAGTCCAAATTAAACTTGACAATATAAAAATGACAATATAAAAAATTGTAAAAAATACAGAGAAGATATTGTGTAATGTTACTATAATGTACAATAATATGGTGTACTCATTTATTTAAAAATGTTCACTTTGAAAATGGTAAATTGCATCTGTCGTACATTCTTTTAAAAGTTTTTCATGGATCAGATTGTAATATTGCTCTTCGTTGTATCAGCCCAATCCTTTGCTCATTTTAACAAATATGTTTTCTAAAGTATATTGCATTAAAAATGATCTCAAATTTTCAACCACAGTATGACACGTTATTATTGATTTGTTCAAAATCTGTATCATGGATTATAAATTGCGTGTCTCGAAGATATTTTTTATTCAATAATGCATTGCTTTATGTTATGACTCATGAGTTATGCATGTTGCTTTTAAAAACAACCATTTACCGTCCATTCAACTCATTCAGCACGTTCTTTGTGCTCTTTAATTATACTTCATCCTCATTTTTCAAAGTCTCGATAACGTCTGCAAGTACAGGAACTTCTTCAACCAAGCCCTCATCCTCCTTCACTCGTAGTTCTTCTTCTTCGAGTACTGGTTCTAAAGTGCATTCCAACGAAACTCGCCTGAATGACGGAATACTAGCGACGTCTAGCCGAACTCCAATACTGTTTAATTCTATTTCGTTGCTTATGTCTTCCATATCTGACACTGTTGGATCATTTTCCGTGTTTTGCAAATCGATGTGGCATTGACTGCTCCTTAGTTCGATTACCTTTTCCTCCGTGGCATTAGCTATCAACTCTTCAACGATTGCAGTGCTAATCATGTATGACGAGTTTATTGTATAGACATCATCTTCGGTTTCCTCCGGATGTAAATCCATTTCATAACCTTCCAAACCTTTTACTTTATAGAAGATTAATCTATTTATGTCACTGTGTGTCAAAAGGGGGTTCATCGAATCACGAGGTCTATCGTCTTCGATTCTGATTTCACCCTGCAGTGCTACTGACTCGAAATCTGTATCAGTTTTTTCTTCTTCAGTGCTATCAATCTCCGACATTTCTTCTGCCAACTCTTTTTTACGTCTTGCGTTTTCTTGTGCGATTACCCATCTACCATATTCAGAACCTCTGTATGTATGTTTAGAGTGGGGAATGCCACGAACTATAGCCAAACATTCGTGTTCTACATCATAATGTACTTGTTTCTTTGCAGTTTCAAGTGTTCTACACAAAACATCGTGCAGCACAGAATCAATGTGACTGTGATCAACTTTATCAATTACCCTCTCAATGCATTCGTCTATGACTTCGTCTACGGCTTCACCTTCTGCTATTACATTATCGAAAATCTCGTTAACGACGTCCATTGCTATTGGTATGCCATAGTCGCCGTTGTCGTCTGGGTCTTCTAGTATTTCTGAGGCTTCTGAGATTTCTGAAACTTCTGTCACAACCTCGGGGAATACGTAATCTCGAGGTACGACATCGGGCGGCGGACGAATTATAACAGCATGGACTTTCTCCTTTACAGTTCTTACGGTAGAACTACCGTCAATCCTCGTTTCTGTACCGCGAGAATATTTTAGTAGCTCTGGCATGTGACACAAATAATGGTTGATCTAGTATGAAAAATGAACATAAATTAAAACAGTAAAGTTGTTCAATAACAAAACATACTATACTTTCTATTTTTAGCAATGAAGTTATTACTGGTAATAAAAGTCGGTAAAATAGTTGAATATGATTTATGAGTTGAATAGAATTAGAGGAGCGCCAATGCTAGTTTTGTTCTTCACATTTTGTTAGCTGGCTGGTAAGGATTTTCCTCCCTCCCCTTACTCAATTACCCAATTACTGTACTTAGTATAGTAATTTAAAAAATGACACAGGTCATGTCGGGCCTACGTTAACGTATATAATACCTACCTTCAACTTTTCTAGGGTACACTTCTGTTTACATTGAACAAATTCAGATATCATTCGACTCAATTCTGTTTTAAAAAAATACCAACCTGTTTGTAGATGATCTTCTCAACATCTTTGGGGTGTTTTACAATATTTTGTAACGTTTTTTCATTATGCCTATTGTTTAGCAAGTCATGTTGTGACCCCGTGAATTTGTTAAAATAACGATTCGTTATACGTCTATAACAAATGTTGGGTTCAACATCAAGAAAAATCACCCTGAAACAATATTTAAAGAAATGTAAATGAGATGAGATGAATAACTTCATTTAATTTTATGTGATACAAAATATTAAACGGTAAGTTTTGAGCAGCCAAGTTGTTCGTTCTTCTGCCTAACTATTCTAAAATACCTACTGAATTTAGTAAAAATTCAAACAAATACTGTCAAAGTAAGGAAGAACTCCTCTCGACGTCAATATCATTGATGTTTTCGTTGTCAACAATGAATAAGTAATGATATGACTGCTACAACAGCATTTCGGGAAAACCGAGACTTAGTTTGTGCTCTTACGAATATAGGCCTACAAGAATGAATTGCTGTAATTTATAGCTGTCTTTCTTTTTATTTTTGCCTAGTTGAATATGAAATTCACAAAGATGTCAATGATATAGCCTACTCCGCAAACTCACTAAACTAAAAACTTCCTCCAGAGTATGTGGGGCGGCGTTTCCCCATACCCCCCCCCCCATACCCCCCCAAGGTTGCCTTCTTCCCTTATGGAGCTTAGCTTTAGCTTTAGACCCATAGCTATTTTTATGGACTACACCATTGGACATAACGCTCGTTAGAAGACACGAATAATTAATTGAACATAATGAAAAATAATTCAAACTGCACAAATGAATATAATATTAAGAATTACATACCATAGAACCTCTTTAATAAGTTTCTCGTTTATATAAGTACTATCTTGGTGAATTTCATTTTTGATCCCACCCATATGCTCCCCATGTTGAATGGTTTCATTAGTAAGTTTTTCACTCTATGACTTTGTTTAGTCTGGTTCCTTGAAAAACGTATCATCGACACTGGACTGTAACGTCTTAGAATACCAGCATTCAGTGATATGCACAAATAAATAACCTGTTGAAATATAACATAAACTGTGAACAAAAATTCTACATGAAAACTAAGTTAATACTATATGTATAAATGAATGAAACCGATTGAAACGTTGACTCAAATTAAAGTGAACTACCGGTAACCTGTTTTTTTCACTGTTACCTGTAATGTTAACTGCAAACTGTTCACAGTTGTACCCTGTACACAAGGTTACACTACTATCTACTTCAGTACAATAGGTACTGCATTATCACATTCTGCCTCCAAGTGTGTTACCTATTTGGCGGAGTGTCCATTCGGTCCAATAGTTCAAATTGTACCACATTTTCTGGATAACCCGTTAGCACCCATCCGTGGTCCAAGCAGTCTCTCTCCAGTATTCTTTTCTGTTGGAAATAATATATCATATTGTTACTGGAAGTGTGAACACATCTTATTTTCTTAATTAATAATAAATAATGATTAATTGGATGAGCAAAGCGAAGACTAAGACTAAGAAAAAAAAATTACTTTTTTTTTTTTTTTTTGCGCTCTTTAGGTCAAACGAAAATTCAAATTCAATTGAAACTTGTCATGCCCAAGTGTCATCATCTGCTGATTTGAATCCCATTATTTTTCATGCGCAATCGGTTGTACCACTTCTGAGAAAACTAATTTTCCAGTTTCCATATTCCCCATAAGAATGAGCCAGAGAAGAATTTTTGTACAAAAAATGTCCTTCAAAAAAATTCAAATTTTCACCAAATTTCAGTATAATAATTATACACATTATTCCAAACTTTCACTGAAATCCAATTGGTAGTTTTGATATAAAAAATTATATAATGACATTTTTATACATCGTTCAAAGCTATAAGAAAACCAATTAAATCCAAGCAACAAGACTGTGTCACCAATTAATAAAGAACGATTAAAACAAGGCCTTCTTTATTATCGAAGAAATTATTGAGAATGAGTAATGGATATAAAAGGAGTCTAATATTACCTATAATATTGAATTGCATATAAAATTTCCTTCATTAGAATAGTCTACGAAATAAACCAACCGAATGGAAAGATTGATTTTTAACTTGAATGCCATCAACACATCAACTTGATATAACTTTTTGAAAGACATCAATTTCATTTTAATTAGCTCATCCATCAACGGGGAAACACATAACGCGTTTTCCTAATACAAAATAATTGAGACCTTGAGTTTTAGTGTAGACCTAAGAATAATTCATTCATAGGTAAGCTGCTGGTCGTTGTTAAAAAATTACATTGTTCCAAATTTGAACACTCTGAACTGGTGATACATTAATAATTTGAGGAATGTTTTCAGTAGGTTGCACAAAATAATGTACAAATTATTGAGTGATTTCATGTACCAGTACTGTATGTAGTTTACCTCTAGTATGCAAGCGAGAAGTTCATTCTCTATAGGTAAATCTTGATATACTCGTAAACGGACTTTCTTCCCAAGGTCATTATCCTCAAGCTTTGTCCGTTCTACAAGAATTTTGAAATCCACTGAAAAGCCACAAATTTAAAGTTAGAGTATCCAACTTCAAGTAACATCAGTTACTATGTGTCCGTACTTTACATATAGCCACAAAATTCTAATAATGGATCTTGAGTAGGCTACTTGGTTGGTTTTTAAGGTCAATAGACAAAGTACCAAATCATACTAAACTAGCGCCTTTTTATATATTCTGAAAGCTATTACTATATACAACCTAAACTCAGCATATGGGTTGTTTGTGATGACTGAGTAATAGCATCGTGAAAACTTGAAAAACGTGAAAAATGTTTTTTTTTTCCACAAAATAGCTGGTCCGATAAGTAAATATTCGTAATATGTATATTTTTTTATCGGTGCTCAATGACCCCGTCAACTTCTAAGGTTATGTGGGGATGTGTATTATTCTAGTGTTCATGAACAGTAAAAGAGAAGAAACTGTAGAAATGTGATAGCCTTTTTTTTCACTGGGTTATTTTTATGGTTTTTTCAAGTAAGTTATCAAATTATTTTTTTTTATTAACAATTTGCCCAACCTATATTTCTCAAAAATGATGTACATATACATTTTTAAGTCAGGTAAATCGCCGTGCCCTCAAAAAGTTTTGTGAAACTCCGAACAATACAGAAAAAAATCACAGAGAAAGTGATAAGTACATAAGTACATAAGTAATAACTTATTAATGTTCTCACCATGTATAATGCTGTACCGAAAACTAAGCAGATTTGCTTGAGTTTTTCTCCCTGACCCTTTAGGTCCTATGAGCAGAACTCGAGGCAACATTGGTGCACCACAATGTTTTCGCATCCGAATTATTTTACAACAATCCTCTGCAAGTTGCTCCATACTACAATGTCCAATTTCCACTTCTTTTAGTGTTAATTTATATGCATCTCTCAATCCTAATAGATGTCGACGATATTCAAGAATTCCTTCCTGCATTGTAATATTATCTTCAAGATCTCTCTTGTGCAGCAGAGAAGTGTATGATTTGTACGACGAACCGTAAGATCCTAAGTAAATTGAATAACACAGTTGATTTCAAGTGTAAATCTGAGACGGGTGGACGAGTGGCTAGCACACTAAACCGTCATTCAGGAGACTGGATTCGATTCTTGCCATGGTAGACCATCCTGACAGATGTTTTTCGTGGTTTCTCTCTGTTGTTCAGGTTCATACTGGGATTGTTCCTTAACAACAGGCACTTCCCAATATCCAAATACACGTCATAAAATAACATCATCTTCCCATCAATAATATTTAAAGTATTCGGTCGATCGATTTAGTTCAAAATCCAGCAGTGTAATCTACACATTTATATGAACATGTACACCAAGTTTCAGCTTGATCACAACTACCCTCCAATCTGAATACCACTGAGGCAGAAAACAAAACCAGACAAGGTACCAGAAGAACAAATTGAGTTTCTTGCTCAATAATTATTCTGTAATTTTCTAATTTGTAATTCATATGGTAATTCATATTGTCATCAGCCAATCTAATTGCTCGAATATATTATATATCAACCATGAAGAAAAGTAATTTACCTCTTAGCGAGGATGGGAAAAACTGAAGAGTATGGGTAGGAAGAACCCCAACACTTTGTAAAGCCATTGCCTCATCTCGATTTCTTGGATAATCTGGAAAAGTTGTCTCTTCAATATAAAGTTGCCGTCAGTTGAAGATGAGTCTGACGTTGACGCTCATCTTCCCGCTACGTTGCCCCCACGAATGAGAGGTTCGCATCTTCTTGAAGATATCAGAGCTAAAAGGAGTCATTAATAGAATTTGACTAATCATAATGGAAAAAACCTTCATTGAGGAATTTACAGTAATATATTATGAATATACGTATTGAGAATCAAAATCCACATACATTACTTTTTTATTGTAAAAAACTCGATCATATTACACCGAGATACGGCTAGATGTTTTGAGAGCGTAATTCAAAGGTTCTAGTCAAAGGTTCCTATCAAATGCTTAGTTTGCAAACTAGTTTGGGTATGATACCCAAGCTGATGAACAGAAATCACTCTCTCAAACACCATAGCAGTATCTTGGTCGCATAGGAGTGAATATTCTACAATAAAAAAATAATTCGCTTGGATTTTACTATACGTATACTGATAAATATATTACTCTAAAATACTCAATTACATTTTTCCTATCATGATGATTCAACTTCCATTATTCCCTCAGCGTAAGTTAACTTCCCCTTATAGCTATCTTCGTCAAGGCACGTACCTCTTACTCGAATGAGGCTAGTAACGTGGGTAACGTAGCGGGGATAACGTAGCGGGAAGAAAAGGTGTGGCGTCAGACTCACGTCTAACTGTCGGCGACTTTAGGCTGTTGAGTCTTTATTAATAGGTCTATTATTTGGTAGGGTAGCTATTTGAATGAAAAATTGCAAAGACTCAAAAATTGTGAAATTATAAATGGAGCAAAATTTATGGTAATTTTCAATTTTAAAACGATATTGAAAATATTAAATCGAAAGAAAATAGAATTACAGTTAGGAAATACAGGGGGGTCAGGCAAACAATCTGTTCACTATTCTATGTCTTTCATCTGACTCGGTCCCTAAGGCTCGAGTTTTGTCGCGTGCAATACGAAAGCTCCAGGCAGCAGCGGTTTATTTGATATATTTACAATTTTTACATCAATGTGATCATTGTTTCAATATTGTATTCAACAAAATATATTTAATATTCCTATTTGATATTCAATAGAAGTCCGGAAATATTGAATCAATCGAAAACATTGAAATTGAATAGCAATGATGGTTTGGCTACACGATTCAAAACAGCTGAGATATTTGTTTTAGTGATACAAATAAACCTAGAGAGTCTATTTACTCTGCTATGAGTGTGTCTATGTTGCCTCCAGATAGACTTCATTCGTGGATAGCAATATTATTACAATCACTGTTTGCAAATTGAGACTGACGCTAGAGCCATCTAGCATTAATGACGATCTTACAACAAGCAAATGACTTGATAAGTATGATCTGATATTGTACCAAATAAGATCCACCCATGTTGTAGACACTCAGCACTGCGGTCAATAATTTGACGTATTCGGGCTGAAAGTATTGCTGGTTCATGGTCGGTCAATGGTTGCGAGTCTTCACCAATGTCATAATATTTGACTTCGTCAAGGCTTATACAGCGGGCTCCTGTTGATGCAGATATCAGCGTAGACAGTTGAACTTTATCTGTAAGTATGATGTAATCAAAACATTCTTTTTTACTCAGTTTGACTTCTGGCTGAAGGTCCTGTCTTGCCCTACCTCACTAATACGGCACACGGAGTACTGCAACATGACAAAATCAAAGGTGAGAAAGCTTGCATTCTTGGTCTTTCAAGTTTAAATGCTAAAGCAAACATGCATCCAGAGTGAATTGGGTCAATAATGTGTCGAGTTCAGTACGCGTATTTAATCAAAATTCTGTGCTGGAGAAAGTCTTGTTTATTTTAGTAACTAAATTAAACAACATGCAAATAGATATTTCACAATTATGGTCGTGGGGATCAATGGTGTCTCAAAGTACTAGCAGACAGATGCCTGCAGCATCTAAAAAATAAATTCTAAATAATTTACCAAAGTACGGTGGAGCCAAAATTATGATTTTTGGAATATATTTGTAAATTATATTATCTTCTTGGAGTTTCTTCCTTAAAAACTCAATGTGATCCCTTGGCTGCTCTACAACAAGTTGGTTGACCAGATCCTGCAAATAAAATATATATGTCTCCAACTATGACTTCGAACTGTGACTGTAATCTGTCAACATTTTTTTTTTTTTAAATTAAAGCTATAGGCCCTACTTACTTTCTACGTGGCACTAACAAATAAAAAAATCAACAATTCAAGTTTGTGGCCATGGCTACTTACGTACAACACGTCAAAAATGTGATGCTTTTCCATGTATGGAACGAATTTACGAGGAACTTTTAATTTCCTTTGAAGGGCATCTACCATTTTCACCAGATTAAAATATAATACGTGCTAGATTACCTCAACTGAATATGAATGTTCATTTCAAAGTTGTTCAAAGATCTTTTTTTTTAACTATCACCATATTTTTATTCATAGTTAACTAGATAAAATCAATTCACACTTCAGGCTATACTGAGGTGGACAGACCTATTATTTGTTTTGTACTTAGAATTCCACTGTTTTCCAAATATATCAAGATCGATATATTATAGATCTATCAAGTATGCAGTGTGTGTATGACAAATATCCAGAAGCATAGAAGCTATGACTAGACCAAAGATATTAATATAATATACCTGGACTAGGCCATACTGGAATTAACGCAATTCGGCACGAAAAGTAACAGAATGTAATTCTAAATGCAATGCGTCCGATGAATGATTATTACAAAAAACCTGTAAAGAATGTTATATTTTAATCAAAGCCATTGTTGAAAATTTGCGCGCATTTTATTTTGTAACTTTTCTCACAAATTCCACTTTTTAATACCAATAGCATATCTGCAACTTTTCTGTTGAATTAGTAATTTGGTAGTCACTTGAAACAAAAAGTAATACAAAAGACATCAATTAAAAATGTTGCTTTGTTGAAAGATATGCATCATAGATATATAATTATACTAAATTACTAATGTGTTTGATCTGCATTATTCGTTCTGTGATATTAGCCTACATTAGATGTTTGAATAGAATATCCAATTGAAGTCACATAATATATTGCAGAAAGAGACAAACAATGAACTCCACATTGATAATCCCTCAGTTTACTATATTGCTATGGTACCGATTATTAATCACGTGTTACTTGAAAGAAGCCTATTGGGAGTTGCAATGTTCAAATTCCACCAGAGACATCAGATTCTGTCAAATCTGGTCAAAGTAACAATATGAATGACTGATCATAATCCTTGCCATTATAACAGAACAGATTGAGAACTATAGAAGTTTGCAATGGGCTTATCTGGGGCTTATGTCAAGTGACGTAACCCATTGTTGAAAGAGACAGACAACAATGTCCACCAGTTGGAATTGACCAATCAGAATGTTTGGTAGTTCACCAGTTCACTTTGTTGCTATGGTAACAATTGTTTGTCATTAGTTACTTGACAGAAGCCTATTGGTTAATCTCAATTGATGGACATTGTTGTCTAGTCTTTTTCAACAATGAGTGACGTCACTTGACAGTTGCATATTATATAATTAAAACAATTTGATCAACTCTAATGAGAATGGGCTGTTGGTATTTTTCTGATAATTATTCACTACTTTCAGTACACTCATCTATAGATACTCATAGTTTCATTTCAAGTATAGATTGTAGTACACATTTCTACCAGAGATTGTTAATTCTCATTTAAAATTTGAAATGAGGTCCACACCAACAATTTGATCATAGGCATGGGTCATAGTATCAAGAAGGCAGTGTATTTTAATTGACAACAATGTAGCTCATTTTCGTATGTCTTAGGAGGCCTGTTGGCTGCCGAAGGCCTAATTGCATACTTTTTTGTAATCAAACTAGGCTAGAGAGTAAATAAAGATAATATAAATAGGCAAAAAGGCAATGAAGAAAATTCATCGCAGGGCATTAAGTGAAGTACAACCATTTACGGTGATGAAGCGAGGTCCATACCTAGCTGAGAAAATGTATAAGAGAATACCAAAAGAATCCCAGTTTCCAAATATACTGCCCAGGAATTATACTAAACGGTAAGAAAAGTCAATATTTCAAGACTGATATATATACATTTGTGAGTTGTTGTCAACGATCACGTCTACTGAGCCCTTTGCTGCCGGGTGATCTGAAATTTGGTACAAGTTTCCTACATGTCAAATTTGGTCATTTTCGCCAAAATTATTTTTGACTTTTTTTTTTACCTACTCTACTGAGACCAAGGCAACAGCCTAAACGTCTAAATCTCGTGTGTACAAAATACAAAAATCTTCTCTGTGTTCTTTTCAACTGCTCTCCACTATGAAAAGGCCTATCTCTACTAATAAATCTCGGTAAGCTGCTGTTCTTTCTTTCCCTTTCACCCAATACATATATGACTGGAATAAATGGTCAATGTCTGTTGCTACATCGCTGCTTCATGACGCAAAGAAGTTTAAGAACAACACATGGCACATCAAAACAATTCCCATTTCAAAATCAGACTCGTAACAAGTTTGACATCGACAAGTTATTTTTTTTGACAACATCCTGTCAACTACAGCTAATAATATTTGTAATACTCCATTGTAGGCCACTAAATAAAACTCAATTTTTCAATACCTAGACCTAAACATGCAGTCAAAAAAAATAGTCGCCAAACCTCATTAATGTTTTAGTTGCCGTTTATTCAGAAAAATTTCAACGATACCAAATATGCCATGTTGAAATTCGATCAAAAAAGGAGTTCTGATTGATATATCTCTTTTTATTTAGTTCTAAGTCATGTCTTTTTAGCCTTCAGTAGTTATTTTGTGACGCACAAAGAGGATTTGCATTTGGCTCAACACAACACACACTTCAAATGTCTACTAAATGTGATACCTTGACCGTGGACTAGAATGCAAATAGGAACGTCACTACAGTACGATGATTTGTTAGGGCAGTTGGTAGTCGGCCGTTCATTTATTCAACATCGAAATGATGTATTTTGATATGAAACATCGATCGACAATATTGAAATCCAATCGCAACCCTAATTACCTAATAAGCATCCTGAAGAAATGAAACGCCATTATAGCACTGAAAATAGCAGACAATGTACCACTCACACTCCACGTAGTTTACGAAAAATGTTTCGGTAAAATATGCATAGATTAGATTTAAATAAGCATTTCTGGAAAAACAACCTCATGTGACCACGAGAGTATAGACAGGTAGTAGGCCTAGATTATTTTGTCAAACCAATTCATGGTTCCAAGCTATTGATTTTTCATCTCGGAATGTGAAATCTCAGACATACCGAAACTGATCATTAAATGTGTATGATTGAAGATAACGTACAGTATTAGCAATAATATCAATGACATTATCCCTCAAAAATGAAATAACTAGAGGCCTATAGTTCATATTTTCAGCACGGAAATGACATTTCTTTTTGTTAGGTTCTAGCTAGAGTACCTAATACTAATAATAGATAGGCCTATTTAATCATTATTACTTTTTCATTCGTAATGAATGATGATAGGTCTTCTTTTTCCCTTTGATAATTAAGGTTATGCCAAATCAAAACAAATTTCCATCGTTTGTTTTCGTTCATTTACTATAGTTTGTATATCAATGTAAGTTTCTCTGAATTTTTCCAAAGCCAGTAAAACCTTGCTGGGCTCATACTGGAAAAAAAGTTTTGCCAACCCTGAAACAAGTAGGCTTACAGATATAGCAAGTCACAACGGACAATCAGTTCTTTATCCCGGAACCAAAAACATACTTGGTGTGCAATTGCCCTATATATTTCAAGTCCCACTTTTTCTCATACATTTCCATTACCCTGCCAAATCATTAATTAGTGAAAATAGCCAAGTTGTCAAGTGAAAATTCAATTTAACAATACAAAATGTAATATTATAATATTAAATATTTCATATTATAATATTAAATATTTAATATTAGGCTATAATATTAAATATTTAATATTAAATATTTCATATTATAATACGAATATTTAGGTATGCTTACCAGCGATCAAAGAAAGACATCAACATTTGACAATCTTGAATAACAAATGAGGAGAGGATTTATTTAGACTTCTTTCAAGTAACAAAATGATGATCAGTACCAAAGCAATACCACAAAAGGGTATTATCTAAGGTTGTGATTGGGCAATATATAACTTTAGGGACATTGTTGTCTCCTTCAACAATGTGCGACATGCCGGTACATCACGTGAGAGAAGCCCATGTATTAAAAGTAATTATTTGCAGTCCTAAGTTAAAATACCATTTAATATGCAATTATTTCTGTTGCTTAGAATTTAATTACAAAATAAGAACAATGCTTAGCTACATGTAAATTAATTGAATTGTACCAAAAATTCCATCAAATTAAGTCTAGGTATGTATACCACACAACTTTCACATCACTATAAACACAATGCTAACAGTAAACACAAACTCATGGCATATCTGTTAATAGAGGGTGAAACATATAAAAAGAGAACCAACCATGGCTTATCTTAACAAGCAATTACATGGGCATCAAAAGATACCCAAAGTTATCAACTGTTTGATAAACAAACATCAACTGTTTGATGCAAATTGTAGGTCTTTATAGTCAGCTAGAAATTCATTCTGTTGTAAATATACAGCAACAGTGGCATGAGAATATTGATCTTAATAGCTACAACGAATTTAAAAAAAAAACGATTAAAATGTAAATATTGAAAGGCAAAGTCGGAACAGAAAACCCTCTTTTCCGGTGGAGTGTGTGTAGAATATGCCTATATGCTTCAAAACATTATGTCCATCTAAATATAAATAATATAATATCATGTTCTTCACATAATAATTGCATTGCATTTTAATTAAAAAGCATAAGATTTTGTACACATCCCAACAGTTCCACGAAGATACCAGTAGGGCCATTTCTTTTTACGAACAATTACTTCTATTATACAAAGCACTGTCTGAATTGCTTACACAATTAAACGTAAACACGTATGTTTTTGAAAATATATTGAACAGTTATATTGTATTCTTCCAGTTGATCAAAACTTGCCAGAATGATTGTCGACTGTTTTTGCACTACACAATTAACACAATCATGATGTCAATGCCATGGACATATTGAAGTAACTGGTTTCTGTTGATCGATCGTCAACTCTTAAGAGAGAGAAGGGGGGGGGGGGGAAGACAAGCGAGCTTATGCATCACTCTTCCACAGTTTGATGGTCTTGTCGTTTTCCAATGCAGCCGAAGCGATGATATTTTCAGTAGGATGACACGTTGTACATAAGACTACATCTGAAACATAAAAATTTATTTATTCTAGATGCCTACATTAATGTTCCGTTACCATGACAGCAAAATACCTTTCACACACCAAATTTTCTGTCGCTCAGAATTAGAATCTTTTAACTACGGCATTTATCATGCACTTAGTAGACCATTACCAACTCGCTACTACCACAACGGTATAGTTTATGACATTTAGGGGATTTGGCGGCAGAATGTTCGATCCAAGTCGACAGCTCGCCGGATGCACAATGCGGAGCCATCACTTTCATTTAGAAACTTAAAGCCATCATTTTCATTTAGAAACTTGAATACTACCGCAGAAGATGTCGAGTTTTGTTCAACTTTCGTAGCCCAAGTGCACTCTTCACAGATAAGTCAAATTTTCACAATGTCTGACAAAATGGCAAGAAATTCATGCCTTAAAAAGGATGTCGGGGTCACGTAACGTAAACACATTGTTACATGTCTAAAAATGTATTTAAAAAAAATATATGTTGAAAACTAGAAAAAAAATGCAAATGATTTGATAGGCCCGTTATATCAGCAAAACTGTTAAGTCAGAAAAAATACATACCTGTATGACCTTGAAGTTTCTGCACTATTTCCTTAGTTTGAAGGTTCCAAATGAAAACACAATTATCTTCTGATCCAGACACAATCCACTGTAAATTCAAGAAATTTTAGATACCAGCCTGAATAATTTACAATTCTACAACCATTCCATTCGTTTCTCTCAATAAAATTTTAAATGTTCAAAAGCTACATCGAAAAATTACATGTAGGCCTATTTGCATACTTATTTAATTGAAATCAAGCACTCAACTTTGAGGAATATTCAATCCCTTCTCCAAAAAACCACTGCCACAAATATTATAGTACGGACATAAATTCAATGCTATTCTATTTTAAACAAATAAATTATTGCCAGAAGCAAGTACTGGTATTATTGACCCAGTCATTATAGCTGAGACTTTGAACAAGATTGTGAGTCTTGTTTTCAAAATAGCTGACTAAATCATATTTGTGTAATATAGATAGGTAAATTATAGTAGGGCCTAGGCATATTGTGGTATACGGTACTTGTATTCTCAGTGAATTTTCAATTTCTTCATTACACAAATTAGAACAGATGAGACAATGAATCTTAAAGCAGCAAATGCATTCAAACTTGGGTGAAAAGTTATAACCCACCTTGCCTCCTGTAACGGAGAAATTGGCGAATATACAGTATTTCTCGTTTCGATGGCCGGTGTACGTTTTCAAGCATTTGCCTTTGCTGTAGTCCCACAATTTCAAAGTATTGTCTAATGTTGCTGCCAGTATGTATTTCCCGTTGGGAGAGAATTTGACGAACGATACTGGGGGATTATCATCATCTATAAGTGTTTTCAAACACTGTCCTGAAGCGGTATCCCATATCCGACTAGAAATCATGAAAATACTAATTGGTTAAGAGTCAAGACAAGAGTACGGTATTGATTACTTACAAATTGGTGATGGCCGGGAACAGTTTGTAACTGGATCTACCGTTTACTTTTATATTGTTGAAAGTGGGTTTGGTTTGAAGGAAAAGACACACATATAGGCCTATAATGAGTTAATAACAATTTTTTATTGCGGGAAGTTTCTAATTCAGATCTGTAGGCTACTCGTAGGCCTACGTAGTTTCTAGAAAATAAGTACAGATCTACACCGATCAAAAGAAATATGAAAATGAAAATCCAACTTGTCCAACTGTCCCTTTCTTTTGTTGGTAGCCTAGATAACAGTAAGCCACACCAATCTGTTGTAGGGTTGTTCAGGTTAACTTTCTTAAGGTTTTAGTTCTTTTTATAATGTTAGGTATGGTGAGGTTTGTGTAGAATGGACTTCAAAACGGTTGTTTCAAGGTTCAAACCTCACCTTATCTAACCCTAACCATAACATAACATGACCTCAGAACAGATTGGCACGGCTTACTATATATTTACCCCTTTGTTTATTCCATGTATTATTTTGTTGAAGACTCGGACTTCACTCGAGACTTGTAAACCTTATTTAGACGTGAGTATGTTATACTTTTCAAAAAAACTTTTGTAACTTCCTGTTACATTAAGTTTTTGACAACTTACAATCTTAAAAAGTCCATTATTTTAACCAAGTCAACTTTTAGAAAGAAATTTTCCTAACACTGTAGCAATCTATTAGTGTCTAATATATAAAACATATATATAATACGTAATTACACATATATACACAAACAATCACAAAAATATATTTACATATAAAATAAATCACGGAAAACCAGAAATAAGACGTTGAAATAAATTTGTTTACATATATACACACCATAGTCCATCGTAACTGCTAGAAACAATGAGAGAACCATCCCTATTGAAGTGAACAGCACTGACAGGGTCAGAGTGAGCAGGAAGGGTCTTGAGGCATTTCCCAGTTCGGACATCCCAAATACGCACGCTTTCATCAAACTAAGAGATACATAAAAATTTATCAGTTAAGAGTTGCCCGTTCGATATAAAAATAGAATCTTCAACATTTTCAAAGTTCAATCGATATGAAAAATATGAATTGGGAACTCATACGTTTCATGTATTATGGGTATTTATAAGTACCGTAGTATTAAAGGCATGATCGAGCTTCTTCCTTTACCATTTCTCACAAAGGTATAATTTGATCTAAATTAGGGGTGTTGTTATTCCCAAGCTATTTCTTGTTTATAATATCTAATAATTTTCTAATCAATATTAATCATTGTTCTCTATATCGAATATCTAAAATGACGATTCCATAATAGAATAGAAGTCCTAAATGATTGAATTAATCGTGAATATCAAAATCGAATGGTAACCCTAATACCGGTATATTACCGTACTTACTTAATTATGGTAAGCCAAAGGACTATAACTTGGAAGCCTAAATGGAATTCAGAATTCTAGACAAATATATCAATATTTTTCTTACCGATCCTGATACTATGAGGTTGGACTGTGGGTTAAAGTTACAGCAAAACACATAATTACTGTGACCTTTCAGTGTTTTTAAACACTTTCCCTGAAATAAGAAAGTACAACATTAATATAACTAGTACTACTATATGTACACAGAGAGATAACAGGTATTTAGGTCTCAAGCCCTAACACTTGATGATTGTTTTATATTACCGAGCTGAGTTCCCATATTTTCAAGGTCTTGTCATCAGAAGCGCTGACTAACAAGCGACTGTCGCTAGACCAAGCAACGTCAGAAATTCCAAGCTTATGACCACAGATTGTTTTCTCAAACTTGCCATCATATGCACCCCATATCTTGATTAACTTATCTGCAGCTGAAAACAAAAGCAACAGATCCACATTTTATCTTCTCAAAATACGAATATTACCAACACCGGTATTCTTTTCATGGTAGCTGTCCATAGATGGCTTGTGAAGAACAGCACTGCTTTTTCATCTTCAGTTTTTATGCATCTGGTTTGTTAGAATATTAATATGCTTCAAAGTTTCAAGTATTCAAGGAAAGCACCTGTACGCAAAATGGTAATGAGTGAAGCGTGTGAAATTATTGAATGATAACTTACATGAACTAGCAAGCCACTCTCCATTTGGGCTGAATTTAACTGAAGATACAGCTTTTGTATGGCCAGCCAAGGTGAATTTTAATGTGTAGTTGGGCTTCTAAAACAAACAAAACATGAACTAAGAAGAAAAAATTTAATTGAAAATCAATACATAAAGTGTAGGTAAACATGTGGGTTACGATCTTTGCGAAAATGACGTTTTCATCATCTGAAAATCATGGTTCCTTGAATATTTGTATTACCTCAATCAAATATAACCACAATACAAGCATATTAATTGTTTGAGGCATGGCTGAACCACTCTTTATAAGAAACATTTCGAAGTAGGAGAACCCTAAACAGTAGGCCTACCGAAGTTGCCTTGTAACCCCAAGGATTTTTTTTGAATAAATTCAAAATTTTACGTAATTCAACCACATATGTGCAAATGCACCCACGCGCAGCCTTGTTAACATACCTTCGACGCATATTTGCGTACACACACTTTCCAATAATACGTTTCATTTAATATCTCAACAACATTACAATATGTTGACATAGAACTTGTACTAGGATCTATCTAGGAGATTATTGAATTGATACATTGATGTTGACTGTGACCACGGCAATGGCTTAAACGTCGAAACTTCGTGTGTTTGCCCATTTCAGCCGTGTTATTTCAACGGTTCTCTATCATGAGTAGCCCTATCTACTCGTGAACCTTAGTAAGCTGCTATTCTTTCTTTCCCTTTTACCCAATTTATATATTCAGATTACAGGTAGTCAGTGAGTGACACCGAATATAGATCTAATAATAACTTGGGTTACAAGGTTTGGTAGGATAGGCCTATTCACACATTTTGATTACTGGATATACCGGTACACAAGAAAATTGCTAGATAATTAGTAATTACAAAGAACTGCTGTTTTTTCAGCACCTACCAGAGTTTGTGAGCTCGACTTCGTAGAACCACTTCCTGAAGTATTTAGAGCACTGTTAGCACTGGGTGGGTTGTTATTGGCACTTTGTTGTTGGTGATTGGGTGCAGCCCCAATTGGCACCATTTTGACTGTAGTTGACCCGCAGAGGGCTACAAAGCTTTTAGGCTACAGTTCCTTTTTCTTTTCGCTTGCCAAAAGAGACTGTAATTATAAGCAAAAGTGTTAAATTGTACATAAAGTTCAATCGGGGTGTACGTTGATCTTTTTTTTTGAGTGTATGTTGGTGAAAAAAAAAACTAATAAAACAACAAATACTAGGTGCAATGGCTCAGTTTAATAGGGAGAATCAAGATCTACTAGAAAACACCAATTTCAAGAAAAAATAACAAGTTTAGGCCTATGCATGATGTCTTAGCCTATACTATTTGGCAGATGCACTTTGGTGAAGTTATATTATTCGTGCCATTGAGTTTCTAGTAACTCAATGGCCGTGCTGATCTGTTTTAGGGTTATGTTACGCGATTGTTAAGTAGGGTATTGTCACCAAGGTGCAACCCTTGTAATGATAGTGTTCTCCTTCGACACAATCCTTTCCCTGTCCATACATAACACGAATCACGACTACAAAATTATGAAAATTTGAAAAAGATAGCTTAGGCCTAACATAACCCTAAAACAGATCATCAAAAAATATAAATCTACCTCCACTTTCATCACTAGGATATGCATTTTGCATTCAAGTTGCATTTTCACACATCCTTCATCTATCAATCTGACAAGAATATAGGCCCAGGCCATTGAGATTGTAAGTGGACCATTTGCTTAGTAGGCCCTAATTTTCATCAAGAAATGGATTGGGTCTTTGAATTTATGATCTGCACTAGGCCAATGACTAGGCCTGGGCCACAATGGGGACTAGGCCATGGAGTTTATATCCTACAAACTGGATGGCTGATTCCTAGGCCTAGACCTTGGATTTGGTTAATACTGCTCTAGATCACACTAAAGCCCAAGATATTGATTAGGGTATAGGACTAGGACTAGATTTAAAAAAATGTAACCAGTTTACTCATGAAAGGTTGCACATCAAGTTATAATACAAAAAGGAAGAAGTTGAATTCAAAGTCTGGATGTTCTTCTGCGTCACATGGATCTATGGCTAGGCTTAGCTTCCTAGGACTAGGACTGGCCTGCCTAGGCCTCTGAATGTATGGCTCAAGCTTATGCCCATTTCAGTAAGCACACCTCAGTGGGCCTAGGCCTAGCCAAAAGGCCAGCCTAATTTTACAAAATATTCCACCAGCTGTCCATTTACACACTTGTTTACAAGTAATGCGAATGATCAACTTACAATTTTATAAGATATCTAGATGTTGTAATTTCACATAGAAATACAATTATACATGGAATAAAATAACTTCTGACATTAAAGTATAAACACAATAAACCGCTTCAGCTTAGCCTACTTGCTGTCCCAGCATGCAACTCGTTGCTCGTTGCTGGATGTCACGTGACCATTACAGCTTTGTAAGGAGGCTGAAGCGAGGGACGCTGTCTTGAAATGTGTGAAATTATTCCCCAAATCCAGCCTATGTTTGGTATAATCTGGGTTTAATAGGTATTTTTTCGTTAATAAATTGATTCCAACTGTTAAATGCTTATATAATCCATTAAAATGGGGTAAAATGAGACGAAATGGAAAAGGTAGTTCGTCACGTGATGCATGTTGACCAATCAGACAGTTGGAAATTTCAAAGGATTTTTCATCACTCCAACAACTCGTTGGACGTTGAAGTAGCTGCGTAGCCATTGTTGTTGGTGAGAGTACGATCGTTAGTTTTTAGATCTAATTTCATCATGGGTTCGGAAAATCATCCAGCTCCGCAAAACCATCAGCAATCGTCCTCAGAATCCAGTGAAGGGTATTAAAATGTTATTTGACTTTTTTTCACCCGTTATGTGATGTTATTTCAATGTTTTCGTGAGTGGGTTCCCCCGTCCCAGGGTAGACGGCCATAATAACACCAAGGATAAGCTTCAGTCGAGGCGTAGTGTAGTGTTTTACATAATAACCTATTCAAATTCGGCTGGAATTATCAGGTAGGTGGTCTTCCGTGTATTTCGGTGCCACTTGAGCAAAGTAGAACTTCAAAGTAATGCATGTAAACAAATGTAACGAAACTTTGGGAATGAGTCAATAGGCTTTGGCCTCTAGGCTTTCTTCAGAGTGGGGAACCCGCCATGTTGAAGAAATAACAGAAAACAGTATCGAATACTGAGCATTTCCATCTATAATTGTACCTGTGTGATCTGGATCTGAAAGACGTAAAAAAATATGTATTTTTCGTTTGTTTACGAGTTTTTGCCGCGTTCCGGCGTCTGTTGTAGGCCTACTAATGCCCCAGGCAATACTCATTCAGCCGTTAGAACTTGGCATTCTATGCCTAAGCCACTGGAATTTCTGGTACCAATATGAACACTTCCTCTTTAGCCTACTGTCAAGGCTGGAATTCTCACATTTTCTTGTGTGCTAGTAGGCCTAATTGTTGCAATAGAAACTGCTAATTAATTGCAGTTTTCATTTGAAATAAAGAGTTTTTGATCCAAAAATGAAGTTCTAGCCTATCATTTCTACGCCCTGAATAATTGTAGGCCTAGAAATGCCAATTACACCTCAAGTAGTTGGATAGTTGCAAGCCCCGAGTAATATAAACAAGTGGTTAGGCTTGAGCCTAGGCCTTGATTCTAAATTCAAGAGTCTTAGGCCTGAGGGTTTAGGCCTACAGGCCAGGCCTAATGGCTGATTATTATGTATTTAGGCATAGACTAGGACCTAAGTGTTTAAAGTAGGCCTACCGGCCCGATTCGTGTAAGCATCGATATGAATGTATGAACATACAAACATGCACAGGTGATAAGCTTACTGTCATGTAGCACCTTTGCAATTGGCCTAGCTACGTAATATGAGCTAGCAAAAGTAGGTCTCTACTGTATTGCCTAGGCTAAATGGATATGCATAGCTAGGGCCTAGATGGTTTTTAGGTGGTTATTAGTATCATTGAGTTTGTGGTATCACAGTAGAACTACATGTTTCAAAAGAAGGGGGAGTGGCACTTTCTAATTATTCAGCAAGAACATTAAAATATGTATTGGGCCTACTCAAGTCTTATGTTTTATTAAAATGACAAAACCTAAGCCTACTGAACTGATAAGGTTCTTAAACCTAGTCATATCATACATATCTTCAAATAATTACAGTTAAATAAAGTAGGTCAAGGACTGGAGCTAGACTCAAGTTCTAAGTTTTTTTAAAGCTCGATCTGAACCTCTGGATATCTTCTGATTTATAATATGAATTGAGATGAAGAGTACCTATTCACACCTCATTTTACGAAAAATAAAAATGTGATAATTAAGCTAATTATTAATTAAGGTACAAAAATTGAGCATTGATCACTAAGGGCAATAACGAGTTGATGAACTATTTATAGCTTAATTAACAAATTTATCATTTGTAAAACCTGACCTAATTAAAATTTGGATGGTAGGCCTACTGTCCAATCAAGTTTTGGTCATTATGATCAATGCCTAGGATGAGTTAGGCTAAATTCAGATATTTGAAACCATCTTTCAAAGTTGTTAAGGCATGCGAGTCTTACTTTTTAATTATTTCATCTGGTTAGTGGCCAATGCAGAGAGTAGTGTAATATCGGGGTCACGTGTTAACTTGCAAAGCATTATTGCATATAGCCTACAAAAAATGTGACAACGGGCGTCAATTAAGTCTAAGACGCCCCTTTCTCTGCAGATTTTGATTTCAAGATGCACAGTGACACCCAGGATGATTAGCCCTAAGCGTCACTGTAAGCGCCAAACCAATGGGATTGCAAATAATGGGCATATTGGCCTAGGGCCTACCAGAAGTTTACCAACACCTTTAATGAAGATTGACAGCATTGTAAAGTATGTAGAAGACAGGTAAGCATCTGACGGTTCATCGGAACCTAACAGTTAGCCTTAAATCTACATTTATTGTGCACGTTTGCATTGGCTGAACTTGGTTTTTGCCTTTCTCAAAGAAGACATTATTAAATTTAGACGTGGAACTTACATGCGTGTTATATGCCTACTAGAAAGCCGATGCTATTACAACATACAAATTGTGCTATTCTGTACGTAGGACTTATTCGTAGACCTGCCGGGATATTTAAACATGAGAATGTGCGTTGTAATCACCCGATTAACTGAAGCTAATAGTAACTCGTTGATTTATGTTTCATGTTCTTCGTCAGTTTAATACTGATTCTTAGTACCGGACCAAACTGGTAGTGTCTTGGGTTTATAGTATGGATGTTATTTAAATAATATAGGGCATCTTTGAATAGATTGAAACGATCAACTATTTTGGGTGGGAGAAAGTATGATTCATAATTATATACTTCAAATGATAAGACTGAGAATCCCTGCTTGTTTTTTTTTACATATAGGCAGAATCTCCAAACTCACCTGTCATTTTCAATTTTTTTTGAGATGTATAATGTAAATTAGGTTTTGAAGCTAATGCAAGTGATAGTTTTGCCATGTAAATCTGCATGGTTGCATTATTCATTCTCGAGGCCGCTCAAGGTGAAATACATGTGTAGTATTGTGGGCCGATAGGATAGTAAATATTTAAATATATCTAGGCCTAGCATCAGTTGAGAATGAATTTTGGGCTTATCGCTCTACCTGAAAATGAAATATTCAAATCACTTATTGATATTGAAAGATTGACAAATTTATAGCACATTGAAGACAATAATGCGATACTTTTATATACCGGTACTGTTGTGATGGATTTTTTCCCAAGTGTTTGTACTAGGCCTATTGCTTGAAATATAGGCTGGTTATTCTTTCTAATGCTATCTTGTGGTAGGTCCTTGGTCCAGCCAGCACAGTGTTAACTGCAAACTGTAAGCAGAAATGTGCAGCTACCGATCGTTAGCTTTGGTATTAATGCCAAATTTGAACCTTTGAACAGTGGGTTATTTGAAATGAAACTTGCCTACAATGGTGGGTTCTTGCGCTATTTAATTCATCATTCATGATGAGAATATTTTATATGAATGTTGAACATTTCAACTTATGTGACAACTGACACTGAATGTTGATTTGGTCCTCGAATTTGGTCTAGGTCGCCTAAAACAACTCCCATTTTGATTAGTCCTCAACACAGATCTATAGGCCTAAATCACATTAAATATCATTCTCTATCACTAGCATCACTCTAGATGTAATCAATGAATGAAAATCTGTATCGGTACCCAGATTATTCATTTATGATATTTTTATATACCGTATCATATAATTATTTCTCAAACAGCAGCAAGTTGCATGAACTTTCCAACCAAGTGTTGGTAGTAGTAGAAGTGACAACACGAACTTGCTTTTTTCAACCAAAGCCATTAGGAAGCAAAGACACTACACTATTCTAAACTTGACGTATGTACATCCCACTCTTGAGCCACTTTCACTGCCGATGTTTATAATATTCTGGCGTACAGTTCAAAGGGTTGATCATCTAGTTACATTGCCCGTACAAAAAGTGACGAAATAAATTGAAGTAATCTTCCTGAACTTGATCACGTTACTTTGTATGTTACTTCAGATTGGATGAGATCTTTCAATGTCTATTGCAAATAGACATAGAAATGACATTAGCTTGTGAGTGTTACATATTTAATATTCGCAGTACATTGTGAAGGACTACCCAGTTATGAATTTTAATGAAATATCAGTTTGTGGTGATACAATAAACCATCGTTAATTCAAAACTCAAGAGGAGTAAAAAACGACGTTTGTATTGGAAAATAATCGAATCAACCAAACAAAAATTAGAATTAATGAAAATTTTATCATGTTATTACGGTGTGGTCAATTGTATGAACAACGCTATCCCTAGCTTCCTGCATGTCACGTCAGCTGATGCACCAGCCGAACCTTAACCAAAGTAACCCGAAGACCCTTGGTGCTAGATACTACGTCAATAGACCACACAATATATAGGCGTGTAAGGTTTACGTACGATTGACTTGACCTTTTTTACAGGATACATTTTTCAAATTGGCATTGGCATTTACAAAATGAAAAGCGATATTTTGACCGATTGTAGGCCGAGATACGCATGCCAGCACATGCAAAGCAGTGCTGTAGGAAGTTTTCAGAACCTAAAATTCAGGAAGTGTTGGATTGGTCAAAATGTGGTTCTTTCTTTCCAATGCTGTTTGGTGTTTATTTTATCTCAGAAAATTCTTGATATAATCTATCTATTTTCAGTAAATAATGTTACTTATGTAGTTTCAGAATAATAGTTCAACTTAAGCCTGCTTTTGGATGTGAAACATTGATGTATGTTAAATTGTTCACTCGTATGGCCGGAAATAATTATAGGGGGCCTAGCGTTTGTATAAAAAAAAACAGTAAACAATGTGGATCATTGCTGATTAATTATTAGAAACTACTACTTCAATGCCTACTTCAAAATTCTTACGAAATTAGTGCAGAACTGAATATAATCGTCTCAATTACACCAAAAAAGAAACACACAACGGCCGATACGAATTTGCTCCATGTGACTAATCGTAGAAGAAACACAGAGGGGGGGGGGGGGAGGGGGAATAGACCGATAATAAAATGAAACATTGGTACTTGATTCAAGTCATGTTGTTTAACCAAAAATATCACAATAGGACGATAGCGTGTTTACACTCGATGGGTATGGGCAATGGGTTCTATAGGCCTATTATTTATTCAACATTGAATTCGTTGCATTTGTTGATTTTACAGTGGTTCTATATTTTTTATTGGTATTCTCTTGATTGGAAATGATATTTTAAAATTAATGTTGGTTCTCTTCTCTTTGCAGGAGCGATCAAGGAGACATGCAACAGAGCGAAGGAGCATCTCAAAATAACTCTGTAAGTCGACTCCTTGACTATATGTTAGGCCCACAGAGATTATGATATGGCTTGGCTTACGTCACTAGATGTCGAACACCTAACATATCACCTTTTATAGCAAAATTGCAAATATATTAATCTCAATTTCATTAGATAGTAGATACCATCAGAATTTGACAAACCTTACCTTAATTCAATGAGAATATTTGTCTTAACAATTAGTTACCTTGAATCTTGAAATAAAAATTATGATATGAATCCAATATAAATGTGTATTTATTTTATTATTTTATTTCTTATTGTTTCACTAGAGAACGATCACTTCTAGGTGAAATGTATCTTCCTTTCAACAATTGAACCGATTATAAAAATTCTGGCAATTTACTTTTGAACAGTATGATTACCGTGTATCTTATTAGCGTAAGCAAATCATGAGCATACCTTCCTATATTTAAATGGCAATACCGGTACCATGCTAGTTTCGCATTAATTTGCCTAAACATGACTTAGAGCTTTCTACTTGATTTAATTTTCTAATTTTAGGGTGAAAATGATGTGAAAACTGCTTCTTCTTGAATAAGCTTATATGGGTATATTAACTAAGTCACCTAAGACATCGCTCTAAAAAAACTAAAGTTGCATTAGGCAAGGTCTTGCATCTCGCATAAAGCATGGGTATTTTAAACATCCTTTCCATTTCCATCATTTCATAGTTTCTTCGTCGCCTGCTCATTCAAGCTCCCATATAACCTAGTTATTGGTGGAATTGTTGAGCACCATTATATAAAAAAGTTTCATGACTTGAACATTGGAACCATTCATCTTTCAAAATGAGAACTGCACACTTTTCTTCTTTATGTCTGGTCTGCTTATCTAAGGTATGATGACGGCACGTAGGGTTAAGTGCATTTGGCACATCTCATCATATGGTTAAGAGGCCCCATTACAAAATGTGGGCATTAAGTCATGTTTGTTTTCATTATATGTTTGTTTATATACACATATATATATATATATATATATATATTTATATATATATATATATATATATATATATATATATATATATAATAATACGATTTAAAACGATTGAAAAATCGTGACCTTCCCCGGGACTTGAACCCGGATCTCCAGATTGCAGGTCTGACGCGCTACCAATCACGCCAGAGAGGAAGGTCTTCTTGAACAGTTCTAATAGCACGTCAGACCGGCAATCTGGAGATCCGGGTTCAAGTCCCGGGGGAGGTCGCGATTTTTGAATATTTAGTTTCAAATCGTATCATTATAATAACCTACTGGTGGTTAATCAGAAAGTTGTTGATATATATATATATATATATATATATATATATATATATATATATATATATATATATATATATATATATATATAAAAAAATATATGTATATATATATATATATATATATATATATATATATATATATATATATATATATATATATATATATATATTGGTTTAAAGACACATTTTGGGTATTTTCATGGATATCTTTTTTATTCACTGATCAGTGAATAAACTGACATAAATACAGTGAATAAACAATAACTGTTTATAAACAATAAGTGAATAACTGACATAAATACAAGAATAAACAGTGAATTCACTGACCACTGGTCAGTGAATGAAAAAGATATCCATGAAAATACCCAAAATGTGTCTTTAAACCATTATACGCATCATGGAAAAGAAAGTTTAAAAACATCTATATATATATATATATATATATATATATATATATATATATATATGCTTGTGTGTGAGTGCGTGTGTGTAGAATTAACATGGAGTATTAACTACGAGAAACGATCGCGTTGATGTTGTCTTGGGCCTATGGGAGGGTAACTACAGTCGAGAGCATGCACCAGCCATATTTAGGCAAATAATAGCACAGCAAAGTGGATGGCACGATGACAAACTATCATCAAATGCGATCAAAACTATTATTGCTAATACAATATTTAAATATAACCGGTAGTTTAGCTTCTTCCAAAATGAAAAATTTGTGAACTTCATTCTTAAGTTCTCAGTTGAATTTTTTTCCCAATCCCCATTTATGGCTCTGGTTACCTATATGTTCCAAACAATTTGTGCGAGTAAAGACGAAGACATTTGCCGTTGCTGATTTATAACTTTTGAAAAATCGAGCCGGAAGTTGCTCCTTCATAGTAAAAACTTCCAGTATCGATATCGAGCTATTATCTGTAGTATTTCATTTCATACCGGTATGTACGGTATTTTAAATGGGGTTCATCTGGGTTATTTATTCAACTGCAGTAATTCCTAGGAGCGCTTGGGCGAGATTATTATTTCCTAAGTACGTTGCATTTACTTCAATAGGCCTAGTCTTTCAACAAGTCAACTTTCTTTTTTTCATTCTCCTACCATACCTTAATTTAAAATGCATTAAATTATCATTTTTCTTACGGTAAAGTCCTTTTTGGTTAGACCTATTTCATTATTACTCGAGGCATTTGAAAACGTAATATATTTTCGGAATTATTTCGTGGAATTGCAAGAAATACTATTCCAATTTTGGATTCTCTTCTAAAAAGTGTTTTGAGAACCTTGTTTACTTTGCAACATTCATCTAGTAACTTCAAAAACCGAGGGTCTAATTATGAAGCAATAAACAATGCCACATTATTAGCACACTATTTGGCCTCGTAGGCTAATATAGTGCCAGCTCGTGTTATTCAAGCGAGTCAACAGCCTCCTGGGCCATAAGCTTCTTACCATACGGGGCTTGAGTTCTTAGTTCTTACGGTGAAGGGAATGTTCGACCACATAACTATTATAAGAGATAAAAAGATCTTTAGCCAAATGTGCTCTGTTGGTCCATAGTTCTCTGGATAATTCTCAATTGAAATTCACTGAAGAATGAATTATACACGTGTATAGACCTTGTGACAGGAGATGAAATGTTGTCAGAATGTTTTTTTAATCTATCTGTCTAATTCAACCAAATCAAAGTTATTTAAGTGGTCATCATTTTTTACATCTACTCGTTACATGGATAAGGTTATGGTAGTGTTCCAATAGTAATAGGGTACAGTGTATGGATAGGTTAATAGGCTTGCTGAGACTGGATCTCCCAGCCAATATAAAGCTGACGGTTATGTTCTATTAGATAAGTGAAATACCCTATGAAGCCAGTGGTTCAACAGGAACTTTTTTTGCACATCACGCTACAATTCAAAACTTGGCAAATTTATTTTCAATATTGTGTGATGATAAACATCAAGTTTAACAACTCATCAGAACCATTCTGAATTGAATGAAAGAAAGATATTTAGTGATAGTAGATAGTAAGTGGGGAAGGATAGTTCTGATGGAAGGATAGGTAGACATCAAATTTTCATTCACTTGGGAGATAATGTAGTGGTTATGATAACTTGATCAAAATTTAATATTTTTTTCCAATAAGAATCCTTCGAGGTGAATGAAACTATCAACAGATTTAAGCAAAATGAAATTGGACAATATTTGCCCCATCTCACACTCGAATTGTGTCTGCCGTGGTCAATTTGTTGATGATTTTAGATTTATCACTAAATGTTGCAACACTGGTGGCAACATTCTGCTGTTTGTATAGGATAATCTTATCCCTAAAAATAGTGATGATCAGTGGTTTCACACTACAAAAATTCTTTCAAAAATTATGCTAGGCCGACTGAGGAATATTTGCTAACTAGTGACACTTGAGCTCAATAACTGATCGACTTACAGAACAAGTCTTTTCACTTCTTCAGACTGGGTTTTTCTGCAGACTTCACTGATTACAAGATTACTATGTTGTTGTCAACTTTCATGAGTCATTGACTCATTGCTCATGACTCATCTTGGTGCATTTAACCTTTATTATTAGTTAGTAGTTACCCTTATTTCTCATGATCAAAGTAGTGCACCAAGATTTGCACCAACGACAGTAACTGAAATCAACAATAGTACCGGTAAGCCGATATGGAGACTGCCCCAGATGATGACAAAGTCATATTATTTAATTGAAGAATTCCATATGTCTTCATTAGGCCTATAAAACTCTTCAACAATATGGCTTCAGAGTTTTCACTCATTACTAGTATATTATAATGTGGTACCGGTACCTTACGTACTTGTTATAGGTACCTCCATAGATGTGTCAAGCTAATGTATTGTTTTCTTTCCAGTCTACCACTAAGGAGCGGGAAAACAGAAATAATAGCACAATGAATAAGGTAAGTCTTAAGAAATTGAAGAATGTGAGATCCATGGGTTTTTGTTCAAAGGTAATTTAGGCCTACTCATAATAATTATATTTAATTTGTTCCCAAAAAATATGAAAATTCTGGCACTTGAACAATTCTTCTATTGCCCTTAGAGCCGGTTGTACCAAGTGATGATTAGTGAATTAAGCAAAAATTAGCAAATTAACTTGTTATTACCCTTGGTTACCTATGTTATTTTTGTACCTTAAGTAATGATTGACTAATTAATATTTAATCATCAGTTGGTACAATCGGTTCTTAGTCCTTGGCAAATCCAGTTGGCATTATTCTGAGAGTTGGTGAAAACAAATAGCGTGGGTAACCATGGTGATAACTATTTCAACTGCCAGTTTTCATTGCTTCAAGAAGACCGATAGCATCTCAACTAAATTTTCTTAATTATATGGTCTGTTGTGTTTGTCAGGAGTCGGGTGGCGTGAAGGCGGCGTCGGATTCTAAGGAGCCGCCACCACGTGATGATCTCCGCGTCGAACCAGTCAACGGTGTTGTACAACCCGTGACCGCGCCGCCACCTAATAGGCCTGGACGGATCACCAACCAGATTGTGTTTCTGCAGAAGAACGTGCTCAAGGTCGTGCTGAAACACCAGTTTGCCTGGCCGTTCCACCAGCCCGTTGACGCCAAGAAGCTCAATCTTCCGGTATGAAAATTTAGTTTGCAAAATGATATCGCTGTTCGTCTTGAAACCCAAATGAATATGGGAGACCTACAAGCAATTTACCAATCAAATTTGCTCACCTTCACATTCTTCAACCATTCTTCCACCAACCTTCAACCTTCACAAAACGGTTCGTCCCAAATTTTTTGGGATGTTAGATTTAAACTCAGAACGAAATTTCCAATAACCATGATTTAAAAATAATCTAAATTGGTAAAGCACAGCCATTGGGTGAACTGAAGTGGAATGCCCCCCCTACTCTCTTCTGGAATTTAATAAATTGAAAAAAATCTCTTCATTCTTTGTCCCTTGGAAAAAACATCTAGATGTCAAATACCAATTTGTTACCTATGATGATGATTGACAAGAATGTTATAAATATTTGTAAATTCTAGCCCTGTAGGCTAGAACAATAGGCTTGTAAATTCTAGCATCAAGTGTAGATCTTGAAACTTTTTTTTCAAATGTTTTACCAAACCAATAATTTCATGCATTCTATCCTTTGCAAGTAAGTCTACCTCACAGTAACGTATTTGTTTCCTTGATTAGGATTACCACAAAATCATCAAGCAACCAATGGATCTCGGCACGATCAAACGTCGGCTAGAAAGCAACTTTTACTGGAGCGGAAACGAGTGCATACAGGACTTCAACACGATGTTCACAAACTGTTACGTATACAACAAACCCGGTGAGGATGTCGTTGTCATGGCCCAGGCTCTCGAGAAAGTGTTCCTGACAAAAGTTGCCTCTATGCCGAAAGAGGAGATCGAACTGGACCCGCTTCCTCCCAAGGGGCCGAAGGGCAAGCGCGGCCGTGTTGTCGGTACTAGCGTCCCTGTTGGTACCAGTGTCCCAGTCGTAGCGGGTAAAGCCCGGCCTTCTTCTAGTAACAGTAGCGGCAGCGGTGGCACGGTGTCATCGAGTGTTCCCAGCACGATAGGCTCTCCGAACGTCGTGCAATCGTCCCCGGCAGCACCTGTCGCAACGACAACTGGCACTGGCCACCTACCTCTTGGCACGGCCGCACCGACTTCCGTCCCTGGCAGCACGGCCACCACAACCACTGCTGCCGCGCACGGGACCCACAACTCCCTGCCGCAACAGGTGGTTCCACCGTCTGGCGGCTACCATGCGCAACCGGCAGCCATGCTGGCTCCAGCGCTGGAAGGACCTGCACCACCTGTCATACCACCGCCACAGCCAGCCAAGGTATGATTCTTCAGTATCTTCAGAGTGACAATAGGTCGCGATGAGAATGTTTTGTAGTGACGCCCTGCATTCCCATTGCTATGCCACTGTTCCTCATTAGTTTGGCTCATTGGTGACTTGATTATTGTCTAGACATTGTTGATACCTTACCTTGTCGGTAAAAGTTCTGGTGAGGAACGGTAATTTGATAATGCCAATTATTATTAATGTGGGTTGAATTACAGTATGGTAGGCCTATTAGGCCTACTATCAACCAGTCTTCCAAATGAGATTTTAAAAAGTCTCTTGCGATTAATCGCTAGAGAAAGAGGAATTGTTGGAAAAGTTACCATCATTTTCGTTCGTTTGTAAGTTGGTAAAATATCAATAAAAATTAGGGTTGTCAATCGATCAAAAAAACGTTAACGATAACAAAATGTGCTATATCGAAAATATTGAAAAATTAGGAATTGCATTCGATATCAAATCGAAATGATGATATCGTATATCGATCGAAATTATCTAGATTATATGCCAATGTTGTGAGACAGGAGAGACAGACAAAGAGAGATAGACATTATATCATGCATATAAATTATTGGCAGGCTGGTTTGTTTGGCTTGCTGCTTGTTCTTTCCAGTCGGTGATATTGCCAGTCTGACACACGACTGACAGTTTATTTACTCGATGTGGAATTTATGTTCGATATCGAAAATCGAATGAATTGATTTGATTTTGAATCGCAATGATGATATCGAAAATCGATAGAAATATTCGATATCGATTGGCAACCCTAATACAAATGGGTATTTTTTAAATACGGTGTCTTGTTTTTTGGATTCACTGTATAAGTGGGCCCTGCAGGTCCGCTGTTATGCCACCGCTCCATATTAGTTTGGCTCATTAGACACTTTATTATTGTCTAGACAATTGAAACCTTACCTCATGGTGACATGATATGTGGTTTTTCAGGTGAAAAAGGGAGTGAAAAGAAAGGCGGATACCACGACACCGACTGCCACTACCTTTGACCCTATTTTCCAACCGATAGACTCGAAATCAGCCAAGATCTCAACGCGGAGAGAATCTGGGAGACAAATTAAGAAGGTAGGAAATGAATAAAATGATACATTACTTGGTTTGAATTTGGGATGTAGATTTATATCATCTTACATTGGTAACATTACAGTGAAACCTCTATGCATCGTTCCCGGATCCATCGTTTTCCTGGTTGTATCACTCATTTTTTCTTACCCCACTCCCATGTAATCAATGTTGAATTTTCCTGGATAGATCGTTTTCCTGCATGTATGGTTTTATTTTCCTGGTCCCTTGAAAAACGATGGATAGAGGTTTCACTGTATATATACTCGCATCTTGAACTGACGAAACATGGGCCTACCATACTACTTTGGAAACTTGCTCCGAGTAGTTCTGTTGAGTTGAAAAAGATCCGTTGATGACCAGTAGCTGTCCATTTGGCCAATTTACAATGGCTTTTCTAATTTGTACAAAATTATATTTGATTAAGACGTAATTGCAGTTGTAAACAATATCACTTGATAATTTTCTGTTTTTGCCTCCAATTATATCATAGTTTAGGTTTTTGTAGGCCATGTAAATATATATTATTATTCTAATTGTTATAATTTTGGGACATCATTTTCATTGTTTAAATGTGCTTTTGAACTTGCTTATATGTTAGTTTTGTTGTGGTTGTGTATATGGTGTTGAATGTACTAGCGTTGCATTGTTTTTACTTGCAGCCTCAGCGGCAGGCTGAAGATAGTTTACCTTTCCACCAAGCTTCTATGCCGATGATGGCCGCAGGTCACGCCAATCAGGTAGGTTCTAAACTTCTGCGGCTATGTCAGCACCTCAATACCATGACTGGTACCGTCTTGATGAAACCCACTACGCTAGGATAACTTGGAACTTGATTGTACACTGTCGGTCTTAGTGACTTGTATAGTAACCCTCTTATTTCAAACTTTATAATTTAGAAAGCAGTCGACCTTGACAAAGCTTGAGCTTGGAATACTCGTTCTCGGAGATAGCCGAGTACACACGATCAGGGAGGCCATTTGTAACGGTTGTATTACATAGTCTCAGCCGGTGACATAGCTTTCTTTAGCGCGCAATACGAAATTGACTATATTCCGAGCGGGAAAAATGACTTTGGTTAATCCGAATTTTCATAAACCGAAATCATTTTTTTAGGTAGGGCCTACCTTCGATTCCGGATTGACGAGGGTTACTGTAAATGACATCACATGCATGAAATAACTTGTTGAGTGATACCGGTATTGCTGATTTTACATATACATAGGCCTACATGATTGTTTTCGTTGCTTTGTGTTGTCGGTAATATTTGACTTTCTCGGATATAAATAATGGTGGGAATTTCAAAGGTTTCATCAGGACATACCGATTAATCACGTCGGATCTTTTGAGTCATACTCGTTGAACACAATCATTTCTTAGAACTGATGATTTATATTCATATTTTTTGAACTGATGAAATGTACTCTCACTTTGCATTACCGTACATTGTTTCGTTGTCACTTGCTAATTCGGTTCCCTGCGTAACCTAGCTGTTGGGGACGTTACAGAGCATCTAGTTTAAAAATGAACAGTTTACTTAATGTTGCTTGCACCATTCTGCCTATTCTATATTGATATTATTTGTTGCAAATTAATTTTATATTTTCCGAATGAAAGGACGGTCATGTTGGTTCTTCAGATGTGGGGTCATAGATATTAATATTACTGTACCAATTTTTTAATGGAAATGTAGTCGCTAGATAATAGAGAGGAGATGAAATTATTCAATTTTCGGGTCTGTAAGATCACCGTTGTAGTGCCTCGTTTGAACAATTCTAAGTTTCATCCTTGGCTTTGATGGGGGAACACTGATTTTATACCAAGTTTCGATGTTGCTAAAAAAAATCAATCTTATTTAAAATGAATTCCAAAATTCGTTTGTTATTCATTGCAATGCAGCATGCGTGGTTATGAAAGATTCAAGGATTGTTTTAAGAGCTATGAAGCTGAATATTATGACATTCTTATTTAGTGGGAATTATCAATCATAGCACTACCTAGATACATGCTCGTCAATAAAAACTGGTTAAACAATAACAAACGGTTTAAGCTTACTTATAATTGGTGCAAAATCATTATTGGTTTATTTGTATTTGTTTTTCAATATTGGTTTTATTTTCAGCCCCAACACCCTGGTATCAACAAACAGAAGGACAAACTTAACGAAACTCTGAAAACTTGCAATGAAATCCTAAAAGAGCTGTTTTCAAAAAAACACTCTGGCTATGCGTGGCCGTTTTACAAGCCTGTGGATGCCGAGTTATTAGGTAAGCGTTAGAATATCTCTGAAAAATATATATGAGACTCCTACTATAGTGCCATATAAAGCGGCCTACAACATATAATTTACACTGGGCTAATTTTCAACTAGTTGATTTGAAATATTGTCTTGTTGTGTCTAATTGTATTGATTGACACAAGAAATTAATTATGTTTTACAGATACTTGCTACAACATTGGATGGTTTTGAGAAATATAGTCATATTCTCATAATAAGTAGATTGATCAGTTAGCCTTGATTGAGAATATTCTGTGTAAATAGACTTACTAGTCTGCCAGTTGATCTGCCAGTATCCATGTGCCAAGCTGGTGGGTCTGGTTCTTGATAACTTTATTGTTTTCTTGTTTTGCAGGTCTCCACGACTATCATGACATAATCAAAAAGCCGATGGACCTTGGGACGGTTAAACAGAAAATGGACAACCGCGAGTACAAGTCGACGGCCGAGTTTGCCGGCGACGTGCGGCTCATATTCACCAACTGCTACAAGTACAACCCGCCCGATCACGATGTGGTCGCAATGGCAAGAAAGTTGCAGGATGTGTTTGACGCAAGGTAAGCACTCGGTAGGCCTATAACTGTTGTCCTCTTGCCAAAATTTGCTCGTTGTCTGAGAATCTTAATCCAATGGTTGATTCAATCCGCAGAACCTCAAATTGAACTAAGAAAATATGTACTTGATTAGGACTGAATTGAATACCTTGTTTAAATGGACTTCTGTTTCGAGAGGCAACATCTTTTTAATCAAATTAATTGAACATGTATGGCTGACCCGGCTGTACAAATTCTCATATATATTTAACTTGCCTTATTATTTTGTCGAGTTGTGGCGGGAGTTATTTGGTTGAACAATGATGTTGAATATCTGACCCATACGGGAAAAAAGATTGCTCTGAATTCTGGTGTTTAAACTTGTATGATGATTTACTGCACATGCGCGTCATCTGAATCAACCTCTAACTGTTTTGCTAATGCGTTCTGCATTAACAAATGATGTTTTGGTGAAATTTGATTTTAATGTGCCTCTGACAAGAATTACATTTTTAAATTTTCAAGGGAAAAATCTGAAAGAAGACGAGTAATTTGTAGAAATCTTTCATGCATTGCAACTTGGAAACATTCACACAAAGAAAAACCCGATTTAGACAAGAGTTTTCGCTTACGCTCATCAAATTAATCCACGGATTTGAACGAAGCATGCTTCTAATTAGAAAGTAACTTTTCATACTCCCAAGTCCAAACCTGTCACAGGAACTTGCATTGTAGGAGTAGGCCTATGTAAGATACTGAAGCAATTAATTCTTGACATTTTTTGGTTTGTTTAGGAAAATAGTCTGAGGCTAGGTAGGCCTAAATGAATTTGGTAAGAGGGAGAGAATGAATAGCAGCTTACCGATGTTAATGAGTCGAGAGAATACATGATAGAATAGATGTATTTAAAAAAATTCACTATTATTGGTAACTCGTATTGAAATTATTAGGTCTAGAACGTTCTTGCTCATGTTCTATAGAGAAAATCTACAGGGTAGTTGAAGTGGTATCTCGTTCGTAATTTCTGTCCCTGTTTTGGTGTATGTATTGCGTGCGGTGGGTTGTGAACAGATTTGACAAATTCCCAATGAATCCTACAGTGTTGGTGGGCTGGAGAAACAGGCAGTCACCTCTTCCCCGAGCGAGTCGAGTTCCGAGTCGTCTTCCGAGTCTGAGGAAGAGGATTCCGAGGCGGAGCGTGTACGGAAGTTTGCCCTGCTTCAGGAACAGGTTTGTTTTTGTTTGTCTTTGCCTGCTGTACTAATGTGTTTCACACTTCCACAACATATATAAAAGGGTAATTCTACAGAATTTTATTTTGTTCTACAATTTGATTGCAATTTACAAAACTGCTACTATCCATTCTTTCGTGTGAAAATGAAATATTTTTCTATAGTCCAAGTCCAGTTACAACTTGATTTGCTAGTCTAGATTTTTAGTTGACAAGCACGATATTTTCCAAGGTGTGTTCTTTTTGTTGTTTCATATTTGTTAGAAATGACTTGATTCTAGATAGTTGTTCAATTTGTGAGTGATTTATTTAACCTCTGCTCTGTTTTCAGTTCTTAGCAATGCAGGACCAAATGCGGAAACTGGTAGAAGAAAGTTCAGTGAAGCGCATCAAGAAAAAGAAAGAAGAAAAGGAAATTCCTATTACGAAAAAGAAGAAGAAAAAACCCGAGAAAAATAATATGACTAGTGCTAAAGACGTGAACTCTTCTCTTTTGAATGACACTGTCGGTGCGTCAATAATGAGTGTAGCTTTAGGTGCTGGTGATGTGAAATTACCCTCGGACTTGCACCACCCAGCGGCGAAACCGGCTGCCAGTGTTGTGCCAAGCGCTGCGCCGGCGAGCGGGGCGGGACCCAAGGCGGCGGGTGGCAAGAGCAAAGCAGCCCGTGGACCTGTCAAGGCTACGGGCGCTAACGCGCAGGCGAAAAGACTCAAGGCCAACTCGCGGTCAGCGGGGAATAAGAAGAAGAATGCCGCCGTGCAGCCTCAACTGGCGTTCGACTCCGAGGATGAGGATAGTGCCAAGCCAATGTCCTACGATGAGAAGAGGCAGCTTAGTCTTGATATTAATAAATTGCCAGGTGAGTCACTTTCACGTAACTATCGTATCATGCCATGTTTAGATCAATTGTTTGCCAATTGTTCGCCGGAAACTTACTTACATGATGATATACTGCACATGCGCGTCATCTGAATTAACCGCTGACTGTTTTGTTGATGCGTTCTGCATTAACAAATAACATCGTGGGTGAAATATGATTTTAATATGCTTCTGACAAGATTACCTGTGAAACCTCCAACTGATGTATGCTCATGTCCGAGAAATCGGGTTTTTGTTTACTTGTATCTACAAACGAAGATGACTGCCTACAACTGAATACAGTGGAACCTCTACGCATCGTTCCCGGATGCATCATTTTCCTGCTTGTATCATTCATTTAGTCCAAACCCACTCCCATACAATCAATGTTGAATATTCATGGATAGATCATTTTCCTGCATGGATGGTTTTATTTTTGTGGTCCCATCAAAAACGATGGATAGAGGCTTCACTGTAATGGTAAAAATACAATTCTATGATAGCACTTCTGAACAAAGATTCAGTTGCTTTTATATTGCTCTTCGTCCTGAATGATCATAATTCCGCAAATATACTACAGGTAGGCCTACACAAATATAATATTGGTATTTTTCTTCAACACGAATTTGGTAGCCAAACGTCCCTCTGGAATACCAGTATATCATATAGTAGAATTTCTGAAATTTCACTCAAATAGACTTCACGAGATGATGTATGTGTTCGACTTATGGATTTAGTTGATGGTCTAATAGTTTATATACGTGAGTTCAAACCTGAGTGTAGGCATCTATTTCGAAGTATCCAACTTGTAGTCCAACTTGGGTGATGATTTACTGCACATGCGCGTCATCTGAATCAATCATCGACTGTTTTGTTGATGCGTTCTGCATTGACAAATAACGTCGTGGCTGAAATATGACTTTACTGTGCTTCTGACAAGAATTTTATAGCTATTGGTTACCAAGATGCAATCATGTCATTCTATTTTCCGAGTGGAGGTTTTCTTGATTGTTTTCCTAATAGGAAAGGATTCTTTCTAGATAGGCCTACAGGTTATGTTGGTACTAGTTTATACTCGTGAGTTTGAACCTGTTTGCTGGCATCTATTTCGAAGTCTTCACTCATTTCAACTTGTAGTCCAACTTGCTTGATGATTTACTGCACATGCGCGTCATCTGAATCAACCATCGACTGTTTTGTTGATGCGTTCTGCATTAACAAATAACGTCGTGGCTGAAATATGACTTTACTGTGCTTCCGACAAGAATTTTATAGCTATTGGTTACCAAGATGCAATCATGTCATTCTATTTTCCGAGTAGGTTTTTTTTTTTTGTTTTCCCAATAGGAAAGAATTCAATATCAACCATTGACTGTTTTGTTGATGCGTTCTTCATTAACAAATAACGTCGTGCCTGAAATATGATTTTACTGTGCTTCTGACAAGTATTTAATTGTTATCAAGTACCAAGATGATATCATCATTTAATTCTCCAATTTGAGGTTTTCTTGTTTGTTTTCCTAATAGGAAAGGATTCTTTCTAGATAGGCCTACAGGTTACGTTGGTACTAGTTTATACTCGTGAGTTTGAACCTGTGTGATGGCATCTATTTCGAAGTCTTCACTCATTTCAACTTGTAGTCCAACTTGCGTGATGATTTACTGCACATGCGCGTCATCTGAATCAACCATCGACTGTTTTGTTGATGCGTTCTGCATTAACAAATGATGTCGTGGCTGAAATATGACTTTACTGTGCTTCTGACAAGAATTTTATAGCTATTGGTTACCAAGATGCAATCATGTCTTTCTATTCTCCAATTAGAGGTTTTCTTGTTTGTTTTCCTAATAGGAAAGAATTCTTTCTAGATAGACCTACAGGTTTTGTTTGTACTAGTTCATACTTGTGAGTTCGAACCTGTGTCCTGGCATCTATTTCGAAGTCTTCACTAATTTCAACTTGTAGTCCAACTTGCGTGATGATTTACTGCACATGCGCGTCATCTGAATCAACCATCGACTGTTTTGTTGATGCGTTCTGCATTAACAAATAATGTCGTGGCTGAAATATGACTTTACTGTGCTTCTGACAAGAATTTTATAGCTATTGGTTACCAAGATGCAATCATGTCTTTCTATTCTCCAATTAGAGGTTTTCTTGTTTGTTTTCCTAATAGGAAAGAATTCTTTCTAGATAGGCCTACAGGTTTTGTTGGTACTAGTACATACTTGTGAGTTTGAACCTGTTTGCTGGCATCTATTTCGAAGTCTTCACTCATTTCAACTTGTAGTCCAACTTGCGTGATGATTTACTGCACATGCGCGTCATCTGAATCAACCATCGACTGTTTTGTTGATGCGTTCTGCATTAACAAATAACGTCGTGGCTGAAATATGACTTTACTGTGCTTCTGACAAGAATTTCATTGTTATCACGTACCAAGATGCAATCATATCATTCTATTCTCCAAGTGGAGGTTTTCTTGATTGTTTTCCTAATAGGAAAGGATTCTTTCTAGATAGGCCTACAAGTTTTGTTGGTACTAGTTCATACTTGTGAGTTCGAACCTGTGTCCTGGCATCTATTTCGAAGTCTTCACTAATTTCAACTTGTAGTCCAACTTGCGTGATGATTTACTGCACATGCGCGTCATCTGAATCAACCATCGACTGTTTTGTTGATGCGTTCTGCATTAACAAATAATGTCGTGGCTGAAATATGACTTTACTGTGCTTCTGACAAGAATTTTATAGCTATTGGTTACCAAGATGCAATAATATCATTTAATTCTCCAAGTAGGGGTTTTCTTGTCAGTCTTCCTAATAAAGAATCCGGTTGATACAGTTTGGTTGGTAATAGTTTATAGTAGGCCTACTCGTGGATTGAAACCTACGTGCATTTATGTAATGAAATTACCGGTATTTTTCTGAATGTCTATATTCACCACAGATGTTTGAGCCACATCGAGTACAGATTAATTACTTTTCCTAATGGATAAAAAGGCCTATTGGAAGCATAGATTAGTGCACTTGTATGATGATTTACTGCACATGCGCGTCATCTGAATCACCTACTGACTGTTTTGTTGATGTTTATTCCATCCATTATTGTGGAAAAGACTTGGGCTTGACCCTGACTCCAAGCTGAGAACATGGACTCGCGCATCGCTAGGTACTATATCCTTACCCTTACTCGAATTCTGTTCAATGTTGTTCGGTCTTCATTAATCTCATTTTATTCGAAGTCATTTTTACTGAATGTCTATATTCACCACAGATGTTTAAGCCACATCGAGTACAGATTAATTACTTTTTCCTAATGGATAAAAAGGCCTATTGGAAGCATAGATTAGTGCACTTGTATGATGATTTACTGCACATGCGCGTCATCTGAATCACCTACTGACTGTTTTGTTGATGCGTTCTGCATTGGCAAATGATGTCTCTAGTGAAATATGATTTTAATGTGCTTCTGACAAGATTATATGGTAGGAGAGAGCTAGGCTAGGTACTATATCCTTACCCTTACTCGAATTCTGTTCAATGTTGTTCGGTCTTCATTAATCTCATTTTATTCGAAGTCATTTTTACTGAATGTCTATATTCACCACAGATGTTTAAGCCACATCGAGTACAGATTAATTACTTTTTCCTAATGGATAAAAAGGCCTATTGGAAGCATAGATTAGTGCACTTGTATGATGATTTACTGCACATGCGCGTCATCTGAATCACCTACTGACTGTTTTGTTGATGCGTTCTGCATTGGCAAATGATGTCTCTAGTGAAATATGATTTTATTGTGCTTCTGACAAGATTATATTGTAGGAGAGAGCAGGGTACAGTGGTTTATTTGCTCTATAAATTCAAATGTATGGTATTTTGCAAAAACAACTTCTTAGTTGGTTACTGGACTAACATCCCAAATCACCAAAGAAGTGCATAATTAATAATTATATAAGGCTGTTGGTACTAGGTAGTAGGTATATTGCTAACAGATGTTTGCCATTTTGGAAGTTGAAAGTATGAATTCTTCTTCTTTCAGTTTAAAAAATGAAATAAGGAGAGGGTTGTGGTTCTTTTAATTGTACTTCAGTAATATCATTCGTATTGTCGTATATGTCGTATTGTCTGCAATATCATTCGTTGATCAACAGTTTGGAGTAAATATTAATTTAATGAAGAATGTAAATGATAGAAACTGTATCATGGGTACAGTGATGTGCATGTAAAAGTGAGGTAGAGTACCAAACACAACATAGACCTACTGTACAAACTTGAACTATCTACTCACCGATGTTAAGAACAAGAGGAAGGAAGACTACCATAAGACTGACAAAGCCTGAAAGTATGCTCAAAGCTATAAAAATAGTAATTATTGATGAATTGACACTTTGCTCGTCAAATGATTTAGCATCAGCGAGACTGCTCTGTAAGGTTAGGTTTTAAAGTGCAGAACACAGAATATAGTCATAAATGTTGTAACTGATGAGTTGATAGAGAAGGTGGTGGTATTGATTATGTTAATAGAAACATAACTGTACTTGACCATCAATGTTTTCTCATTTACCACTGTACCCCAAATAGGACACCACTGGGTACAGTGGTGTTCTTTACGCAAGTGTATACTTTATTTTTTTTCATCACAGACATTCTAGACGTATAGTAATATCATTCGCTATAAGTATAGTTCAGTCCTTGCCTGGTAGTTTTTGTGGACCATTTGGTACATACAGTTGAGAAAAAATGAATAAAACATCTCAAACCACACCAATGTACTACCCCTCTCTCCCCTACCTAGTGTGATACTAATGTATTTATATATGTATATATATATATAAATCGATTCTTGTTGCCAAGCGCGGTATCAAAAAAAATAACCAACTATATTTCCCATGTTGGCTAGCATTATCTTGATTTACGGCATTACGTATATCTATGCTGCATTCCAAGTGACTTGAATGCTAGATATAAAATTTTATAATAGCGATTGTTTTCGTTATATTGGCACAGGTGATAAACTCGGTCGAGTGGTCCACATAATCCAGTCTCGAGAGCCTTCGTTGCGCGACTCGAACCCCGATGAGATTGAGATCGACTTTGAGACCTTGAAACCTTCGACGTTGCGTGAGCTCGAGTCCTACGTAGCGTCTTGTCTTCGGAAAAAGCCACGTAAGCCATACTGTAAGTCTCAGTACCTACTAACTGTGTGCCCAACACATGGCATTTTATAACCCTAATTGAATAAGTGCACATCATTGGCTACAGTTTCTGCTGGTAGCTTGCACCACACAATTTTCCAAACTGCTTTTCGACAATTCATCTTTGCTAACTTCTATTTCCAAACACATTTTTATAATAAACAGTACTAATAAATTACTGCAAATCATGCTAGAATACCGTATGCAATTTGACTTGATTGCTGGTACTGAAAAGCTAACTCTTGAATATCTTATTGATTATTTAATAGAATTGGCCACTGTCATGTGCATGCCTATGCACATCTCAAATCAGTAGGCCTATAATTGAAACTTCTAGATCATTGGAATCAGGTGATAAAAAGACAACGTAGCAACTACACTGTACTGTAGTATGCTCCTCCCATATAAATGACCAATAGGAGGAATTTATTTTGAATAATATCTTGAGGCTATACAAGTAAAATTGTAGTTTCACTTTTTAGATAAAAATCATTATAAGTATTTGAAACTCAAATTCCTACATACACAAAAATTTACTTTGAAGTGCCATGTTGTTGGACGAGGGTGGTTCTATTGGATGTGAATGCTTAGTTTCTAAGGAAAGCCTTGATAATGAATGTTGCTACTTACAACGCAATGTTCATCAGCAGCAGCTTGCGACTTTAGTGTTTGTTTGGTGACTTGAGCCTAATGTCTTTGCTATAGTAATAGGTGATGGTTAATTTTATGTTTCCTCTAGTGCCATAGCGGCACATTAGTGTTGAACTACGGTCCAGTTAACGGAACTAGTTAACGGATCGAGACGTTGAAACGAGCCATGAATATTCACTTCTTCACAATACATTATTTTGTAAATTTCATCAGTTTCACAATAATTTATTTGCTGTAACTACCGTAATAGGCGATGGTTAATTTCACGTTTCCTGTAGTGCCATAGCGGCATATTAGGAACTCGATTGAGACGTTGACACGAGCCTTTAATTTTATTCTTCACAATACATAATTTTGCAAATTTCATAAGGCTTTTGGTTTGTGCTATATTCTAATAATGTATTCTACGTGGCACTTTGTATTTTGTTTCAAGATACTTTGAATGTGTGCCACATCATTGAGGTAGAATGCCACTACTCAGGCCTATCATATCCCAGTTTTAGATGAGCAAAATTAATTGCATGCCATTCTCAATTTGGATTTTGTTTGTTTGTATTCTAATATTCCAGCCTGAAAGAAACGTTTGTATAGTCTGAATGTTTTAATGCATTCCCCACATTTTGTTTCCCTCCAGACAAAAAAACTACGAATAAAACGAAGGACGAACAAATGGCGGAAAAGAAACAGGAATTAGAAAAGCGCCTTCAAGACGTCACTGGTGCCCTGGGTACAGTTCAGAGTAAAAAGGCACCCAAGAAAGGTAAACATTGCTTCTCAACTACTAATTTATTAGTCCATATTCAATTCTTGATTAATTCAAGGAATACATTTTTTGTGTGTAAAGTACCTAGTAAAACCTCGATGCATCGCTCTCACATCCATCTTTTCCCGCTTCTATCGATTTTGAGTTTCATCCTACTTCCATAAAACCATGGCTAAATTTTCCTGCACAGGTTGTTTTTTCTATTTGGATTGTTCATTTTCTGTGGTCCCTTGAAAAGCGATTAAGGTTTCACTGTACCACCACACCAAATTATTTTTTCCTTATTTATCAGTCACAACATTCATCCATAGGCTTAGACACCACATATCAAGTTTCAACATGTGTTCATCCTGTTCACTATTCAACAGATTTGCATTTAAGCTGATGGTGGCTTTTGAACTGTACATTTCGGGGAAAACCATCGGCTTATATTTGGGACAATACACTATTTCATTTTCACCGTTACTTCAGTCATTACCAAGAACGTGTTCATCACATCCATTTTTATTGATATTTCAGTAGGTCTATTATTTGAGAAGTTACTCGAGGATTAAATATTCTTGTCGTTTTCAAAGTGCAAAGCTGAATCTGATATTCTGCATGTTGCCTTTACATTCCACTGTAGACTGGTGCACTGTATGCATGTATTTGTTCCAGAAGAGAGCAAGTCTGTGGACGTGGTGGGTGGCCCGTCCGGCGGCGGCCGCCTCTCGGCCTCCAGTTCGAGCAGTTCCGACTCGGACTCCAGCAGTTCCAGCATGTCGACTAGCTCGTCCGACTCGAGCGACTCGGAAGCAGGTTAGACATCCGATCGGTCTCTCTCATTTCACTTGCTCATTCCTTACCACACACACACACCACCTCGATCTCTTGTTCACGCCTTACGTCACTCGGCTCGCAACGTTCTCATCTCGCGACGCTCGCTCGACATCTCTGTGAAAGCAATATTCGGAAAGTGTTAGTCTTGAGAACTGTTTTCATAGTACCGACAAAAACATAGAGAAAGTAGGCCTTTGGAACTTGGCGTCTCACTGCAACGTTGTGTGTGTGTCGAGTTTTTAAGTAACTGTTGAAAGAATGATGAACATTCTTTTATAACTTTGCATTGCTGTTTTCTATGTGGTACCTTTCAACTGATAGATTCGGCCCTAAAGTAAACTAGAGTTGCACGGATGCTAGTTCGAATCATTTGAGCATGGATGTCAAGGCATGGCGCATTGAGGTTGTGCTATAGTATTGTGTTAACATAGTGCATAATACTTTACATAATGTCAAATAGATTTTTGGCTACAAAGTATTGTTCAGAATTCATACTCACAAACCTCATCAATGAAAAAAGTTTTGATAGATAATAATCTTTAAATTCTGCTGTCATAGTTTAAATGACTGACAATGTTCGATGTGAATAGCAACAATGAATGATACTTTGGTGTATACGTTGCAATGTGACAGGTCGGTGACTACATGACTCGATGAGGAAAGAAGTGTAACTGTGCAATCAAAATGATAATTCTTTCAATAAAGAGTTAGCGTGACCAGGGGTTAACTTTTTGGGCATTTCCCGGTTTTGTACAAAAGAAAACTGATATAATTCAATGATGTATCGTTCTACGTTTCGATGACAGACGAATCCTGCTGTGTTCTAATATTCTAACGTGCTTTGCAAAGAGACTCCGTTTCAATGGCGCAAAATGACAAATGTGAATATTATTTTCAAATGACGGAGCAGTTAACCTTTTATCAAGGATCTCTTCTCCTCGAATCAATAGTGTTTTAACAAGTTGCAATATGACTGTAAAAAAGATTTTAAAAAAAGTGTGTTTTGTTGCTTGTGTAAATATTATAAGTGAAAACCTCAAAAGCACAGTGATAGGTAGATAGATTGATACGGCTTACTAAAAAACGTGCACAAATTCTCGAGGCGATTTAGAACGTTTGTAATGAAACGTCGAGTACCTGCTCCGACGTTTCGACGGTAGAATGCTCGCCCAGTGTGTTTTTACGTTTTTTCGGGCAAGAGTGATCATTTCTCTTGAACTCCTTCAACCCCACCTTCTTTCCTCCTTTCCCGTTGCCGTTTCATAGCTCTGTATCCTTCTCGCATCCCTAGGTATGTGCATAAACAAACATCTGGAATTTTGGTCAAAATGTTTTTAAGAAGTTCATCGGTCACTCTGTCGAGAGTCCTATTTGTAGATGTGGTATGAATTTGAAGATTAAGATGTATAATTACAAATATTAGCCAAGAGTGCAGAGTGTGTTTTAGGGGTCAGCCAGCTCTCAACCTATTGTTGAAGATATTTTTAAACTGTTGTCATGAATTAATATTGTATGAAAGAAATCCTTTTGCCTGTGTACTTCAATATTTTGATACAAAACCTGCGATGAAAAATGCTGGATGGATTCAATGAAACCCGCCCCACGTCTTCTGGTCAAACTGATCTCCGTAGCATAGCGAACAAAGTAGGAGACTGAAAGCGTGTACTGAATGTTAGATTGGAAGGAAAGTATTTTTTTTATACATCCCTTTACTGAGGCAGACAGTGTGAGTGTTAGTAGCCCTCATTAAAATACTACTAACAATATCACCACCACCCTTCTGGTGTATTCACTGGCTGTTGTACCATGTAGAAAGGAGCAACCTAATTGTTTGCAAACTTGGCCATTGGTTTGTGTGTACTTAAATGACAGGCCCTATCCGCAGCCATAGTTACACCGTAGGTCATTCTGGAGTAAAAACTCTTGTGTTTTTAACCTGCTAGATTTTTTTATTATTAATATATCTTCGTTTATATGGCAATACATTGTACTGCTTTCACGTACGTTCATGCGCTTTTATTGGCTAATTTGGTTAGGCTTCGAACACATGACTAGTACTGTTCCGTTGATAGTCCTCGACCCCTACACGAGTCTTATGGCACTGTAAATTACCAATGAAAACACATGGTAAGTCAATGATGAGGTCCTAGCCTGAAATGTAGGCAATCGATACACGGACAGTAATGCCACATCACCGACACAATATGAAACCGAACTTGATGACAAGTACTTCTATATTGGAGTGCTGCTAGTAAAATAGTTTCACGTGGAAATGTTTGTTCGTTGCCACTTAACGTTGATAATATTTTCAAGCTCTATAGCGAAACGTGTAACATATTGACAGCAACGAGAGATGACTATCTGAGTGGCTCGCTGGCCTCTAAGCGCATTGTTTGCACTCCCTGGCTGCGTAAAGTACTGACCGTCAACGTTCTGTAACTTGTCCATTTGTTTGTTAGAAATTAATGAAATTATTATTTTTATTTATTATCACTACAGTTACAATGCTGTAGAATTATTTGTAATCTAAATGCTAACTAATATAGTAGCAACGATTTTTACGAAAATAATAGTGTACAGAAAAATAATTGGCATAGGGGCAATCATTAGAGTCTGTCTGTATGACTGTTTGCAGTGATAATTTATTGTGTCTCAAAAGTTGAGCTCACAGTGTTTTCAGATAAATTGATGCCATCTTTTTTGATTGCTGGAATGTGTAAATTGACATTTAAGATATATACTTTAACTCGTATTGCTAGCTATTGATGGCTCGGCTTGCATTTTGTATGTATTAACTGTAAAGAAATAATGTGCAGCCATCCAAGATGTGGCGTCTTTTTAAGAGTAGTTGAGTTGCAAATTTTATTCTGTTATTTTTTTATTTATATATTATTATATTTGTAAGATTTTACTTCTAAATGCCAAGAGTCAATACATAGTACAGATAATCAATATACACTGAAATGGTTATTCTATAGTTATCCGTTTGTCTAACTATGCTGTTCTTAAATACTTTTTTCTGGATTAGTTTTTACTTGTGAAGACAAGCTAACTTTGTGACAACGTATTCAATTTAATAGTATTCCGATGTCCGTTATAATGATTAATTATAATTATTATATAATTATCGTTCAATATGTCTGGCTTATATAATTGCAGACTTTGTTAAGCTACAGCTAGCTTTAAGAAAAAATGTTTCAAATTGAAAGGCACACTTGAATATTCAAGCAAGTTATTTTACATAGTAAAGCAATTTAATTATATTTAATAGTATTTAATATTAAGTGGCAGTGTGAAGCAAATTAATAAAAGAAATACTTGGCCAATGTGAACTTGAATTGAATATATGACCGCCATTGTTGTTACAATGCCATAAGTTTAAAACCGACCTTTGGTGCTCTTTTATTTGAACTGATTTCCGTTGCTTAAATTGAATTCATGTACACAGCAACATACTGCAGGTATGAAAGGAAAAGTCCCGTTTCATTTTTTACTCATCTGCTATTACCTTTTATAGACTTGCTGCATTTGACGTAACAGAAGCGTGAATAAAAACGATTAACAGACGAGGCAAAGTCAGTGTTTCTGTCAAGTCGCGTCATTTTAAGTGAATGTAACGCACCAACAGTTCTTGTGATTGCTAGACCACAGCATTTTTCATCCTTCCCCAACAAATTGTACATACCTCAGTATATATATTATTAATATTATTCTTCTTTATAAAAGAAGATAACTATTAACATGGGTCGCATGTGATGTCAAGTCTTTTTTTGTAGTCGTTTCTCTGCTATTTTCCCGTCTATGTATACTTTTTTTAAATGATACATTCAGTGAAGAAAAATAAACATTGTTGTACACAGTGAATATAATGATTATGAAATAAAAAATATATAGAATCCATTGTAAAAACGATTCTTGTTTTGTTATTAGTAATATGATAGTTGTATGCTCCTGACCCTATGAATCACATTCTGCACTCTTGAGTATCGTAGATGTTAGTAAGCGATGGGTGTATCATTTTGGTACGTCTTGTTTATTGTGGTTGACTTGGTAGACCTAACAGTGAGTGAGACGTGTTACCACTATTTGTAACAACGTTTCGAAGAATCGACCTTGGAAGAACTTTCGACACCTCTGCAAAGGATGGCTCGTTGAACCTACGTGTATTAGGCTGTAAGTTGTTTCAACGTATGACCCGGGATGCAATTTCTGCTTTATGATTAGAACATTTTGAAGTTGCATTTAGAATAATTAAATCTGTAGCTCTAGGTCTAATCAGATCATTTTGCAGGGCTAGCATATATAGTTCCAGTACCAGAAGGCCCTAAGAAGATTCTGTCTTGAAATTTTTGTTTTGAGTGCAGTACCAATTTAAAATTCAAATAGAATGCTGCAGAACTGGGATGCATGTGCAAAAATCTTACTGTAGAACAATTGGTATAAACATAGATTAAATCAATGTTATTGTTTCTAATTAATGTGGACATTTTGTCGTTCAGACTACGTACTACAATTGATACAAATCAAATAGATCCCATATGATAGCATACTGAGCATACTTCAATATTTATTGAGGGTTAATGATTTTGCTTCGTGAAGCTCATTTGCTCACTTTCGTAGAAATGTCTGGTATGCTACGAGTATTTACTCTTGGTCAAGTTAAAATACAGAATATTTTCATTTAGTCGACCTTGAATAGAAGAGACATGATCGATGTGGGTTTGAATCTCATATGAATCACATTAAGATCTAAGGCAAAGTAACTAGAATTATTAATTTTAGTCGTAGTGGACTGAGTTGATATCAAATTAACGTATTGAAGTTCCTACTGTTCGTGATAATAAGCCCATTTGGGTGGTTAAAGTGAACCATACTTGGCTTTCAACATGACAGTTACAAAGATAAGTAACTTGCCAGCTGAAGAGGACCGTTACAACCGACTTGAGTGATGAAATGATTCTACAGTTCCCTTCCATCCTTGTTATTTCCAGGCAAAGCTGGTCGACCACCACGAAAGAAGAACAAAAAGAATGCTCATCACACGGTAAGAAAATGAGTTACTTCGTATCTAGTATCTACATGTCTTTGAATGGTACACTTCCAGGCCATGAATTTCTTTTTTGGTTCTGCTGCATGGGTAAAAGTTAGCATAAATTAAATTTGCTGAGACAAATGAAGAAGGTGTAAAAACTATGGTTCGATTGATTGAAGCCTGTTTTCATCTTAAACTGAGAAATATTTTTTCAAATCTTTGTGCCGTGGGCTGTGAAATGTCGGCAATGTTCCAACCAATTTACGTCACTTTTCAATATTAACGAGACAAAAACTCGCACTCTACTTTGGCTTTGTGATCTTGTAATACATTCATGGCAGTATTAAACGGTTGTCACTCACAACATTGAGAGTAAGCTGCCCACGGCCCTGCGTTTAAACCGAGCTGTTACATCTAGGATTACTGGTTAATAGGTTAATATTTGGCTCTGTGCACATTATATCTCAAACATAGTTAGAGAGTATGTTTCTGCAGCATGTTTAGTTGATGTCCATGCTGGTGGTAGAATCGTCAATTTCGCTGTGGTGTAATGTTTCTCGAGTATGCTAGGTTGGTCAGTGATGGTTTTTAAGAAAATGAATTGCCCGACTCGAGCTATGTAGCAAACTCAGTACAAAGACCTATGGGTAGAGATTTGCGTATTGTAATGTGCTGGTATGTCAACATGTTATGAAGCCATAAGTAACGGACAGAAGTATAGTAAACAAAATAGTTAATTTACATCTTGAAAACACATCAATGCATGTTAGGCCTATAAGTTTGCATATATAGCACTGATTTAAAAATTTCAAATCAAAATGTGAGAATAATGTCTTGGCATGCATTTTTGTCATGCATTTTTTATAGCTAAGGCTGAATTTGTGTGTTACATTATGTGGAGTGCTGAGAACCATTTCTATTCTTATTTAGAAACCTGTACCTGGTGCAAATCCGACGACTAGAATAAGTTCGGCGCCCGGTTCAACTGTGCCGACCCTCACTATGACAACGTCTGGACAAATCGTGTCAAACTCTCAACACCCAGGCAGAAAACCTGTCGCTCCGCCGAATAACACGATTCACGTTAAACCGCCAGTGAAACCACCCCCAGTCTTGAGTCATGCGTTACCGCCTCAACCAGCCCGACCTACCGCATTGGCAACAGCAGCGCCGATCAAGAAGACTGCCCCACCACCGAAACCTGTAATTCCTCCTCCAGCACCTAAGCCAGAACCTCCTCCTGTTGTGATGACGCCCACGTCCCTTCATATTCCTGCCAGCGTTACCTTGACGCCTGTACCTCCAACTGTCAAACCGGAATTAAAGCCCGATATCAAAGACTTATCACCTAAAGTCTTGCCTCCGTTATTGCCATCGCCACCACCTCAGCCCATTGTTACCAACTTGAACCCACCACTCATGCACCCGGGCTTTGATGTGCCAATGTCGGTTTCACCTCCAACACCGACGATGACCACACAACAACATTCGAGCAACGGCTTCTCACATAACATCCCGATGTTGAAACAAGAGCTTGACATTCAAATGAACAACTACAACCATGGTAACGGGATAACGATGGGATCTGGCGTGCCGTCAATATTCGACCCATTACCCGTCACTAACATGTTACCGAACCAGCTCATGAAAGACGATGTACCTATGAGTCATCATCAGGCAGCTGTTTGTCAAGAGATTGACGACCTGTTGAATGATTCGCTACCGTCAATGAAGATGTCACCACCCGAATCAAAAACACCAACTGCTACTAACTTTGCATCAGCTTTCAAATCTAAGGTTAGTACCATAGCTTAATAGACAGGAAAAGATATTCTAGATAAGCTCATTCGTTTGCATAGTCAATCAAGCTTGGTTCAGTACAAATGTGTTATACAAATTATTTATTTATATAATAAGTATAAAAGCCGACTCTAATTTAAAGTTGAATAGCAATGTTGAAATCAGATTACCTGGTTTGCAATTTACACGTGGGTACATTCAATTACACACAATACCAACAGTAGACATTCTATATTTTAAGTTTGTGTTCTTACTTTTTAATAATATATTTTAGAGCTACATATTCTGTACACCAAAAATAACAAGTAATCTACATGATGTCTAAATGAAGAGATTTTGGATTCCTTCAATCTCGTTTTTCATTAATATTTGCTCTCGATTATGATTGTAGCAGCCACCTATCAACGACCAAAACCTGAAGAATGCTAGTTCCTGGTCTTCACTGGCTCAAGCCTCTTCACCACAGAATGCATCAGGATCAGCAGCGACCAACCACAAGTTGGCCACGGATTCTTTTCAAGCCTTCAAGAAACAAGCCAAAGAGAAACAGGAACGGGTAAGTCATTTACAGCATAGTCTTACGACAATAAATAACCCATTGTTGCCAGTGCTAGGGTCCGTGTGCAACCGTTTCTTTAAATGTTGTTTCAATGCCTTATGGTATTCAAAGTATTTGATGAATTTAGTGGTGGGCATCATAAAGACTGATAGCGGTTCCCATCATTAATGTCTCAGATAAGAATACGGTAGTAGCTTTTAAAAAGTTAAAGCAGTGTGTATTGTCCCGAATATAAGCCGACCCCGAATATAAGCCGACCCCCAAACTTTTAGATCAACAATTGAAAAAAAGGTTTTATCTCCTTTTCCACTTCAATCATCACTCGCCTGAGTTTGAATTTAGTTAATTTCGTATTGCGCGCGTGAGGAAGCTATGCCGACAGCGTGTGAGAAACCGTTGATTGGGGCCTCACGATCGTGTGTACTCGGCTAGTGCCGATGACGCGCGATCGGCATATGGCCCGCCTACTCGTCAAGGACAAGGTCTGACAAGACGAGGCAGTCACAGCTGCTGAGCGGGCCTTTGTTTATTATTGCGCGTCAAATAAAAATGACAGATAATGGGAAAATGATGCTTCTTCATGATAAAACATTTATTAATCTTGTTTTGAGTGCAATATTTTGCAGTTTCAAGTTGATTCTGTTGTTCAGAGTAGGCATGTGTAGTGCGCCCTATTATATTTGGTGAAAAACGTGTTTTTGACCGATTTTAGGCCGAGATCCGCATATAAGCCGAGGGTGACTTTTGGACTCAAAATTTCGAGAAAAACCCTCGGCTTATATTCGGGACAATACGGTATTTCAATGTATCGATTTTTGTAGTTTCTATTATATTGGAACCTCATTAGTGAATTTTCCAGGGGACCACACTAAAAACTTATCAAAGTGAAAGGGGAAACTCTAATGAAACTACAGTGAAACGTACATGCATCGTTCCCGCATCCATCGTTTTCCCACTTCTATCATTTATTTTATCCCACCCTAGTTCCATATAACCGATGTTAAATTTTCCTGCATGGATGGTTTTATTTTTCTGGTCCCTTGAAAAACGAAGGATAGAGGTCTCACTGTATTCAACGTGAGGATCATATGGGTGGGATCAAAAAAAAATGAAACGTGCCAAGGTACTAAACGTATAAATGAAACACTTATCAAAGAAGTTCTATTGTAGTGTACTCTATTAGTCACTAATCAATATTTTCCTTTGTTATTTTTAGCAACGCTTACTAAACGAACAACAAGAACAACGACGTAATCAGAAGGAGCAGGCCGAGAGAGAAAGAATGAGACAAGAAAATGAAAAGAGAAGAGAAAAGGAAGAAGAAGATGCATTAGAAAAAGCAAGGTAAAGTTCAAACTTTTCTCATTACGAACGTTTACCTGATGACTTGCTCAGTATTGTGATTAATGTGCACCAACTCTTTACAAGCTTAAAGAGTCAATGTAATCACAAACAGTTGTTATTTTCAATGTAGCCAACATTTAGGAACCCATTTTGCCATTTATAATGTTATTCAAGCTTGAATGTGGCGTAGGCCTTATTTCTTGTCGTATGTTATGTTATATCAATAATTTATTATATTGTGGAGGATATTCATATCCGAAAGTTTGAATTACAGATTTGATCAAATCATGAATGAATCGTTAGGCTACTTAAGAAAGTGTCACACGACTCGGAACAAATATTTAATAGCTATCGCCTATCGGTCATGTCCCAACAGGAAATCAGTCCAGGAGCAGCAGCAGTCACGTCAGGAGGAGGTAAAGCCGGTACCCCAGAAAGAGATCCTACCGCCCCCAAGTGCTCCAGCCCCGGATAAGTCTGCTGCAGAGCGACAACGGGAGAGACAACGGGAGCAGGAGCGGCGTCGCAGAGAAGCGGTGAGTTTGAAACTCTCTTGGTTTCTTATGTTGCTCATTGTTCAGTCTTTTGCTGCTTGTTGTCAAAATATGTTTCAAAGAGGCTTAGTACAGTATAAGCAATTGAAATACATTTGATTATTAAGTAAATATTCAATATATGGTAGATAATATATCAACATTTAATTTAACATTCAATATAAACATTTAAAAATTACATTGGGTCATATTGATATTATCGGTTGCTCTTCATGTTTTTTTTCAACAAGCTTGTAGATATGTTTTTTAGAACTATTTTTAGATTCTCACGTAGTGAGAATTTCTTGTAGGCTAATTATTTGGCTTTGTCTCAAAATTGCATACATGTCTTGTTTTCAGACGGCTGGACAAATAGATATAAATATGCAGAGTGATCTAATGGCAGCCTTTGAAGAGTCGTTATAATGAAGACAAATCATAACAGTAACAGTTGAAAGTTATATAAAGTAGGTGACCATCTTGGTTTAATTAGGCCAACGCGTGTGACGAACCTTTTGTAAGCTGTGCGTTGAAAAGTCCGAGCATCCGAGTGTTTTTTTTTTGTTCACTGCTATCGATGTGAGAGTGACGTCTTCTTATCGTAACGAAGTATAAACACACTGCAGAGCCAAATGTGTGAATGACTGAATTAAATCAAAAGGTGTTAGCTGATTTAGCACATTCTGGGATTACCACGTATGTATTAATTATTTTATCGCAGTCTAAGGTGGCGCTAGGGTTTTCAACTTGGCGTTGCACGACTGCAAAGTTGTTTTGATAACGGGATTTTGACTTACTATCAGTTTGTGTTCGGGAAAGTTTGCTGGGTGATACATTTTCACCCACTAGTTGATACACATTTATATAGGGTTTTTGTTTTTGTAAATAATAATATGTACTATGAACAGAAAATAATAGCCGTAATTTATATTTCTCAGAACTGTCTTTAGTATATATTACCTATTATGATTGTGATTGTTGATTATAAGAATGGTAGATTGACGATAAGTTCCTCACTTGATAAGTGTACCGAGAACGTTGATTTTGCAGTTTACTGCAAATTTTGATACTTGAAACCTATCGACGGTACAGACGTGAACAAATAACACTCAAGGTAGAATGCACGGTTAAATTGAAATTAATCATAGAATGTAAATTATTGTTGTAATTTGAAAACCTACAAATTTTTATATCAGTTTTCCTAGGTAAGATAGTTAAGTATGTATATGTTTGAGCGTAGATATTTCAGTTTACTAGATGTAATTTAATATAATTTGTAAATATTCGTGTGAATCGTATATATAAGTATGTAAAATCCTGTATAATGACCATGTAAATTGTAGTTAGGTCTGTAACGAGGTATCTACTCTCGTACCAATAATCTTTCTATCTTAACGAAAGCGCAAACAAGCTTTTGTTACATTCAAAGAATTATTTAAGTTAGTTGAATAGAAGTGTAATGGGAGAATGAAACACATTTGTTGCTGTACAATACATACTTATAGCATTTTTTTAATAATTTAATGATTTTGTAAAGATATTGCCAGTCAAATAGTGGTAGGCCTATGTACAGTACATTGACTATTGTTAATCTATTTTTGTAATTAAGAAAAACTTTTCATTTATTTTATTATCATTTTAATTTCTGACGACATGCTTATTCTTTATGAAATCAACGTCCATTCATCCATCAAATAAACTGCTCCAATAATGTGGAGTAACTTAATTCTTGTGGCAATGGCAAGGCCTAAAAACTTTCTACCTATTTTATTTGTCCAAGATGTTACTGATTGTGTTTCTATATTATCGTCTGTAATCTAGAGCAATAGGGTATGCCATTTTGTTTGGGTTTGTACGTTTTTGGTTTACGTTTAGAGGCACGATTATGCTCTACCACTATCAAGTCATGAGCAATAAGTCATAATTTGTGTTGCCTAAATGATAATATTAATATTATAAAAGTAAAAACGTAGTGTTCTTGAAAGCAGTGTATTACGCTATATAATAACAGTGGTCGATTATAAAGTTGTGATAAGTTTTTGAAACGTAATTTAGGACATAAAAAATTATAAAATCTATAAATATGACTATAAAATAAAATTGAGACATTGAATTAGCTTTCATCTTAGCTATAAAGTAGCAAGCTTGTCTTTTATTTGAGGGGTTGTTAGCTAACTTTGGGATGTAAGTCATCATCAAATTATGTTAATGTTACTGTATGTTAAACTTGTGTGTGTTGTGTGTTTGTATAGCAAAGCAAAACATCAACTTCGTTCACTTCTGTTAGGCAATCATCCACCACGTTGCAATAATTAGTTATCGTAAGTAGGGTAGTTCTAACCTGTAGTCAGTATCTTTTCATTCCATTAAGTAATATATACCTACATGCAGTAGAGAAAATTTCTAAACAATAGCCTTCCAACATCTTTCATTGTCTCACATTTATCTGTAATCCTGTAATAATTATAAATAATAATTTATATAAAAAATGCATTTAGGGAAAATCATCCTCAATGTCCTCTACAGTACTACTGTAAGAATGTCGAACTTTTAATGTAAACTAAAAAAGTAAAAAAAACACAATCAAATCATTATCTAAGACATACCACATTACTTACCTTGCCCCCACCAAGTTGCTAATAGAACATTTGACTTGTGTATGCTGATTGGTAGCCACTTAGTGACAGTAGGTACAGGGAGTAAACTTACACAGTAACTGCCTAGTTCTTTTGCCTTGAGACATCGGTGCCTGGAAGTGTTGCTGATTAAATATAAACATCTGCGTGTACTCAAGAGATAGCTAAACATCACGGTTAATTGGTATGTTTCCTTGGTTACACACAAGTTTTCCAAAATTGTCTATTTCCGTTCCGTCATGTGTACAAAGCATTTCATATTGGTTGCTTGAATGTTTCTGCGGGTCTGGAACAATTAGTAGTATTTAATGATTAATTAGTTCTATTCTACGTCCTAGGTATTTTGAGAACGATTGCTCTTGTTTGTCATGCAATAACCTTCACTTTGTATTCTGGTAAAACATTCACCAGTGTTTCCTTTTATGACTTTAGAACAAATTGATACTAGGATCAGAGTGAAATGAAATCACAATAAAAGCAAATGTAAACAACAGTTTGAGTTGAAAGTATTTATTTATATTTTAAATAGTGCATCTTGCACCATATCCAACATAAAATTATCATTTAAATATATATTACATACCTAAAAATAAACTATAATATTTAACAAGTAAATAACGTAATCACGGAATGTTCTTGCTAACAGTGAAAATACATGCAACAAGAATGATGTATATCATGCTTGTTTACTGGCAGTAAAAACATTCTGAACAGTCATGAACATAATGAATATGTTCACCATAAATTATTAACCAATCTATATACACTTGGTAGTTGGTACTGAACCTGTAGGTGTAAGTAGTCATTACGTAAAGTTCGTGTCCGTACCATAATGCTACTAATCAAACACTAATGAATGATATACAATCATTTTTGCCGTGAACATTCATGGTTGTGTAGATTTTACTACATAATTATATGTAAATAATATTACTATACAGATCATTTAATAAATGGTAGTCATGGAAGGCACATCTAATGGACATGTCTAAAATATGATACAATATGGAAGATTTTAGATGAAAATACGTCAAATGATATCATGCCAACCCTCGAAAGCACTTAACCGTAGCTTACATCTTCCTATGCGGTATAAGAATGCAAAGTATAGCACAGTACAGTGTCTTTTTGCTGAACATTGCTATTTAATGATGAAATCTTCTATTTTGGTCAAGTTCATATGAAACGGTGCCATCACGCTCTTATAGATAGCAGAATATGAGCCAAAGCATATACTGGAAAAATGTTCAGATTATTATCGAGATGTAAAATTCTCATTCTTTAACTGGCCAGCTGAAGTCAACTGCTTTCACTATTGGGGAATTACTTGATTTTAATCGGTTTTCAGAAAACTCTTACATACTTTTACTAGTTTTTGATGATAAAGTCGACCATATAAAAATATTTCAAAGACCTCACTTTTAGCCAAGTCTTTGGTTCCCCACCAACTTTCTGTACTCAAAACTTCCCAACAATGAAACAGTTTGAAACTGAGAATCTTATTTTTAAGCTAAGTTACCAGATTTTTACATCGCTAGTTAGTCATGATTGAGCGTGTTTCTCGTCCGAAGAATGCCCTTCAATGGCAGTGTTCTGTGACATCTACTATGACTGACTTCTTCCACCCGAACAGGAAATAGCCAACGGCTGCACCAACGACGACTGCGATGCATAGCCAGACGTTGTATGTCATGAAGATCAACATGAGAAAATAGCTCAGGACTATCTGGACCACGTGTAGGAACGTTTGGAAACCATGCATCAGGCTGAACATAGTCGGTCTGAGAAAATAGAAACCAAGAACATGGGGTTATACAAGTTTGTATCAAAGAATGTAAAATAACTAGATTTTTAGATGGCTGGCTGGCTTCAAAAATAATACACCCCCAAACTTCAATTTCACTTAGTGAGACTAAGATAGCACTGCAATAGTGGTAAAACCCAAATGAAGATGCTCAAAACATTGAAAAATATATGCATTTTTAAATTTTAATACAGTATGATGTCACTATTTCAAGAATTTCTATGCTTGTAGGTTTTGAGTTGATCAGATTATTTTGCTACAGTATTTTGAAGAACTTTCTTGAAACTATTTTGAAATGGATTGTAATGAATTTCAGTTTGTAAATGTGTTTTCAAGGGTTTGTACTTGAAACATAAGTACTGTACTGCCATGTCGATCATTCAATATGATGGTAATCTGGCCGTCCAGTCTCTTGCTATCTAGAGTGGTTTTACTTCTAAGTATATTTACATTGTTCCAATTTGGTGTGTAATAATTAGTTGTGCACAATGAACTATCTGAAATACTTGAATTCCTTGTTACTATGGAGAACAAATATAGTTATAATTTAGTACATATAAGAGCACAAAAATTAGTTTAAAAAACCTACAAGGAGTTTCTAGTAGTTGCTATGGTATATTGTATTCAAGTACTTTTATGTGTTTTCATTGAAAATGATCTAGTTATTTGGAATCAGTTCACTCACTAACTAGGTCACAGATCATTTCAAAGTGAGGAGAAAGTATTGGATTCTGACTTCTGTGCAACAAAGCAAGAGAAAGTACACTCTAAGCTAAAGCTCAAAACCTCTTGTTATATTTACATCATGTAAAATACTAAATAGTAAGTACTACAATGTCTAGTATTAATCCTAGGAATATAATTGAAAAATCTATTGGATTTAAGTTAGGTTAATGGTTCCTCTAAAAATCAAACTGAATAGTAGAATGATTGCCCACACATTACCTCCCAGAATTTAAAGATTTAGATATTGCACACAAATAGAAATTGAAGATATCATCGTAAGTGTGCAAGCTAGAAAGGGAATTATTAATACATGCAAAAACTCGAAGTTCCTCTCATACTTACGGTTGTTTATGTATGACTTCTCCGACCATACTGGACAAGCGGAAAAACAAAAACAAACGAGCGTCAGTTAGAAATCGGCAAATGCGATAAATATACAAGGTACATTTATATTTATTCAACATAGTTTACCAATGTAGTGATAACATTGATTCTTAATGCAATACTTACTGAACTGTCCGATTGTCTTCAGCAACAACACCTTTTTCCGACACAGAGCGATATTGTAGAGCGTTATAAGATTGCCAGAACAAGTATTCCCTAGAGAGAAAAACATATGAGTTTAATGTCTTGTTCTGTCAGACCATCATACTAATTAATAGGATATAAAAACTACATCATTCATAAAGGCCTGGATCGAGTAATCATAACCAAGCTAAAATAAGCATAGTGGTGGTAACAAGCTAAATTCATCTTTCTGGTTTGGTTAAAATTGTAACTCATTGATAATAGTCTAAAATAAGTGTGGGGCCCAACCACTGCCTTTAAAAAAGTATGGTTACATCATATAAAATGATACAATAAAAGTCGCAAAATCTCAGCCTACAGGAAGCACATTAGGACAGTACCGTGCGTACCTCTAGCTACGAAGGTGCTCTAACTTATTCATACTTCTTGAAATAAGAACTAATAAATAAAATATACTGATATTAATTAATATGTCAATCAACTTCACAAGTGGAAGATATAGAATCAGACCTAGCATGTAAGCTTATCACTTAATAATACAGTGAGTTCCCGGATCCATCGTTTTCCTGGATGTATCATTCATTTTTTTTCACCCCACTCCCATATAATCAATGTTAAATTGTCCTGGATGGATCGTTTTCCTGCATGGATGGTTTTATTTTCCTGGTCCCTTGAAAAACAATGGATAGAGGTTTCACTGTATTAACAGTAGGCCTATGGAATGCTAGCTCTAAACCGAAAATATCTTGGTCAAACTTGAAGAATGAAAGTTTCTAGATGATTTTGACGAGAGGTTTTCTAAATAGAGAATATTTTAATTCTGTATATCTATATCTGATTATGGGCGAATGATAATTACTAATAATCTCTATAATGAAATTAGAGATAGCTACCTCCCACAACAGTATGCAACTGGCAATAACAGACTATTTGTGATGGCAGCAATTACTTTATACCTTTTGTTACCACTGTCAACCTCAGTAGGGTCAGGGGCAACCTACATGGCTGTAAGCCAAGTTTAATCTGGCTTGACTACCTTTAAGAGCCCGTTCAATTGTTTTTCGACAGCAGGTCAATAACCAACAAAACCTTGTGAATATTCTTTCGTAGGCCCTACTAAGTTTTCCCAGATAGAAATATCGGGTGTATATAGAGTAAATCTTCAAAAACTGTGAACGTCTAGGGATCTAGCCTACAATCAGACCTGAATTTTTGAAATAATTGACTCACAATTTGATTCACATAAATTAATTCTATTTTTTCTGTGACTGACAATTCAAGTTAAGTAAACTGCCAATCAGTAAATGTAGACATGTGAAGCACACAACCATCGGTAAGAGTACCTGTAATATTTCAGTCCCTCGTACAAGGCAGCCATGAAGAAAATACCGATCATTGACCCTATTAATCCACCGATGCTGCTGATCTTCCAACTCTCGAATAAAACTGTCTCCTCGTAGCCAAAGTGAAAAGACATCGACATCTGAAATGAGAACACCTGGTAAAGCAAGCCAACAAGAAAGGTAAGCCACTTTGTTTCATTACATGGGGTGGTAAGATCGCCCTTGTGGTGCCCCGTCCAAATGATCCTACTTTCATTAGGGGAACAATAATTTTGTATCAAGTTTTGATGTTATTAAAGAGGAAAAAATTACATTCACCTACATCAACATTATTTTCGAACTTGACTCCGTCGACAAGTGTTTTATGGGCAAGGTCAGTAAAAACTATCAAAATGAAATATCAGACTTTCAACCTCAATTACAAGTTGTTGCAATGTTTTTTACGGGCATACATATATATATATATATATATATATATATATATATATATATATATATATATATATATATATATATATATATACAGTTGCATGCATTATGCAGGACTCGAACCCACGCCCAATTACTTGTGATCCTTTAGCTGATAAAGCAACGGAGGGAGGCAAGACCATTCATCTGTATGTCAAATTTTAATTAAATCAGGAAGATTGAGTAAGACATCAAATGGACCAAGTTCTTATTTTAAAAAAAGTTTGAAATTTTAGTGTATAAGCATTATACAATTTTCTGTTAGCTGGTATAAATGGTTCATCTTTTATTGTTTGACAAATAATATAGAAGCCCTAACTGTAAAACACTAAATGGTCAACAGTTGAATGTAATTTAATTGCCATAGGCTACTGTCACTAATGTGGAGCTAAAGAAAAACATTCTGCATAGACACAAGAATTTCATTTGGTAAATCAAGTGATATTTCTTTACAAGAGAAATGTTGTTGATATTAAGCAGTCAAATTGACTACTAGACAATAAATAACCTGAGTGAATCTGAATTAAAATTGAAGTATGCATAGCCACTGCCAAGTAGCCTTTTGAAAAGCCATCTTAAATTTATGTATGGTAGGCCTATATATTTTTTTAAAATACTGATATTGGTTTTAAAAGTCCTCACCATCATATGCATGCCGGAATGTGCCGCATGTCCCGACATATCCACGGTGTCTGGGGCAGGATCCATTTTGCTGTGGTCGTGCATCGTGCTAGGGTCAAACGTGGTCGGGTGAACATGTTCGTGATCGAGGTTGTGCATACTGTGATCCATGTGCTCTGCCATTTTCAATGCGCTAAAATACAAAAAAATACATTTTAGGGATATTTGTCACGTTATTGTGATTACTACGCCTCCCCCCCTCCTCCTTTAATAAACAAATCCTAATGACCTCCCTGATTATATCTGATTTAAAATATTGTCTATATATATATGGTAGGCCTATAACATATCATAATTAAATAGCAGCTGACCAGCTATTTTACCTATGGTAATTGATTAGTAATGAATGCCAATCCATAAATAAAATACTGTAGTACTAATGTCAGTTTAGTTGTTGATTGTCAGTACCTGTAGCTGTACTCGGTAATATTAGTACAGTAACAGCAAGAATGATGCTGATATTATTGTGGAAATAATAGGAAAATGTCAATGTATCGCACAAAAACATATTCATGAAGCAGTTATGTAACTCCAAGAAGTGTTGAATTAAATTTCCTGGCAATATGCTCTTAGATGGAAAGCAATAATTTAGACTGCAGAAACTTCCAATAATTGCCAACAGCACTGCAGTGTGACATATATCCAGATATTGATTCAGAGGTATGATGTTATATTTAAACAATGTTTTGAACACTTGTATTTACAGTGTCCTGGTAATGCAGTTTTCGTACATAATTAAGGTCATTCATATTATTATATATATTTCCAAAAATGAAAACATCTGTGGTGTTACTAACTGGATGTTGTTCTGCATTCACACTTTACAGTAAACCTGCTCTTATCCAGATAAATCATAATTTAATCTGTATTCAATGTTTATATACAAGTCTGTGGGGCACTCTGCTTGCATTTGTTTTTAGATCTACTAATGGTGTTGATAACCATTAAAACTAGGTCTATGTAATAATATTATACATAATATGAATTGTATTATCTGGTACCAGTCGAGTATTGTTTAATTACTTGACAAACACACCATGACGTAGATTAATTATTATTCACATCTATAACAACATGAGAATAACACCTGCATGGTAATCGGGGAATTGAGAACTAGCAATAATTGGAATGAAAGTAACTAATAAGTCAACAATATAGATAAACACGCATTATAATTCAATATTTGATGATGATAAATTAGTCGGTCTGCTGCTGAGAGATGTGAAACAAACTTGTAGAATAATCTATGTGATTTACACGATTTGATTGGCAATGATAGAGTAATTACATGATATGATAAGCTAAAGGGGCATGGAGGGGTGGGTAATTGTAAGTCAAGTGGGATCGAGTGAGAAGTGTGATTGCAATTCGTCAAAATCAAGTGCACCCCTGACCCTTCACTCTTCATAAGCAGAAGTCAAAGTTCAATCGCGGTTAAATCAATCATTTTTTTAATGCAACACCAGCAGTGCTGAAATGTATTAAGAATAAGCACACAATGTATACAGTTGTTCGAGAGTAAATTAAACTATAATCCCGTTATATTTTATTACATCAACTGTACATCCACAGATTTGAGACAAAACCAAGTATCTTGGTGACCAGATTTTAAAGCTGAAGTTGACTTGTATATAATTTGTGTCAATAATACATACTTGGAACGTAATTACAAATAAAATATTGCTGTTTCTAGAAAATTGAATGTAATCTTATTATGAGCTACGAAAAGTGTAATTCTCATTACATTTTCTTACACAGGGACTGAAGTTGTAAAATTACATCTAAATCCAAATCAATAGCAGCAGCAAAATTACAATATTCGAAAGTTTATTAACAAGCAGTATTAGCTATATAATCGCAAAAAAAAATGCAAAGTACAAGCTCACTTTTTCGAGAATTAAAGCCCCGCCTCCAGTCTACAGTTAACTCCGATAGAATGATCGGTTGTACAAGCAGCAAATATCCATTATAAGTGATAACAGGGACGAAAGAAGGTATTGAATCAAGGTCACTGGGTTAACTTAGTGGAATCTAGAGCTATACTGTGGAGTCAGGCGTATCATGCAATTCGTCACTTCCAAATAACCCATCAAAATTCAGCCATATTAAATAACTTGATTAATATCTTCAAACTAGTATCGCGATTCAGATTTGGCGTTGTAAAAGTAAATAATAGCTACTGCTAATCCTAAAGATAAGACACACTTACTATATATGTTTGTTTTTTTATCGTGGAATATAAGATGCAGTACTTTTGGTTGGTACAGGTAAGCCCGATGAACTAGACTATACTTTGAGAATGCTTTGAGCCAGTTGTAAGAACTCTAACCAAAATCAAATTTAACCACATAACCAAGGGTGATAAGTTCATCCACTAATTATCAGTTCATTAAACTGGGTCTTGAAAGTGCAATCCGATAAACATGTTTTCATATCTTTGAAAGTACCGGTATATTATGTTTCTCATTGATTACAATCGGGTTCCGTGTAGGAATGAACTGAAGGCAGAATAATCTACAAATAAACCACAGGTGAAATAAATATTAGATTCATGTTATAGCAGTTCATCTGTTTGTGGATGTATTGTGGATGCCATGAATTTATTTGAACATAACAGCTATGGGGAATTTCCATAAAAATGTATTATTGCAAAGCATAATAATATTGTGACACACAAACCATGAACACCATTACAGGACATCCGTTTCTCAATTTTTACAGGAAATAATACAGGGCATCTCTGTTTTTATTAGTATGTACTGATAACCTAGCAATATGATAATTGATAATACCACAACCATGATAAATAAAAACTGGAAACTTTCCACATTCCAGGTATAGTTCAGTTTTGATAAAGGAATTGTAGGAAATATACAATCCGCTTGTATATGCTTTCCGTCACACTCATGAGTCTTTTTTTTTCAATAACATCGAAACGTGATACAAAATCATCGTTCCCCAATTAAGGCTATGGATGAAAGATGAGATCGTTTGAACGGGGCACCACAAGGGCGATCTTATACCACCCCCAAAAATAATTAGAATATGATAACTCGAACAAATCATGAGTCTAATTCATAAACGTAATACTTATATTATATTCTACTCTCAAGGGACAACTACATCAACGTGCTGTCGTCTGACTCGTTTAAAAGAAAACTAACGACCAGACCACCACACTTTTCAGTTAGAAAAATCGTATTCGTGTAAGATAATGTAAACCATGTAACTAAATTGGAGCTTGTTGAATACACCGTATCGAATAACTGTTTATATAATCATAGACCAAAGAACCAACGACTAAAGTATTTTGGTCTATGATATAACCATAACGCTTTGAATTGTCAATATAATATAACGTTTCAAGTGTATTGTTGCAATATTTCGTCCTATCCCAAAAAAAAATCCAATTACCAACAAATATAAACAACATTTTTAAAGAATCATATATTTTTAGCTACGTAGCAACCACCGATTAAAATGTGTATAAAGAATCCTAGCATGTCCATCTAATATCAGTTAATTACGCGAGCAATATTAACGTTCAATGGAACATTATTGAAGTATTTCACCGAGTTTAAAAGGGATAAGTTTAAAAGTATAATAAAAGATACGTACAATTGTAGGTATCTTAGAAAAAACGCGTACGGCTATACGAGTGAATTATGTTTTCTACGTTATCTTGCACGTTTGCGTCACACTGACTGTCAAGTTCTAGATAACCGAGGTAATCCGAGAGGTCATTAATGCATCGCGTCATTTACCCATAACAAATATGCAAGTGGAAAACGCAAACCAAGTTATTAAGACGAATAGCTTAGTGTAATGTATTTCAGATAAGATATTTCTATACAACGTCAAAAACTTGCATATGAAAAGTATGCCTTGATTATATAAAATGAAAATATAATTTCCTTCACGAATACATATACTTGATAATCGGACCTTACTAGTAAATAACCGAGTGACAGAAAGAGATTGTATAATATACAACAATCTGTAGCCACAATGCTTCAAGGTTGGGAAAGCCTTATCAAAAGCGTCGGGTGGAAATAATATACTGGTACTCACACGCTAAAGCAGAAATCAATTTGTTATTTCAAAGTATTCGTATATACCTTACTTACTATCAATTTATTTTATATTTACTTCCTCTACGTACTTCGCACTTCTGCACTTATATTAATATTTTGTATTATTGTTTCAAACTGATAAAAATAACGACAAAATAACGACCGATCAACATTGAAATAGAAATGTACGATTATTACTGCAGATAACATCTAAATCAATACCGGCTCGATAAGAATATGTGATACAGCAGTATTGTATTCGTTAGTTTCGATTTAGATGTACCAACTGCAAAGGTTATGTATACATATGAAACAAGCACGAGGTTTCGGTGATATCTATTGGTGAGAATCACGTTACAAACTAGAAGGATAGTTCCCTCAGACGAACAAAGATTGTATATATTAATATATTTTTCATTTATATTGGGTACATAACGACGCACTGCGCTGATGACTTGTTTTTAGATCTATTGGCGTCAATGTTCAGTGAATTAGGTGCTTTTGGATTGTGGGTAGGAGTCTGTCGTGGCCTGTTGTTATAAGTAAACACTCCAGTATTGACCTGAACGACGAAGGAAAACCCCCAAAAAAACATCAGTATGGTCGACCATGGCGGGATTCGAGCCCATCTCCTGAATGACGGTTCAGTGTGATAGCCACTCGACTATACTAATTAAATTCTACTCAAGATTTCTACAGGTCATTTATAGCAATTGTAGGACACCGATGTATTACTTTGCAAGAAAGAATCGCAATAATGTACTCCCCCTTCCCTCTGATATCTAGTGATTGTCTGATTGAATTACTCAATTACGGTGAAGAATATAAACGTGAGGTGGAAAACAAACAGGCCATTGCTCAGTTGAGATGCTCAAGCTCTTGCTTCCTTAATAAAAACAATGAAGAATTGCTATAGTCGATGTCACAGATGAAAGAAGTTTTTATCTGTGGCGATGCGCCAGAATCCGGAACAAGAAAATAGGGTAAACCTATTACACTCGACGGAAGAGAAGACAATTTTTCAAGAAGGAGACTAACTAAACACTAATCTTGATTTTCTTCCCGAGATCTTCAACATTTATTCATTAGAATAGTAATTTGGAATTTATATTACATTATTTATGACTAGGAAGTAGGCTGCCAAATAAATACTCTAGGAAGAATGTCTTTCTTACACCGGTAATAGAAGGCCCTCTCTCTACATGCAACTCGACAATATACCTCTATAATGACTTGAAAAGAATAAAAAGTAAATGTAAAATAATATGCCATAAGCTCGATAGCTCTGTTCATGGTTAGTACTTATTGGGTAATTACTTGTGAATGTATGAAGGAGGCGGTCGTGGCCTTGTAGTTTGCATGATTAAATGAAGGAACAGAGAAATAACGACGTATCGAAACATATAGGTCTTTCAACAAATAAAATACGAATAAATGATCAATTGTGCGTGAATAAATAAACGCAAAAGCAAACATGCAACACTTGTCTAATTAATAATCTATGTTCTAAATAAATAGGATATTCCACTCAATTCATGTGATAATTAAGATGTAAGCAAAGCGAACCGTGATGCGCATTCAAAATTATTGCACGAAATAGGTCACACAATTCGGAGAAATGAACGATTACGCTTCAACTTGTCAATGATTGGATTCATGAGATGAGAGGAAACTTGAACCTTGTTGGAACCCCCATTTGTTTGAAACAACCGCGGACTCATGCATTTTCGGCGGTTGGCGCTCTACCATTTTGAAAAGGACAAGAAATTTTCCATTTCTGTTCTAAGTTAAAAAGCGAAAGTGAGGTTGATATATTTGAGAAAATATTTAAATTAATTTCCCAAGTATTTTTTTAAAAAGGTCGCTATTTTTAATAGCTTAAAAATGGATTTTTCATTAAATCCAACGATAAAATCAATACAATTATTGGTAAATGAAATCATGAAATAAAATAAAATTGCGATTTCGAGAATCGCCGCAGTGACCATGCCGTGATGTAGGGTAAATCTTTTGTGAATCTTTTCCTTTCATTCGCAACAGTTGAATTGTTATGTATAGGCCCTATACCAACGTATCATATGGACGATTATATGTAAAATTTCCGTTTAAAAGTTTAACTATCTATTTTAACCTTTCCCTTCGTAAGGTTCGTGAATTACACCTTTTATCGACTTGACAGACCAATAAGAATCGTTCTTTGCATATTAATTCAAGTTTTCTTTCAGTTTTTTCATTTTATATTCTGTGTGGTTTAATAAGCAAAATGAAATTATTTTACATCAATTTCGTAATTATTCTACGCCAGTAGACTACATTTCCACCATGGCCGACTCTCCTGACAGAAGCTTTTCATGGTTTCCACTTTCCTTCTGTATAGGCCTAGTTCAGGTTGATCCTGGTTCCTTAACAACAGGCCACGGCCGATCCTTCCCACTTTCCAAAAATACCAAATCTACCATTTGAATTGGCATTATCATCCAGTATCTGTTATCGTGACAACCCTATTGACTTGGATGAACGAAATATCGAATATCAAAATAGAAAATACCACAATCACTACTAACTGGATGGCGTGAGAAATATGATCCCTCGGAATGTGTAATAACGAAGAAAGGAATGCAATAAGCATCAGAGAGAAGGACTATAATATAGAGTGAATTATGTACCTATAAGTTATAGAGAAATAAATTTATAATTAATTTTATAAGAATATTTAATGTAGGGCCTGTGAATCAATTATTGTATCTTTCCAAGATGACCCGTGACATTTTATTTCGTCGCTGCACCTATAATATAGGCCTACCGAATACAGATATGTGATGTAGATAACCATTTACAAATGTTTCTTCACTTATTACATCCCTACACTTCATTAGAACTTGAAATTTTGCTATCTTGTAGTAGGCCTATTACGATTTTGAAAATACTTTGCAATTCTTATTGTTTATATTATTCTTATTTTCAATTTATAATGACGTATTTAAAAATTGTCACCATAAATTACAAACATTAAATGAACTAAGAGAGTTGAAAGTGAATATTGTATAGGCTTACATGGTATGAAAGGAAGTAAGGACTCGGCCTAAAAAAGAGTTTTCCTGTAATTGCCAACATTATTATAAAGTGGATAGAATTAATTCAAATAACTTGCAGTTTACCAGAAACAAAACACACATTTAGAAGCATACAAAGATAGAAGAAACTGATTTGATTACCTATATCATTATCAAATAGGACCTTTCAACCTGTTAGGTTATGGATGGGTACTGGTACCTAAAACGCAGAGGGTCACTCCTTATAACCAACACACAATATCATTTTGAGAAAACGAGGGAACAAATATTACCTCCACTTTAGTTAATTGAATCTACCCTCCATTGTTACAAGAATATAATTATTATGGTTACTAATCAGTAATCACTGTATCATAAATATTATCAAGTGTTTCAACTTTTCATTTCATTCTCATTATTATGTACAGTTGCAGACACATAAAGTGATCGATCAAGCTACATTAAAATGCATCCTAAAATAAATATACTGATATTATTTGCATTAAAACTATATGACAATGTGCATTGATTGCACTTCACGCACAGGCTGAGAAAAATAATGGTTGAATGTGCATATACTTATTTAAAATTAAAAATTCAATTTTAGTTAAACCATTTCATGTAACAGCAACCATATAGGCCTATGGTGGATATATTTTATAATGTACTATATTGCAAGAAGAAATGATGAGATACAGGGATAATCACTTTTGATTACCATGCCACATGTGTATCTGTATTTGAAGATAGGTAAATAGTATTATCCTTATATCAATATCAAGCAGTCAGTGACACTTTCTGAACGTCAAAAATTACCATTTCATTCAATTTTGAAAAACAAAAATTAGATGCAAAAGGTAGGCCCACGATAATTGGCGGGAAGGCACAGCCAATAAAAATACGGGATACTAGAAACAGGACCCAGGATTTGCTGCTATTCTAGGTCACTAATTAAATATAGCTTTCATTCCATCAAGGGAGGCAAACAGACATCGACCAAATATGTACCGTACTTAAAAATGCACCTCAACAATGAAACCTTTATTTCTTGTCCAAATTATAATACCTATGATGTGTACAGTTATTGAATACTATTCCTACACTTGAATGCATAATACCATAGGTCTATATAGTTTTTTGTATATTTTTGTATTATTATTTTTGTTTATTTTTGTTATATTTTTGTTTTTTGTATATTTTTTGTATATATATATATATATATATAGAGAGAGAGAGATAATATATAAAATTATATATGTATACATATATAATATACATTGGGCAAAAAATACAAAAATATATTTTCTTGCGGTTTGTAGGCTGAGATAGGGCTTATACCATATTCCTACTTTTGTGCTCGCGTAGTTTGAACTCCCTAGTCCGAAGTTGAAGCTAGGCTAGCCTAGCGAGATACGCTCGTACGTCGTTACTGCCTGCATGGCACAGGCCTATGGCAATGCCATTACTATATCCTAATGATTGTTGTCTTGATAAAAGTGATGATGTGTTCAATGTAAAATAGGCATAGTCATTTATTTTATAACAATAAAGAAATGAGACCAGCAGGCCTACAACTATGAAGTCCGTCCTACCTTTTAACAGCAGATTTTTGGAATATCACCGCAAATTTACAGAAGAGATTATTTAAAACAGTAATATTTTTTCAACCACAGCTGGAGATATCTCCGACTCCTTCACAATCCAGGAAATAACTTGCTGCGGCCTGTGCCTTTCACTGACTCCGGATACCTTCACTTCTCTAAGAAATATGCCATCTTGTAATTACACGGAGAAGTACAGACTGCAGACTGCAGAGCTACTGCTCTGCTCGGTGGGCGAAAGATTGAAACAGCTGGGTCAAATATGGTTTGTTGGTAACACTGATTATTTTTTCAGTGCTGCTAGTTCCACCAAAATCCGAGCGGAACGCTAGGTGAAAAGAGGCCAGAGCTTTTGCGTGATTTTGATTTAGCAAAGTCAGGCAAACTGCTCCCGACCTGCTCTAATACAGTACATCACGGCCTTCTTCAGACCATAGAGATACTTCTGTATGTTCAGGCAATACGTTTCTCCAACTGACAGCTGATTCTAATTCAATATGTCTGCGACCAACGTATTGGCGACCTACGATATGTTTGTTTTTGCTATGACAGATTCAAATTGAATATTTAAACCACAGAAATGAATTAATCGGGCTGTGAGGTTGTCAAATATAATTGGTGTGTAATGTTATAAAATATAATGTTGTCATGACAAATTTTTGTCATTGTTGAATGCATATGTATTGCATTTTTGGTCAGTTCTGGTCAGTTCTGAGAAAACCTAGCCTAGGCCTACGCCTGGATGTTGGCCTGCCTAGCCGAGGCCGAGTACGCCTACGTAAAATTCGTAGGCCAACACTTTACTTGGTTGACTTTTGCGAAATAATTACCACGATGGTTCATCTGTCAAACAGCTAGGCCTAGTTGCTGCTCGTCTGGACGTATATGCCGTGTATTGAATTTTTTTACGGTAATGAGGAATGCTGTAGGTCTACCTGTGTGAAATTGTATTCATTCATATTAATCCTAAAATCATAATAGTTGTGAAAAGTCGGAACGCTTCACTTTTGGAATAGAGTAGGCCTACTGAGCACTATGATTGTTGTTATTTCAGTAGGCCTAGGCCTAGTACGAGAACCAAGAAAATGTGGAAGCATGAATTAACTTCACTTTGAGAGATCTGGATGATTATTCAGTGAAGAATATGATCATCAATTATTACGTAGTAATCTAAAATCTAAATCTAATGGGTTTATTTTGGCCTAGGCCTACAAGCCTAGTGTGTGACGACTACCCCTGCCTGTCAAACTGATGTTGGTATGAAGGATTCCAATGGTTATAGCCCACTAAATTATTCAAATTTATAATAGGCATAGTTCTCATCATTCCGATTCTTCTTTATCATGAAATTAGATGCCCGAAAAGCCATCTAACTTCGAAGTAAACTAGGCCTAAGCATAGAATGCATTTGGCCTAGGCCTAGTCGAACACGTTACTATGGTTGCCTTTTGCGAAATAGCTACCACGATGTTTCAGTCGCCTAGGTAGTTGCAGTAGTTGCTGCTCTAAACTGTTTGATATAAGAGTTGATGGGAATAAAATACCAATAACACTGAACGTATTATGTAACCTCTTTATTCCTATCTAATCATGTTATTTCCCAAATTCCTGCAAAGTTGGATTAACGTGAGGTAGAATTGTGAAAAGGAAAAATGTTACGTGCTGTCACTTTCAGAAAAAGCTACCACACGATGGTTTGTGGGAAAAGTAAGTTTTGTCTGAGAAAATGATGTTTTCGGAGATCAATTTCACACATTTTTTAAGTAGACATTCACAGAGAAGGAAAAGAACTGATCCTCGATTAGTTGGAAGATGCTCATAGTGCCTAAATCGATGTTTATTGAAGCCTATGACTATGGCTTCTATGATGGGCCTACCATCACCACTAGGCCATTCCTTATTAACACGTTCATTTCTTCGTTTTTTGGAGATATTTAGTGTGTTAACAAGTATTTGCGATATTGAAAGTAATAAAGAAGGTAAGTTACTTGGTAGTAAATATTGAAAATTCCACCAAGTTACCTGGTAATAAGGTCTGCCATATAATAAACTAGATGAATATCGAATTTGATGTATGTCTGTAGAATATATCGACTGGTAACGCTCATAATTTGTGACAAGTAACTTGTCAATGATATACGATGTAAATATTCTAGAACAAGAATGTACTTGCTGAACAATAGAAGAAGGTCCTCTACCAACATAAAGAACTCAAATATCTCGGCTATATTTGTACAGCTGCGGTAGCGTCAATGACTGTTCACTTGAGATTTACTATTAGAAACACAACTCTGTTTTTCAAAAATGTTAAATTATTATTATTAGAAATAGGGTGACAATCCGTCCTAGAAAACCGGAATTTCCCGAAAAGTTATTTCAGGACACGCATTTGTCCCAATTTTGGCAAAAGAACAAATCATTGGGTGAAGAAAACGTGGAATTTTGTCTCCTGTGTCAGCGGGTGACCATAAAACGTCCGTTTTTCCCAGGCTTGTCCTTGTCTTGAGCTTTCCATCCCGGCGTCCCGAGAAATGTTCTCGGGATCATCAAATATCCCGGATTTTCAAAAAAGGCAGAAATATAAATAACTGGGTATTTTCATACTCAGTAAAATTCATCTAGGCCTACTTGTAATTCATTTTCGTTTTTAATTAAAAAAAAAGCCAATATTTGATGAATCAATTTTTAAATTGCACGTCTAATTCAAATAACTGTCTCTCTATCAATATTCAATATCATTAACATGTGTGGGCTACATTCTCAGAGTATGCAATTACTAGGCTTATATATATATATATAGAAAAAATATATTCTTGAATTTATATGACTATAAAAGACCAAAAAATTCCCCTGCGGAATTGTTGAGCCCTTTTTTTGGACTAAAGTGATTTTGAGTAAGTGGTAAGTCCATATTTTCTGATATCTTCATTGAATAGTTTGGTCCCAGTTTAAATTACAACCCAAGCTAGTGTACTATATTTACTTAAAATAGTGCATTGCTATATTTGGTTAACCTAATTGACATTTGAACTGAAACTGAACATTTTATGGATTGGTCAGTGAAAAATTGAGTTTCATAATGTTCACTTTTTCATCTCGTTTACTGCGATCATTCAGTAGGAGAAATATTCATTTATAAATCCACACGTTTTCGAGTTTTCAGGTGGCTGTGTCTGATCTTTTTGTACTACCGGATCGGTGGTCATTTGACTAAAGCTTTTTTCCTCACAGATTATGCTCGTACTCATTTACTTTTAATTGATTTTAGTGTATAAAAGATTATTTAATGTTTTTGTTTTCTCACAAGCAAAAAACTCGACTTTTCTCAAACAGAAGTTATTTATTACACACGAAAGCAGAGTAGTCTCCGACCCGCTCATCTGGCTATGCGGTTCTTCTGAAGAGCTCAACCGTCCTAAAAATGTCGTTTTACAGAGAACAATGGCATGAAACGTTTTCACTAAATTGCCTATCATGCCTAAGTGGTGAGTTATTGCAGTATTATTTGATCTACTTGGGGCTATAACACGTGAATGTTGGTTACATGTTATATACATCTGTGTCAAAGAACATACTATCTCAATAAATTTGATTTTCTCTGTTCACACATGTGATTTTCTTTAGGACCCTTGGCATGTAGGCCTAGGCCCTATGTGTGAATTGATTTCACAAAATGGTAGAAACTCAATGATCTTGTTGAAATTTAACTGGTACTATTATAAAATCAATGGCCTAGGTCATACTAGGCTAGGCAAAGATATTACTAGGCTTATACTTGTATAATAGCCTACACCTCTGACAAATGAGGCCTAGGCCCTAGTCATCTAGTTATTTTCCAGTAGGTCCTTGTGCCTAGGTTGTTTCTCCACTCAATATAAATGTATAAATTCAAACTAAATTTGTGAATAATATAACGTCCATCTATCTAGGCCAATATTTTCAACTTCTGACCACAGTAGGTCTAGGCTATTCATTATCACTAGTAAGTTGCGCATTTGACAATGCTTATGGCTTTCCTCTACATCTATGTACGTTTTACAGTGTAGGAAGTTCATGGCTCACCAGTAGCTCGAGGCCTACTTGGCCCAAATGAGAAAGACTTCGGTGAAGCAGCGCCGAGCTTACGACCAGGCAAACGACTACAATCCACAAATGGCACATCTGAGGTTCAGCGAGCAACGGAACATCGTTCTCATGGCGTCAATCAAACTGTAGGTCTATGCTTAGTTAGTCCACGTTCTTGAAACAGCAAGGGGGATCAGAATACTTTATGTCTATGGTAAAGACCCTGTGTCGTGGTCTATTCCCCGCATGTTTTATTTAATTGAGATAGGCTGCAGAATATTTAAATCAATTTCAAATTAGAAAAAGAGAGAATTTTTTCATTTGTGAGGGTGTAGTCGAGCAAGTTTGTCATTTAGCCGCCTAGCGAGGGAATGCGAGAGAAAGGTTAGCAAAGTGAAGGCTTAACCACATCTTTTTTAAACGTAACGTTTATCGTTTGATAATTAGCCCTACTAGTACAATTTAAAATTACAACAATGTATTAGCTGTCACTTGATAGAATCTGACTTTATTCTCGGGTTCTATTCAAACTTTCATCATTTGATTCAGGCCTATCATTTGTAGGATTATTACAGGCTAGAGAGCATTTTATGGCCAGAACACAGACATAGTAAGACATTGAAATGAAAGTAATTATACTGTCAATTGTTGCTATTGTATTAAATCATTAAATTCGAACTGGTACTCCATTAAATTTCCAGCAATTGAATATGATTATTATATAATTATTGTATTTATTTTATATATGTGATGAATATTAAATGCCTTCCGCACAAGAGCTTCCGCTTCTTTTCCTGTTGTGCTGCGGCCAAAGACATATCTCCAAGACTAGAGGCACGTTTTCATGGCTCGTAGTAGACTTTTTTCTGGCCATTCAGAATGGATGAAATTCCTGCCGCTTACACTTGTTGCTCTCTGCCGTGAGACCGAATGAATTCAACTGTGGAAAAAAGCGCAGCAGGTGAATTCTCTCTCATACAAGAAGTAGGGTTATGTTGAAATATTACTTAAAAAACAGTACTTTTCAAATATTATATAATGTATTTGCGTGCCACATAAATACGATGCTGAAATTCACTTCGCCGTTGAATTGCTCGGTCTCTTTACACTTGTCAAGTTAGGCTTATGTTAACCACTTGACAGCCAGGTGATGAAATCACTACCCTACTTCCCAGGCCGGGTTCTTCCCCGTTAGATAGCACAGATAATTGTGCTTAGATAACCATACATAACATGAAAAAATGGTTTCATTGTATTCAATGTATTGACATATCGTTGCACTTGATGGGCAGAAGAATTAATTTGCGAATATTACTTTCATTTAGCGTACAAAGGCTTGTCAGTTTGCCTAGAATAAGGTTATAGCCTAGAATAAGGTTTTGGAATAACAGCTGACTGTATTTCATCATTTTCCTATACATTAGCGTATTCTGTCAGCGAAAAGAACTTACCGTATTGTCCCGAATATAAGCCGACTCCGAATATAAGCCGACCCCCAAACTTAGATCAACAATTGAAAAAAGGGTTCATCTCCTTCCCACGTAAATCATCACTCTTACGAGTTAGAATTTTGTCAATTTTGTATTGCGCGCGTGAGGAAGCTATGCCAACTGCGTGTGAGAAACCGTTGCTAGGGCCTCACGATCGTGTGTACTCGGCTAGTGCCGATGACGCGCGATCGTCATATAGCCCGCCCACTCGTCAAGGTCTGACAAGACAATGCAGCTGACAGCTCAACGTGTCTTTGTTTATTACTGCGCGTCAAATAAAATTGATGGATAATGGGAAAATGATGCTTCTTCGTGATAAAACATTTATTAAACGTGTTTTTAGTGCAATATTTTGCAGTTTCAAGTTGATTCCATTGTTAAGAGTGTGCATGCGCCCTATCATATTTAGTAAAAAACGTGTTTTTGACTGATTTTAGGCCGAGATCCGCATATAAGCGGATGGTGACTTTTGGACTCGCAATTTCGAGAAAAACCCTCGGCTTATATTCGGGACAATACGGTATGTCAGTACAAGTCCCATGTATATATGACAGTCATTTTGTCGAGACGTTGAATGAAACGTATTGGAAAGTTTGACGACACGTAAATGCGCCCGCGGGCAAAATGAGTGTATTGAAAAAAAAAATCACAAGTATTTTAATTCAATTTAATACAGGCCCTGAATTTTAGATGTAATCATTTCAATCAGTTTTGCACGTTAGAAGATTTGCACGCAAGCAAGTGCCCCTAGGCTGTAGTTTAGTTTAGGTAACTAGGAAAACGCCATGTGCATTGTTAGATGAGCGGATAGTAATGGTATGGGTAAAAACTGCTTCGAGTGGGACCAATTTAGCACATTTGATGTTTTTTCTTCAAAATGGCTGACCCGATCAAGCTGAAAATTTCCAGAAATGTGTATCAAAATGTAATTCAACTTCACGCAAAACGTCATTGTTTGAAAAGAAAATATTTTCTTTTTTTCCGTTGTGTTCTTCTAACGGGTATTTTTGAAATTTCTAAAATTCATAAAAAATCAGTTACCTCTGGATAATGCCACAAAACTAAACAGATCTTAGTTGGATGAGGAACCATATTGAATTTTTCTTTGAAGTTGATAGCTGTAGTAACCGTTCGACCTGTGGAGGACCGACAAAAAAACATATAAAAAAAAAATGAAAACAAACACCAGTTTTCTTCAGTATGTCAAATTGAATCCTCGCTAAAGCTCGTCTAACAATGCAAAATTCTGGGGTTGATCATATTGGCAGCTGGCCCCCTTGGTAACTCAGTCAGCTGAGGCACCGCTTCAGATATTGAAGTCACCGGCGGCATGCTTGTAGAGCATACCATTGTTGAATTTAGAGCGACATGAGCCGAATAGAAATGTGACGTCTGGTAAGTAACTAAAAGATTTATTCTCCATTGTTGCAGGTTTTGCGAGTACTTGACAGCTGGAGGTTCTACGACAACAAGGCGGTTGTTCAACCGTGGAGCCCGCTGCGTCTCAAGGTCGAGCGGCGTGACTTCATCCAGTGGAGGTAAGCTTGCTGTCAACGTCGATGGGTTATCAATTGAATGTGACGTCAACCTACTTGCTATTTCCCGAGTTTTTCTTCACCTGTAGGCGCCGTAAGAAATTTATATTGAATATTACTAGGAAAACGCCGTATATGCGTTGTTGGACGAGCGGATAGTAATAGCATGGGTGAAAATGTGTAAAAACTGCTTCGAGTGGTACAAACTCAGCACATTTTATGTTTTTTCTTCAAAATGGCTGACCCGATCAAGCTGAAAATTTCCAGAAATGTGTATCAAAATGTAATTCAACTTCACGCAAAATTTCATTCTTTTAGAAAATGAAAATATTTTCTTGTTTTTCCGCCGTGTTATTCTAACGGGTATTTTTCAAATTTCTAAAATTCATAAAAAAAAGTTACCACCCGAGAATGCCACAAAACTATACAGATCTAAGTTAGATGAGGAACCATATTGAAAAAAAGTTTGAAGCTAATAGCCGTAGGCCTAGCCGTTTGACCTGTGGAGAACCGACAGAAAAACATGAAAAAAAAAAAACTTGAAAACGAACACCAATTTTTTTCAATATGTCAAATTGAATCCTCGCTATAGCTCGTCTAACAATGCAAAATTCTGGGGTTGATCATTGGCAGCTGGCCCCCTTGGTAACTCAGTCAGCTGAGGCACCGCTTCAGATATTGAAGTCACCGGCGGCATGCTTATAGAGCATACCGTTGTTACATTAGAGCGACACGAGCGGAATAGAATTGTGACGTCTGGTAAGTTACTAAAATATCCATTTTCCATTGTTGCAGGTTTTGCGAGCGCTTGACAGCCGCAGGTTCTACGACGACAACGCGGTTGTTCAACCGTCGAGCCCGCTGCGTCTCGAGGTCGAGCGGCGTGACTTCATCCAGTCGAGGTAAGCTTGCTGTCAACGTCAATGGGTTATCAATTGAATGTAACGTCAACCTACTTGCTATTTCCTCAGTTTTTCAGTTTTTGTTTCTTAGTCTCTCATCAAGTTTTTAAATGATATATTGTGAGGGAATCATTTTGTGAATTAGTTATCTCTCCGTGTGATCCGGGAGGCGAGGTGTTTCCGGACCCGGTTCGATCCCCGCTGCCGTCCATCTTTACAGGGGCTTTTCGTGCTTTCCCTCTGTAGTCTGAGATAATGCCGGGATGGTTCTCACATAAAGAAAGCTTCATTCCATCATCTCATTAATCATCCATCCGACGCTATCATACAGTGCGTCGTTAACCCAATATAGGCCCTGTATATAAAAAAATTACCCAAGAAACCTTCATCTCATCATCCCATCAATCATCCATCTGATGCCAATAGATCTATGCTATCATTATAGTGGGTCGTTGAACCCAATATTAAAAAAAAAAACTCGAGAAACCATCATCTCATTAATCATCCATATGACGCCAATAGATCTTCATTATCATTACACTGCGTCTTTAACCCAATATATATAAAAAAATTACCCAAGAAACCTTCAACTCATCATCCCATCATATCAATAATCATCCATCCGACGCCAATAGATTTTTGCAATCAATACAGTGCATCGTTGAACCCAATATTTTAAAAAAATACCCAAGAAACCTTCATCTCATCAGTCATCCATCCGACGCCACTAGATCTTTGCTATCATACAGTGCGTCGTTAACCCAATATATATATACAAAAATTACCCAAAAAACCTTCATCTCATCATCCCATCATCTCTTAATCATCCATCTGACGCCAATAGATCTTGCTATCATCATAGTGTATCGTTGAACCATATCGAAAAAAAAACTCGAGAAACCATCATCTCATTAATCATCCTCTACGACAAATAGATCTTCTTATCATTACGTGCGTCCCTTTAAAAAACCCAATATATATATAAAAATTACCCAATAACCTTCGAGCTCATCATCCCATCATCTCATAATCTCCAAACGGGCGCCCAAAAGATTTTCCCCAAACATAAGTGGCGTTGAACCCAAAATTTAAAAAAAAAAAAAATCGAGGGAAAAAATCTCTCTTAATCAAGACGCAATGTCTCATTATCATTTCATGGTTTTAACCCCAAAATATAAAAAAAATACCAAGAACCTTAAACATCATCCCCATTCAATAATCTCATCGCGCCCTAGATTTTTGCAAACAATACAGTGTCGTTGAACCCAAATTTTAAAAAAAAAAACCCCGAAAACCTTTATCTATATCATCCCTGACCAAAGATTTCACATTTCAGGGGGTTTTAACCCAATATATTTTAAAAAAATTCCAAAAAAAACCCCCAACTCATCATCCCCCTTTTATTTAACATACGACGAAAAATTTCAATCAACAGTGGTCTTTACCCAAATATTTTAAAAAAAATACCCAAGGGAAACCTTTTTCTCATCCCCAACTCAAAACCCAAACGCCAAAGATCTTCTTACAGGGCGTTTAACCAATATAAAAAAAAAATCCCAAAAAACCTCATCTCAATTTAATCATCCCTGACGCCAATAGACTACTACAGGGTCTTTAAACCCCCAAAAATAGAAAAAATACCAAGAAACCTTTACTATCTCCCCTATCTTAATATTTTATGACGCCAAAAGATTTTGCAAAACAAAACAGTGGTCGTTTAACCCAAAATTTAAAAAAAAAAAAAAAATTCACCATCATCCATCCCAGCCCAATAGATCTCCCAATCATTAAATGATCTTAACCCATATATAAAAAAAAATTCCCCAAAACCCTTTATCAATCTCCATCCGACGCCAAAAGATTTGAAAAAAAAGGGTCGTTACCCAATTTTTTAAAAAAAAAAAAACCTCACCAAAATCCCTCCACGCCTAGATTTTTCCATCTTCAGTGCATCTTTAACCCAAAATAAAAAAAATTTCCAAGAAAACTTCTTCATCCCCCATTTTTAATATCCCTTGACGCCATAGATTTCCCATCATCTACAGTGCGTCTTTAACCCAATATATATAAAAAATTACCCGAGAAACCTTCAAACCCATCATCTCATTACATCCATCCGACGCCAATAGATTTTCGCAATCATTACAGTGCGTCGTTGAACCCAATATATGTAACAAAATACCCGAAAAACCTTCATCCCATCATCCATCCGACGACGCCAATAGATCTTCGCTATCATTACAGTGGGTCTTTAACCCAATATTGAAAAAAAAATCTCCATCTTGTCTTCCCATCATCTCATTAATCATCCATCCGATGCCAATAGATCTTCACTATCATTACAGTGCGTCTTTAACCCAATGTGTATAAAAAAATACCCAAGAAACCTTCAACTCATCATCTCATTAATCATCCATCCGACGCCAATAGATCTTCGCTATCATCACAGTGCGCTGTTAAACCCAATAAATATTTTTAAAAAACAAGAAACCTTCATCTCATCATCCAACCGACGCCAATAGATCTTCGCTATCATTACAGTGCGTCTTTAAGCCAATATAAATTGGAAAATAAAATCAAGCTGTACTTGCATGCCATTAAGGGGGGACTCGGGTGAAAATCCTGTCTGTGTCAATATTTATTTTATACACTTCAAAATTGGAACATAGACAACTATGATGACAAAACTGAAAACTGTTCTTTTTTAAAATAGCATTTTGAATAAAATTAATCCGGGAGGAATTTTTTATCTCCATTGTTAGATGAGATAACAAAAAATGATATGTCCAATCCTTTATGAAGTAACAATGAGCAATTACAAAAAACATCAAGACAATTGAACAATATTTGTAGACGTAGCACAAAAAACATTATTGTTTTGTTGAAAAACATGTATTGGAGTAAATGCCCTCTGAAGATTGACAATGTAAATTCCTATATTGAAAATAAGTAGACGGTTCGATGCACAGTGATATTGAATAATTTATCTCGGGTATGACTATTGATATATTTCAATATTTTGAAACAAATTACTCGAAAAGACATGAAAATCAATAATTATTCAAAATACTATATACAAATACTAATACATACTGTATTTCTCGGTAATGTTCACGACAACGTTAAACTTGATATTTAACAGTAGCAGTAACGTAGAAGTTTGCAAACTCCAAACTTGATATCTTGAAAGGAAAACGTAGGAATCGACCAATCTGTGCCTAGTTCAAACATACGGTTGATGGCCACTTTGTCAAAATCTGTATAGCCCGTTGTCTTGACAACTAATAACAACATAGGGAACAATACTTGCTGCTGAGTGAATGAATTACGACATTGTCGAAACTGTAATGATTCTATATTTTCTCGTAATATATGTCGCAAATCATGTAGAAATAATTAAAAGCTCATCAGACTTTAGAGACACAACTTTCAGGTTATGTTGCACTCGAAGTGACAGCTGATGGGTAGACCGGTTCTAACGGGTTGAAATTAGATGTAGGAATAGTGTTGTGAATTGGGTAGCATTTTAGTAAGTTTACAGCCTCGAGGCGAAGGAATAAGTTTTTTTAGCCGCCCCGGTGGCTAAGTCAACTATCGCTAGCGTTAGAAACTGAAGTCACCGTTGGGCGTGGGTTCGAGTCCCGCATAAGGCATGGGTTTTTGTGAACGTCCTTTCACCTATCATAACTTCACACTAATTAAACTAAAGGGAAGAAGGATGAAATTGGACCAGGACAACTCTCACCGTAAGGGAAGTCAGACAGGTCATTCTGTGGCGGTGCGTGACCGGGGCATCAGGAGGTCAAATTTTGACGATCCCATATCTCGGAAACTAATGTTCCACGGAAAAATGTGAAGAAACACGTAATTATTCTTAGCGATTATGTCAGTAGGTGAGCCGAATTTCATCAAAATCGGAGTTGGTTGCCAATAATTCATCAGTTGATTTGTTATGGAATGCTATAAGCAGGAGAAATATGGATCCTGGAACGATTGGTTTAAATATTACGCCCCTATTAAACTTGTAATATAATTTTCACGTATGTTTATTTTGAATTCTAGATGAGTTTGTCATTAATATTTGTCTCATCGATGTTGTGATTGTCGTCAGATGTCCGGTGGATCGTGCATTATGCCCCGCCTGGCTCCCGTCTCGCTCTCTTCGACCTTCGTTGGCTGTGACCTTGGTTCTGGCTGTCGACGGAACACTGTCTCTGGCTGTCGACGGAACACTGTCTCAGGTAAAACGTAGATCGACTTCAACACTGTGCGTGGGCAGGGCCGTTTTAGGACATCTTGCGCCCCAGGCCTGAAGTCCTCCCCCCCCCCCCCCCCCCCGCCCCATCATCAAGTAAAGCCTATAGTAATTGATTCAGAATAGCACAATAGCTCAGAAATTTAACGAGCACTAGGTTCTCATCCAGACGCACATTTATGATTATTGGTTTGGGCTATTACCGTATCAATGAGTGTATCCAACATAAGAAATGAGAAGGATAATTTTATAAACTTTTGACCATTACTAATGTGTATATTTAAACAATGATATTGAAATTTATTAAAACTTGCCGACAATAACAAGCATCCAATAAACAGTTTTCAAACAGCTTTCAAACAGCACTTTTATGATTCAGATGAGAGATTAGCGTCCGGAGCTTCTCGTTTTAGGCACCTAGTTCAAATATAATTTCGGTCAGGATATTGCTTTACTCATTTTGTTCGAGGTATAGTTTAAAAATTGTATTTTTTTTTCTCCCAAATTTGTAATATTTCATGTTTTACATTCAGTGAGATATAGTTTAGAAGTGATTTCATTTTTCAAATTCAAAATTTAAAAAATGTGAATGTAAATTATATTGAAATACACATTTCTTTTGTATATATACGTATTATTTAGTTTGTAAGGGGCTGACACCCTTAAAATTCCCCCCCTCCCCCAATAGAATTTGCCACCCTAGGCCCAGGTTTCGTGGGCCTAGGCCTTGATACGGCCGTGGGTGGTAAGTCTGGGTGTAAAATGGTTCCTGTGGCTGTTGAATTTGGATTCTCATTCACAAGTACAGACAAAATATAAAATATTTGAGAAACAGAGAAAGCAGATTAGTCTACTGCTGAACTGCCATCCAGGACCCTTACCTAATAAATGTCATGCTAGTGCTTGCTAGCTCCAATAGACTAGAGCTATGATTGGTTAATTCCACTACAAAAGTTACCTGTCATGGCAACGTGTGTACTCTGTGTATTTCCATTGTTGTTAGCACAAAATCCTGGCCCTGCTGATGAGGCAGGTTTCGAAATGTGACAAATTATTGCAGTCTTAAGAGACCGTGAATTTTGTTTTGTATTGTACTATCATTGTTGGTAGCTTTTCAAGTAAACATTGAGCAATCAAAGTCCCAGCCTTTTGAAGCTAGCTAGGCCTAGCACAATATTCTAAGTGGTTTATTAGGGAAGGGTCAAGGAGACCGGGGTTCGATTCCTGTCACGGTCGTAGTCCGCGAGACGGGGGACACGGTAGCCCGAATTTCCGGGATGAATGAATATAGGTTTAAAGGCGCCGCCCGCGAGGTTTTTCGCTATAGGGTTGTTTCCCGCATGGTTTATCATCCTGACGAGACGGGTGGGAAAGTGGAGCCACAACCCTTGGGTGGGGGTTTTGGTTCCCCCATGGTTACCATTAAAGTGTGTCATGGTTTTCCCTGTTGTTAGGTCAATACGGGATGGTTCCCCAGTCTTGATACTGCCCGCCCATTTCCAAAAAACAAAAAATTTCAGGGTCAGGTCTTTTCCTGCAATTTTTCATAAGGGGGGGGCAGTAGTATTTTGGTTTTGTGGTCCCAAATCCCCCAGCAAATTTGGCTATACTCGCATCAGACATTTCAAGAAAAAGGGTTTTGAATTTCCCAAAAACTTTCAATTCAGCCACCTTTCGAGTCATAAAAAATCATCATTTTGTTCGGCTAATTTTGTAGGAAAACCCAAAGGGGCATTTCAGAAGAGTTATTCCGTTGAAATTTTGCTAATAATGCTAATGGAAAAGTAATTAGAAGGATTCCAGAATTCTATAATATGGGACTCTACCATGGTGAGTACACTAAGTTGTTTTTCGCTCTAGAATCTCTAAATTAAACTCGATTTAGGAACGGAGACCGGATTTGTGTTCCAATTTATCACACTACACATACATAACAACAGAACTGAGAAATTCAACCAAAAATTTCAAGCGACAAAAAAATTTGACCAAAATGTACAGGGTTAACTAAGGTACTTTTGGACCTTTCGCAATTAATTTCTATGAACTGGTGAGAGCTATGATGTTCTAGTATTTTTTTAAGAGTATAACTTGATGGTCCCTGAATCCTCAGCAAATTTGGCTATACTCGCATCAGCCATTTCCAAGAAAAAGGTGTCTGAATTTCCCAAAAACTGCAATTTCCAGCCACTTTTCAGAGTCATAAAAAATCATCATTTTTGATTCGGCTAAAATTTTGTAGGAAGACAAGAGGACATTTCAGAAGAGTTATTCCGTTGAAATTTTGCTAATAATGCTAATGGAAAAGTAATTAGAAGGATTCCAGAATTCTATAATATGGGACTCTACCATGGTGAGTACACTAAGTTGTTTTTCGCTCTAAAATCTTTAAATTAAACTCGATTTAGGAACGGAGACCGGATTTGTGTTCCAATTTTATCACACTACACATACATAACAACAGAACTGAGAAATTCAACCAAAAATTTCAAGCGACAAAAAAATTTGACCAAAATGTACAGGGTTAACTAAGGTACTTTTGGACCTTTCGCAATTAATTTCTATGAACTGGTGAGAGCTATGATGTTCTAGTATTTTTTAAGAGTATAACTTGATGGTCCCTAAATCCTCAGCAAATTTGGCTATACTCGCATCAGACATTTCCAAGAAAAAGGTGTCTGAATTTCCCAAAAACTGCAATTTCCAGCCACTTTTCAGAGTCATAAAAAATCATCATTTTTGATTCGGCTAAAATTTTGTAGGAAGACAAGAGGACATTTCAGAAGAGTTATTCCGTTGAAATTTTGCTAATAATGCTAATGGAAAAGTAATTAGAAGGATTCCAGAATTCTATAATATGGGACTCTACCATGGTGAGTACACTAAGTTGTTTTTCGCTCTAGAATCTTTAAATTAAACTCGATTTAGGAACGGAGACCGGATTTGTGTTCCAATTTTATCACACTACACATACATAACAACAGAACTGAGAAATTCAACCAAAAATTTCAAGCGACAAAAAAATTGACCAAAATGTACAGGGTTAACTAAGGTACTTTTGGACCTTTCGCAATTAATTTCTATGAACTGGTGAGAGCTATGATGTTCTAGTATTTTTTTAAGAGTATAACTTGATGGTCCCTAAATCCTCAGCAAATTTGGCTATACTCGCATCAGCCATTTCCAAGAAAAAGGTGTCTGAATTTCCCAAAAACTGCAATTTCCAGCCACTTTTCAGAGTCATAAAAAATCATCATTTTTGATTCGGCTAAAATTTTGTAGGAAGACAAGAGGACATTTCAGAAGAGTTATTCCGTTGAAATTTTGCTAATAATGCTAATGGAAAGTAATTAGAAGGATTCCAGAATTCTATAATATGGGACTCTACCATGGTGAGTACACTAAGTTGTTTTTCGCTCTAAATCTTTAAATTAAACTCGATTTAGGAACGGAGACCGGATTTGTGTTCCAATTTTATCACACTACACATACATAACAACAGAACTGAGAAATTCAACCAAAAATTTCAAGCGACAAAAAAATTGACCAAAATGTACAGGGTTAACTAAGGTACTTTTGGACCTTTCGCAATTAATTTCTATGAACTGGTGAGAGCTATGATGTTCTAGTATTTTTTTAAGAGTATAACTTGATGGTCCCTGAATCCTCAGCAAATTTGGCTATACTCGCATCAGCCATTTCCAAGAAAAAGGTGTCTGAATTTCCCAAAAACTGCAATTTCCAGCCACTTTTCAGAGTCATAAAAAATCATCATTTTTGATTCGGCTAAAATTTTGTAGGAAGACAAGAGGACATTTCAGAAGAGTTATTCCGTTGAAATTTTGCTAATAATGCTAATGGAAAAGTAATTAGAAGGATTCCAGAATTCTATAATATGGGACTCTACCATGGTGAGTACACTAAGTTGTTTTTCGCTCTAAATCTTTAAATTAAACTCGATTTAGGAACGGAGACCGGATTTGTGTTCCAATTTGATCACACTACACATACATAACAACAGAACTGAGAAATTCAACCAAAAATTTCAAGCGACAAAAAAAATTGACCAAAATGTACAGGGTTAACTAAGGTACTTTTGGACCTTTCGCAATTAATTTCTATGAACTGGTGAGAGCTATGATGTTCTAGTATTTTTTTAAGAGTATAACTTGATGGTCCCTGAATCCTCAGCAAATTTGGCTATACTCGCATCAGCCATTTCCAAGAAAAAGGTGTCTGAATTTCCCAAAAACTGCAATTTCCAGCCACTTTTCAGAGTCATAAAAAATCATCATTTTTGATTCGGCTAAATTTTGTAGGAAGACAAGAGGACATTTCAGAAGAGTTATTCCGTTGAAATTTTGCTAATAATGCTAATGGGAAAGTAATTAGAAGGATTCCAGAATTCTATAATATGGGACTCTACCATGGTGAGTACACTAAGTTGTTTTTCGCTCTAAAATCTTTAAATTAAACTCGATTTAGGAACGGAGACCGGATTTGTGTTCCAATTTGATCACACTACACATACATAACAACGAGAAATTCAACCAAAAATTTCAAGCGACAAAAAAAATTGACCAAAATGTACAGGGTTAACTAAGGTACTTTTGGACCTTTCGCAATTAATTTCTATGAACTGGTGAGAGCTATGATGTTCTAGTATTTTTTTAAGAGTATAACTTGATGGTCCCTGAATCCTCAGCAAATTTGGCTATACTCGCATCAGCCATTTCCAAGAAAAAGGTGTCTGAATTTCCCAAAAACTGCAATTTCCAGCCACTTTTCAGAGTCATAAAAAATCATCATTTTTGATTCGGCTAAATTTTGTAGGAAGACAAGAGGACATTTCAGAAGAGTTATTCCGTTGAAATTTTGCTAATAATGCTAATGGAAAAGTAATTAGAAGGATTCCAGAATTCTATAATATGGGACTCTACCATGGTGAGTACACTAAGTTGTTTTTCGCTCTAAAATCTTTAAATTAAACTCGATTTAGGAACGGAGACCGGATTTGTGTTCCAATTTTATCACACTACACATACATAACAACAGAACTGAGAAATTCAACCAAAAATTTCAAGCGACAAAAAAAATTGACCAAAATGTACAGGGTTAACTAAGGTACTTTTGGACCTTTCGCAATTAATTTCTATGAACTGGTGAGAGCTATGATGTTCTAGTATTTTTTTAAGAGTATAACTTGATGGTCCCTGAATCCTCAGCAAATTTGGCTATACTCGCATCAGCCATTTCCAAGAAAAAGGTGTCTGAATTTCCCAAAAACTGCAATTTCCAGCCACTTTTCAGAGTCATAAAAAATCATCATTTTTGATTCGGCTAAAATTTTGTAGGAAGACAAGAGGACATTTCAGAAGAGTTATTCCGTTGAAATTTTGCTAATAATGCTAATGGAAAAGTAATTAGAAGGATTCCAGAATTCTATAATATGGGACTCTACCATGGTGAGTACACTAAGTTGTTTTTCGCTCTAAAATCTTTAAATTAAACTCGATTTAGGAACGGAGACCGGATTTGTGTTCCAATTTATCACACTACACATACATAACAACAGAACTGAGAAATTCAACCAAAAATTTCAAGCGACAAAAAAAAATTGACCAAAATGTACAGGGTTAACTAAGGTACTTTTGGACCTTTCGCAATTAATTTCTATGAACTGGTGAGAGCTATGATGTTCTAGTATTTTTTTAAGAGTATAACTTGATGGTCCCTGAATCCTCAGCAAATTTGGCTATACTCGCATCAGCCATTTCCAAGAAAAAGGTGTCTGAATTTCCCAAAAACTGCAATTTCCAGCCACTTTTCAGAGTCATAAAAAATCATCATTTTTGATTCGGCTAAATTTTGTAGGAAGACAAGAGGACATTTCAGAAGAGTTATTCCGTTGAAATTTTGCTAATAATGCTAATGGAAAAGTAATTAGAAGGATTCCAGAATTCTATAATATGGGACTCTACCATGGTGAGTACACTAAGTTGTTTTTCGCTCTAAAATCTTTAAATTAAACTCGATTTAGGAACGGAGACCGGATTTGTGTTCCAATTTTATCACACTACACATACATAACAACAGAACTGAGAAATTCAACCAAAAATTTCAAGCGACAAAAAAATTGACCAAAATGTACAGGGTTAACTAAGGTACTTTTGGACCTTTCGCAATTAATTTCTATGAACTGGTGAGAGCTATGATGTTCTAGTATTTTTTTAAGAGTATAACTTGATGGTCCCTGAATCCTCAGCAAATTTGGCTATACTCGCATCAGCCATTTCCAAGAAAAAGGTGTCTGAATTTCCCAAAAACTGCAATTTCCAGCCACTTTTCAGAGTCATAAAAAATCATCATTTTTGATTCGGCTAAAATTTTGTAGGAAGACAAGAGGACATTTCAGAAGAGTTATTCCGTTGAAATTTTGCTAATAATGCTAATGGAAAAGTAATTAGAAGGATTCCAGAATTCTATAATATGGGACTCTACCATGGTGAGTACACTAAGTTGTTTTTCGCTCTAAAATCTTTAAATTAAACTCGATTTAGGAACGGAGACCGGATTTGTGTTCCAATTTTATCACACTACACATACATAACAACAGAACTGAGAAATTCAACCAAAAATTTCAAGCGACAAAAAAATTGACCAAAATGTACAGGGTTAACTAAGGTACTTTTGGACCTTTCGCAATTAATTTCTATGAACTGGTGAGAGCTATGATGTTCTAGTATTTTTTTAAGAGTATAACTTGATGGTCCCTGAATCCTCAGCAAATTTGGCTATACTCGCATCAGCCATTTCCAAGAAAAAGGTGTCTGAATTTCCCAAAAACTGCAATTTCCAGCCACTTTTCAGAGTCATAAAAAATCATCATTTTTGATTCGGCTAAAATTTTGTAGGAAGACAAGAGGACATTTCAGAAGAGTTATTCCGTTGAAATTTTGCTAATAATGCTAATGGAAAGTAATTAGAAGGATTCCAGAATTCTATAATATGGGACTCTACCATGGTGAGTACACTAAGTTGTTTTTCGCTCTAAAATCTTTAAATTAAACTCGATTTAGGAACGGAGACCGGATTTGTGTTCCAATTTTATCACACTACACATACATAACAACAGAACTGAGAAATTCAACCAAAAATTTCAAGCGACAAAAAAAATTGACCAAAATGTACAGGGTTAACTAAGGTACTTTTGGACCTTTCGCAATTAATTTCTATGAACTGGTGAGAGCTATGATGTTCTAGTATTTTTTTAAGAGTATAACTTGATGGTCCCTGAATCCTCAGCAAATTTGGCTATACTCGCATCAGCCATTTCCAAGAAAAAGGTGTCTGAATTTCCCAAAAACTGCAATTTCCAGCCACTTTTCAGAGTCATAAAAAATCATCATTTTTGATTCGGCTAAAATTTTGTAGGAAGACAAGAGGACATTTCAGAAGAGTTATTCCGTTGAAATTTTGCTAATAATGCTAATGGAAAAGTAATTAGAAGGATTCCAGAATTCTATAATATGGGACTCTACCATGGTGAGTACACTAAGTTGTTTTTCGCTCTAAATCTTTAAATTAAACTCGATTTAGGAACGGAGACCGGATTTGTGTTCCAATTTTATCACACTACACATACATAACAACAGAACTGAGAAATTCAACCAAAAATTTCAAGCGACAAAAAAATTGACCAAAATGTACAGGGTTAACTAAGGTACTTTTGGACCTTTCGCAATTAATTTCTATGAACTGGTGAGAGCTATGATGTTCTAGTATTTTTTTAAGAGTATAACTTGATGGTCCCTGAATCCTCAGCAAATTTGGCTATACTCGCATCAGCCATTTCCAAGAAAAAGGTGTCTGAATTTCCCAAAAACTGCAATTTCCAGCCACTTTTCAGAGTCATAAAAAATCATCATTTTTGATTCGGCTAAAATTTTGTAGGAAGACAAGAGGACATTTCAGAAGAGTTATTCCGTTGAAATTTTGCTAATAATGCTAATGGAAAAGTAATTAGAAGGATTCCAGAATTCTATAATATGGGACTCTACCATGGTGAGTACACTAAGTTGTTTTTCGCTCTAAATCTTTAAATTAAACTCGATTTAGGAACGGAGACCGGATTTGTGTTCCAATTTTATCACACTACACATACATAACAACAGAACTGAGAAATTCAACCAAAAATTTCAAGCGACAAAAAAATTGACCAAAATGTACAGGGTTACTAAGGTACTTTTGGACCTTTCGCAATTAATTTCTATGAACTGGTGAGAGCTATGATGTTCTAGTATTTTTTAAGAGTATAACTTGATGGTCCCTGAATCCTCAGCAAATTTGGCTATACTCGCATCAGCCATTTCCAAGAAAAAGGTGTCTGAATTTCCCAAAAACTGCAATTTCCAGCCACTTTTCAGAGTCATAAAAAATCATCATTTTTGATTCGGCTAAAATTTTGTAGGAAGACAAGAGGACATTTCAGAAGAGTTATTCCGTTGAAATTTTGCTAATAATGCTAATGGGAAAGTAATTAGAAGGATTCCAGAATTCTATAATATGGGACTCTACCATGGTGAGTACACTAAGTTGTTTTTCGCTCTAAAATCTTTAAATTAAACTCGATTTAGGAACGGAGACCGGATTTGTGTTCCAATTTTATCACACTACACATACATAACAACAGAACTGAGAAATTCAACCAAAAATTTCAAGCGACAAAAAAAAATTGACCAAAATGTACAGGGTTACTAAGGTACTTTTGGACCTTTCGCAATTAATTTCTATGAACTGGTGAGAGCTATGATGTTCTAGTATTTTTTTAAGAGTATAACTTGATGGTCCCTGAATCCTCAGCAAATTTGGCTATACTCGCATCAGCCATTTCCAAGAAAAAGGTGTCTGAATTTCCCAAAAACTGCAATTTCCAGCCACTTTTCAGAGTCTCCGTTGAAATTTTGCTAATAATGCTAATGGGAAAGTAATTAGAAGGATTCCAGAATTCTATAATATGGGACTCTACCATGGTGAGTACACTAAGTTGTTTTTCGCTCTAAAATCTTTAAATTAAACTCGATTTAGGAACGGAGACCGGATTTGTGTTCCAATTTAATCACACTACACATACATAACAACAGAACTGAGAAATTCAACCAAAAATTTCAAGCGACAAAAAAATTTGACCAAAATGTACAGGGTTAACTAAGGTACTTTTGGACCTTTCGCAATTAATTTCTATGAACTGGTGAGAGCTATGATGTACTAGTATTTTTTTAAGAGTATAACTTGATGGTCCCTGAATCCTCAGCAAATTTGGCTATACTCGCATCAGCCATTTCCAAGAAAAAGGTGTCTGAATTTCCCAAAAACTGCAATTTCCAGCCACTTTTCAGAGTCATAAAAAATCATCATTTTTGATTCGGCTAAAATTTTGTAGGAAGACAGAGGGACATTTCAGAAGAGTTATCCCGTTGAAATTTTGCTAATAATGCTAATGGAAAAGTAATTAGAAGGATTCCAGAATTCTATATAGGACCCTACCATGGTGAGTACACTAAGTTGATTTTCGCTCTAAAATCTTTAAATTAAACTCGATTTAGAACGGAGACCGGATTTGTGTTCGAATTTGATAATAATATGAATAAATAACAACAGAACTGAGAAATTCAACAATGAATTTCAGAGGACAAAAAATTTTGACCGAAATGTACAGGGTTAACTAAGGTACTTTTGGACCTTTCGCAATTAATTTCTATGAACTGGTGAGAGCTATGATGTTCTAGTATTTTTTTATGAGTATGACTCGATGGTCGCTAAATCCTCAGCAAATTTGGCTATACTCGCATCAGCCATTTCCAAGAAAAAGGTGTCTGAATTACCCGAAAACTGCAATTTCCAGCCACTTTTCAGAGTCATAAAAAATCATCATTTTTGATTCGGCTAAAATTTTGTAGGAAGACGAGGGGACATTTCGAAAGAGTTATCCCGTTGAAATTTTGCTAATAATGCTGATGGAAAAGTAATTAGAAGGATTCCAGAATTCTATATAGGACCCTACCATGGTGAGTACACTAAGTTGATTTTCGCTCTAAAATCTTTAAATTAAACTCGATTTTGAAACGGAGACCGGATTTGTGTTCGAATTTGATAACCATATGAATAAATAACAACAGAACTGAGAAATTCAACAATGAATTTCAGAGGACAAAAATTTTTGACCGAAATGTACAGGGTTAACTAAGGTACTTTTGGACCTTTCGCAATTAATTTCTATGAACTGGTGATAGCTATGATGTTCTAGTATTTTTTTATGAGTATAACTTTGGGCGATCTTCAAATCATTAGAAAGTTCCGTTAGGATTGCCTTGGGGGTTGCCGAGAGAAACGTCGCTGATTAATCAAAAAACGGACATTTTCAGCCAATTTTCGGAACTGACTTTTGAAATAACGACAATTATCTAATAATGTTCAAATATTCAGACAGAGGGATTAATTCTGAGGAAATTTTTTTTTCCTGAAATTTTAAAACCAAAATTGAAGTCAGAAATCAAATTTGAAAAAAGTAAAAAAGGCAAAAATTCATGAATTTGATTTTTCTGAAATTTTGTAGGACGGCAAAAGGACATTCTGGAAACCTAATTCCGTTGAAATTTCTTCAATTTTCTTATTTTCGAAGTACTTACAAGGATTCTAAATTTCTATATAGGCCGCTACCATGGCAAATACACCAAGTTGTTTTTCGCTCTAAAATCTTTAAATTAAACTCGATTTTGAAACGGAGACCGGGTTTGTGTTCCAATTTGATCACACTACACATGCATAACAACAGAACTGAGAAATTCAACCAAAAATTCGGCATAACGATAATTGTCCAATTAAGTTTGATTATTCAACAAGAAGATTCAATTCTAAAGAAAAAATATTTCTTGTCAAATTGTAAAACCAAAATTGACATCAGAAATCAAATTTGAAAAACGTAAAAAAGGCAAAAAATCATAAGTTTCGATTTGTCTAAAATTTTGTAGTAAGACGAAGGGGCATTTCAAAAACTCAATTCCATTGAAATTTCTTCAATTTTCTTTTTTTCAAAGTGATTACAAGGATTCTAAAATTGTATATGGGCCCTACCATGGCAAATGATACCAAGTTGATTTTCGCTCTAAAATCTTCAAATTAAACTCAATTTTGAAACGGAGACCAGATTTGTGTTACAAATTGATCACATTACAAATACATAACAACGTAACTGAGAAATTGAACACAAAGTTTCAAATCACAAAAAAAATGCCCAAAAGCACAGGGTCAAAAACACTAGTTTTTGACCTTTTGCAATTAATTTCTATTGACTGGTGAGACTTATGATGTTCTAGTATTTTTTTATGAGCACAACTTCAGGATCTTCAAATCATTACAAAGTTCCGTTAGGATTGCTCTGGCGGTTGCCAAGAAAAACGTCGCTGATTTATCAAAAAACGGACATTTTCAGCCAACTTTCAGAACGGTCTTTTGACATAACGATAATTGTCCAATTAAGTTTGATTATTCAACAAGAAGATTCAATTCTAAGGAATAAAATATTTCTTGTGAAATTGTAAAACCAAAATTGACATCAGAAATCAAATTTGAAAAACGTAAAAAAAAGGCAAAAAATCATAATTTTTGATTTGTCTAAAATTTTGTAGTAAGACGGAAGGGCATTTCAAAAACTCAATTCAATTGACATTTCTCCAATTATCTTTTTTTCAAAGTGATTACAAGGATTCTAAAATTGTATAATATATAGGCCCGTAGGCCTATACCGTATATAACAAATATAGCCTACTAAGTTGATTTCTGCTCTAAAATCTTCAAATTAAACTAAATTTTGGAACTGAGACCTGATGCGTATTCTAATTCGATCAATCTTCATATACGTAACAATCTAACTGAGAATGAGAACAGAACTGAGCCCCGATTCGATGGGAGCTCAGCCGTGCTGAGTCTGCCGAACAAGTGTTCCAAGCTCAACAGGTCTCGTGCTTATCAAGATCAGACCGCACGCAGTCGGACGGCGCACACAAAGCAGCGAACAGCTCAACATTCTTCGGCTTATCTTTACACGTCAAATAAAATTGACAGAAATTGGCAAAACAATTATCAATTCAAGGAATTCACTCGAGCTATTTCGAATTATCCAAACCGAAAACCGTGTTACATAATTTGATGGGTCGAGATAATAGTTCAAATTACGGTCTAGTTGGAATTCAGAACACTCATATTAATTAACATTGAAATGCCTATACCTTCAACCAGGAACCGACGTCAAGTTCGAAATATGTCAAATTTCATATTAACCAAGCTTGGATTAACGAGGGTTTACTGTATTGAAATAGTTTAGATTGATCCTATGTGTCATGAGTCTACAGGGACCGGAACCATGCTCTGAATTAACAAACCGATTCATTGTTGTAATCACGCAATTAATATGCTTGATATCAATTAATAATCTGCGGCCATATATATGAATTGGGTGAAAGTTAAGAAAGAACCGCAGCTTGCCACAGTTTATACGTAAGTAGAGACACTCATGTAGCGGAGTGCCCGTTGTTAGAACACAGAGATGATTATCTACAAGTGCAAGATTTGATGTTTCGGCTTTTGCCTTGGTCAGAGTCGAGTAGATATCTACTCTGATATCACAAGATACTGACTATTTACTCGACTCTGACCAAGGCAATAGCCGACACGTCAAAATCTCGTGTGTTTGTATATCGGTACCGGTAATCATCTCTGTGTTCTTTCAACGGGCTCCCCACTATGAGTATCTCTACAAAGTTTATAGACTTTGATAAGCTGCTTTTCTTTCCCTTTCATAAATCACAGACCCAATTCATAGATGGATGAACTATAATTATATAATTTTTAATTTTCAAAACTAAAATACCTAGGTATAGAAAGGAAACAAATTTTTGGAGAGTAAAAATAAAAAAAGGGATTCCCTTGGTTAAAATTGTGTATGACGAAGAAAGATCGGACACGAGATGTTGAATAATTATTGGCGAGCAAATTCTCGAGAATTGACAAATTCAAGAACGAAACTGAAGAGTTTGAATTGTAGATCTACAATAACAACGGTAGCCTACTCACCGGTCGAGTTGTTTTCTGGAGTTTCTCTTCTTCTCTCTTCCATCACCGCGTCTCTTCTTACTCCCTCTTCTCCATCTTCTCTAGCCGCACAGCCTCTTCCTCTTCTTCTTCTTCTCCTTCCCCGAACATCCTTCCTTCTTTCTTTGGATTGAAAGTACGACCAACTGTAGAATGAGACAAGAAATGGTATTACATGATACAATCATTAATGATACAATTATTGAGACACTGAGCACACTTTTTGTGTGTTTTTTTCCCAACCTCCCTCACTAACCTAACAAACATGTAGCCCCCTCCAGCACCCCCCCCCCCCCTCCCCTACTAACCTAACCAATAAAAATCAACCCCTGCGGCACCACCCTCCCAAACAACATGCAAAAACCATTATAGATGAAGAGACTTTGAAAACTATAAAAACAATTCTCAACCTCCCGCGACTTTTTCTGAAAGATATGAATAAGATCTTTCAGAAAACACCAAAAAATTGAAAATCAAACACCAATTGGCGATGGTCAGTGTCACAGTAAAATAACCTCACTCTTTATTATATTGCTGATAGATCATTAACTGTTGACATTGTTTCATTGTCATATTTTGCGAGTCATATAAAGCCTATTACGTTTTTGCATTCATAATCCACATCATTCAATGTTCACTTCTCTAATTTCTCATAGGTTAGGTGGATGAACGGTCAGCTGACTGAACATCGTCTTATTACTGTAGGTACCTACTGACATTGTTATACATGATGAATAAAGACTTCCTATTTTATTCTTCTCCATAGATGCAAACTAGCAGCACTGATTTAACAGCCATCATGTAATTACGCTAGTCCTACTTTACTCGATGACAGACGAACGGCTAACGGAACTACTTGATCAGTTCTGACACAATAGAGGAAACGTGTGCACGAAGATGAACACATCAAAAAAGGACCTTCTACATATAGGCCTAGGAAGATCAATGAAAACATCATGTGCAAGTATCAGTGTAAGAAAATGTGCAAAGAATCTAATTGCATTGTGCCAAAGTGTCATATTAATTAATGGGTAAATTATTTTTTTAGGCCTAGGCCTACGCTAGGTTATGGTCGGCCTAGGAACTTTTTCATTACCTGTAAATACACACTGGCGTTTCAGGTAAAGGAGACACTTCTATTTTAATTGCGACTAATCACGTATTGGAGACACACTTTCTTAGTCCCTATTATATAAATAAATAATTATTTTATTCTCCGTATCAAACTTCCATGAGGTAGGTGTTTTGTTGTTAATGATCATCATTTCATTTTACAGGTTCGCCAACTTACCCACAGTGCTTCATTCATATTATTCTGTTCCAATCAAGAAGGCAGTGAACTTACCATACTCGTGTAGCAATGCCGCCAACCTGTCCAACCTTCTGTCAAACTATTTGTAAATATGCCGTAATCAACACGTCTATTTTGGCAAGGATTTGGGTTAAATCCTTGCCGTGAATAACGTATTTGAATCAGAGTTGGTAGGGTGATGTGTAGGCCTATGTACTACCACCTACTCGTGTACTCGTTGTTCACCGTTTGGTGAACAAGTGTTTTTTTAGCTAGGGATGCCCATTTCTCTTTCAAAGGTGAGAATAAAATTGCTGCGAATGAATTATTTTTTTCATCAAAATGAATGGCAAAATGTTATAAAAAGGATTACATACTAAAACAGCAAGCAAGGACACATCAAAGACACATATTTTGTTTCAGAGTTTAGAGCAATATATTTTGCTTCATTAGATCTATGACTACCAATAACGTAACGGGACAAGCAACTTGATCATTTCCTTTCGCACCATGCGGGAATCAAAGGGATGCCGGATACTCAATTTACTGGTAGTATTATATATTGATTCATAAAAGTAATACGTGTGATGCACTCTGTGAATCCAGCTCTTGCCAATTGTATTAAGCAACGTTGGAATACATTTCATTTGAATTAGCCAATCTAAATTTTAAATACGTGTGTAAAAGCATTGGACCCCTAGTCAAGAGCCATACTGCCACATTTACCAATTGATAACTGCATTAATTACTTGACATCTGCGACAAAGAACAGAAACAATGCAAGTACTCAACTATGTACTTTACATTGAAATACGAGCTGAATGCGTACGTTTTGATTTGAAATTGCGAATCTCAAAAATGTACACTTCAGCGCGTCACATTTTTTGCTTCCATCATGGTGAGAAGACGTCCAATGTTGAAAGTATATAACTTACGCCATGTTGCTTATCCCGTTACGTTATTGGTAGTCATAGATTAGATGACAGGCTACACAAAAAATTGTGTTTGATTTGATTGATCTCTCATTTTGAAATTATTTGATTATTTATTTACTGGAATAGGCCTACTTATATGGAATATGTGGAACATTGTTTTGAAGTGTACAGCAATATTTAATTTGCTTCATAAAGTGAGTCTACTCAAAACTTTGTTTTGATTTGATTGATCTCAACTGTTGAAATTATTCGATTAATTATTCACTGGAATATTTTGTTCGGCACTCCCTTCTCAATAAAAATTCTCGAAAGCATGCTTCTGATGATGATTATTGTTTACCTCAGAACGACTAAGCACTAAGACTGAGTACATGAATGATTTTTACAACATAATGCACGACTCAACTAATCCAAGCTCAACTTGACAAAGCAGTGCCTCGACCAACTATGCTACACTAGTGTTGAAAGCCCGTTGGCTTCAGTGTCCAATAGAAGCAAAGATTTTTTCCATCAAGTACACTGATGGGGTATATTAAGTAAACAGTGGAGAGCGCTGTTATGAAAGGAATAATATTTTTGATAATTTGATCCCCTGAAAAATATCGCTCTGTTATAAGTTTTCTATATTGATACAGTACATATCGCTTAGGTACTGTTTGTGATGAGTAACCACATTTAGAAGTGTATAATGCGGTGATAAAATACGACAAATTACCTTGATATACCAGAATGTATATCTCTATTGGAATCAAGCAGTGTAGTAAAACTAGCATTTATCTCTGGATATTATCTCATTTATTACAGTTATAAAATGCATTTTTTTTTATCAAGGAATGATACTAGAAGTCGTTGCTAGATAAATATGTAGATATAAACCACTTTAGTACAATCTGATAGACCATAATATATAGACACTTTCATCTCTTTTTAGCATCATCACAACCAATGATTAAAGAGGACTATCATTAAAATATGTTGGACAACGTTGCTTGAATAATCTAATATATTGGCTGAACGTGAACAGCGATGTCACGAGAACTAATGAATTTACATAAACTCTCATTCTATTCAAGAATAAGCCAACAGCCTATGCAATATAGTATTTTAAAAAAAAATCAATATTATGTTCATGTCATGTATGATGTATGTATAATATATTATAAAGAAGAAGAATAGAGATTAATAAAAAACATAATACAATCATCCCTGTTGATCAATTTGTACAATATTTATGAATTAGTTAAAAAATAATATCAGTTACTCCCGTTGGTATCACAAACATGTGTCACACCATCGCTTGTCAATTGAGGATATTAAACTAGCTATCAACTGATTATATACATCCAACACTCACATACTCAACGCACATCATTTAAATATAGTATATACAAGCACACAATATACCTTAGCTAACATTCACACATTACTTAGCAAAGTGCACTTCCACCCGGTAAAGCTGATTCAGTCTTTGCCGCACTTTCCACACATTGATATCGGCATAGAAGCTCTGCCCTTGCAACAACGTCAAGTCGATGAAGGGCAGAACTCGGAAGCCGATTATAGAATTGTAGAAAACTGGGGCCCCAGGCAGTCAGTGTCCCTTATCCCCTTCCCCCCTTTAATTTATCAACAGGAATACAAATTTGCTAACTGTACAAATACATTATTATAATGTACTGGTGAGCAAGTGGTTTTTTCTAAGCTTCCTAGATATTAAATTACTAGTTCTAGTTTGCAATTGATTAACACTTTCACTTTTGTTGATGAGTACGGTAGCGCTTTTCCAATTAAAAGTCCAAGCTAACAAACAATGAGTAAATTCGATTTACAAAACGGGCAAAAATACCCGGTTTTCTATGGCAATCTATTCGCCGGCTTCGGTCAGCCACATTCCGCGCCGGTCCTAGCTAGTTATACAGCGTGACTTCTATATAGGAAGTGGGTACGAAGCCTTCTTCAAGGTCGGTTTGTCTTCGAACTCGGGTCCAGCCATCTCCTTGGTCCACTTCGATTATGCCAAGCTCTTCGCCGTCGTACATCGGTATTGAACCCTCGCTGGTGGCTAGACAGATACACATATTCTTCAGAATGAACACTAGTCATATTATCATCAATTTTTAGGAAAAGATAACGTTGGCTTACAATCTTTTCTCCTACGCCATCATTATTTGGTGGTAGGTCTGAATCCAAGTTGTTAATTAAAACTATAATGATACAAATTTTACTGTAAAATTTTCATGATAATTCAAATTTTGCTGTAATTCAAACAATAGTTCTGGTAGTTTTTAGCTTTGTGTTGAATATTTCATAAATATTTCAATAGTTCAAAATATCTATTTTCTGGTCCACTAAATTCCGAATTAAATAGGGTACCGGTAGCGTTTACTGCAAATAATTCCGGAAGTAATACATGCTAGTTCTATAAAAAATTTATATATATATAATATTTAGAAAATATTATATAATGTACCCAATACAATAATTAATTAAATATAACAAAGACTAAAACAGTCTAAAAGTTGCTAAAAGTTCAGTTACAGAGCTCTCGACTCACCTTCAAAGGGGTATAACGCTCGACAGATTCCAAGCGATGGCAGCACATCCATTGTCCCGGTATCTTGCTCCGGATCCGAGTCGGGCAGGCTCGTGTGGGACGTACCGAGGCCGGACTCAGGGCTGTTTGAAGAACTATGTGTACAACGATTAGGCAACAGGGCACAGTAAGCAAACACAACTAGGCAACCATGCTGACAACAATGTACAAGCAAATTATTCACCCTGAAGTTCTGGCAAGGAACAACAAGTATAAACATTCTCAATCTACAGAATCAGATAGGATTTTGTATTATTTTATAAACGGGGACGAGTATTTAAGGCTAACATTATCAAATTATATCATGCACACAGAACTACATCTGAGAAGCTATGGTTCAGTTGTTTACTTTAGGAAGACTTATGAAATGAAAAGTGTAAGTTACTGAATTTGTAAGCTGCCCATTGAAAAATTCCAGGCTCTAAAATAAGCACCTGAAACTAGTTCTAAACAATCCCCATTAATTAAATAAGCTTAATATTATGCTATTATAGTATATATTACGATACAGTATTTAATAATGGTCTTACCCATGAGAAGGGAGGGGAGTTCCAGGTGCCGACTGTTTATGGTTTACCGTTGGATTGGATACACTGGAATCTGAAGCCGACCGACTCAGCGATTCTTCTTCACCGCCCGATCCACCGCTGTTTCTGCAAATCACAATTCATTATCAAACAAATTCATTTTCTTCTTCCAACCAGAAATGCTATTAAAGATTACTCTAGAGGCATCCACATATAAAATTGTGCCTTGAACCTTGACAAAACTACAAATTATTACAGGTATTAAATCATTTCAATATGATAAATTCATTATAAATAAATAAGAACTTTACTTTTAGTTTTAGATACCACATTCTCCTGTAAGATGGTGGTGGTGATTGCGGGGCAGGGAGGTGGGGGGGGGGGGGGGGGGGGGGGGTGAGGGAGGCATGGATGACGGGCGGAGAAGGGAGGCGCACCGCCCTGATCATGATGAGTGTGATCATTGACACTTTGTTGTGCGTAAATCCCTTCACACTTCGCCATTCTGGAGGAGAACGGAAGGTGCGAAGGAATTTACGCGTAATTGGGTTAGTGCGTAGTGATGCTGTGCGTTCAAGGTATATGCAGTGCGACAGTTATAACAATAGTAGTGGGAAGTATAGTAACAACAGAGAGAGAGACCCCGCGCTTTAAACGCGGGGCTAAGGCTAGTTTAATAATGAAAAGAGAAGGAACGGCAGTTTACCTTGTTCAACGAGTCAATCACATGTAAGAGCACAGTTTGAATAACAACAAAAAAATGCAAGTAGAACTATATCACATTGATTGGTTGGGCTACTGGACCAGGATTATGGATTCAGTTAAAATTCGAAGTTTCACTTTTTAAAATAGAGTATGATATACGGAAAGATTGGATTTGAAAAAGAAATCAGAACTGTCCAAACTTATAGAATATTATTGCTAAAAAAATCTCAAGTAATCACATGATTATCTACATAAAACCATCTTCCCAACATGTCGCCTCGGATTTATCGAAAGAGATAATCTACCTGTGTGATCTGTGAAGATGGCCGCCATTAAGGTGGTGTCCAGGTGCAGCCCCTTTGTTCCTCCGGTTCGGTATGTTGGGTGACACGGACTGGCCGCTAGACCGGATGTCGTTCATGTCCTCCAGGAAGCCCTGGTATTTGTGTAGTTCTTGTCTGAGCTTGTCAAGTTTGTGACCACTCTCATTCAGTTGACCTTCGATCGACATCGGGTCTCCCAACGCGGGGTTCTGCTCGTAAACGCCTTTCATCTTCATCAGGCCATCTCTGTCACATGTCAGAACATTGTCAACAATGTTAATGAATAATAATTATTACCACGTCAGAAAATTAAAAACAATAATAGAGGTTTAATGGCATGGCATTAGGCAGAGCCAACCATTATTAAATGAATAAATTACAGATATTACTGTAAAAGCAGTCAAAACCTAGAACTATTCTGCAAATCTCTCTCTGGGTAAATTTGCATTAGACAGTTAACAGCTTCATAAGTGAAACGGCTAATGTACTGACTGGTAACAATATGTATATGTGTTAATAATTCTTGCAGATATGTGTGATGGACGGTGGCAAGATGCTCTAATTGTCTTCCTTTTCTCAAATACTTCAATTATCTTTGCATTTCTTCCCTTTCCCTCAAGCTTATTCTAGTCCCTTATGGTCCTCTGGATGGATCCATTCTGACCCATCTTTGTACATACCCTCTCCACTTCCAATCGATCCCCTCCTCAAGTACCTCTCTGTAACCCCTTACCCACTCTATTGCTCAGTTCCTCCCCACAAGTCAAGTTGTTCTTTGCTTGAAAAAAATTATAAGGCTTACAACTCTTTCTCTTTTCCACAACAGTTTCCCATTCCAGTTCTTCAATCATTTTTTATTTTTTCATTTACGGTTTGCCACCTCCTGATCTTCCCAGTACCCTTCTTCCAGCAACCCTCTGAATGCTATCTATGTTCTCTATGGATGTTCTAATGACTAATCCTATGTCGTGAGGGTCCCAGACTGAACCACATACCATACTCCATTGTCGGTGCAATTAGATATCTAATCTTTGATTTCAATTCCTGTCCTCTCAAGTTGTCTCATAATGAAATTTTGTGATCAAATCCCTATTTTTTGACAAACTCCTCACATGATCCCCCCCACCATACATTTCTATGTACGTACATTCTGGGATATTCTACGCATTCCACCTGCTTCCTCCACATTAATCCCTATTGTGAATGCTGCAATACTTTCATTATATTTACTTTCAGAGAATTGGGCCACCTTACATTCTCCTACATCAAGTCACATTCAGTTTGTTCTGACCCATTCATTAATTATGTCTAGATTAGTTTGAAGTTCCTCGGCCTCAATTTTCCTGTATATAATGCCATCATCTGCCGGCTTTCCCCCTAATGTCAGTCTCATAGGGAATGTTTTTGATTTACACGATTTGGAAACAGTTTCGTAGGATCTAGAAGTAACTCCAGGGCCGGCTCGTGATGTTTTTGCGCCCTGGGCAACATGTGAGTAGATTTTATAAATTCGAGGGCAAAGCTTGAGATGATACACGATCCTAGTTTGCCGATCGCATAAGAGAATTGGACACTTATAATACTCGATATAGAAAGTAAAGTTTATTTAACTGTTGTATTTACGAATGACAAATATATAATATGTAAAATTAACAGAAAGTGTAAACAAAAACAGTATAAAGACCATACCTAATGCATTAGGTACGGCCCAGGCCTACCCGGCGTACCCTGTGCGCACGCCTATGGTATTACATGAATGATCCTTCCAAAACCCATGCTGTCCCTTGAAAATTCCTTTCATTTTATAGGTAACTCTTTCAACCCTAGCCGGTACGGTAATAAACTGAATAGTTTGTTCCTAGCAGTCATATTCCGGGTTGAATAGATAAATAATCACCTGGCAGCGGTTTCTTGTTGGAGTTTTCCTTGAATGTCTTCAACTCGTTGGTGAAGTTTTTTCTTCCGCTGGTTGGGCGGCAAATCACTATAGTCCTCCTTGTTTTCACCACCGTACGATGAGAAGTTATTCTAAAAGAGAACAACCGATGAGTAATTCAACAACTTGATTACGCAAGCTCACACACTCAAGTTTACGAACCAGGGGGTATCTACTACTTGTCCAGTTAAAATCAAACCTGTTGATAATCCATAGTATCATTATTACGAACATAAAAACGCAGAATTAAGACACAGACGTCGCGAAATTATATTTTAAAATTAAAGACAATCTAATTTGAAAGTCTTAAGTGTCAGTAAAAAATAGAACTCACTGTCAAGTTATTTCATTATTACTAAATGGCAAAATATGTAGCCAAATTTTTACAATGTATTTATTTAATATTGCCAAGTTATGGTGTGGAGTGCCAAATCTCGAGTTCTGACATAGTGATACAACAATTTTAAAGTGAAAGAGAAATTAATGATTGCTACACTGTCACTTTTTCAAGTTTATATACTACATCCTATTCTATACGCATATCAATGATTCCATAAAAATGTCTTGTTTTTGGCATCAGGTAGCAACTGACAACCATACTTGAAAAACCAATAACAAGGATCTGTATTAATGGATTAAATCATTATTCATGATACATAAACAAATGACGCATTGCTCGGTTTTTATCTGGACAAGTTTGTTACATCGATTCGATGGTTAGCGGGTATTTTGTAATGTCGAGTGTAACATACCTTGAAAGCTATGCACACTTCAATGAGCTTCTGAAAGCATGTAAACAAGGAATTTTGTTCATCAACTACTACCAACCTCACAGAAAGACAAGACACGAAACAGAGCCGGCATCGAGGTGGAGTGGAAACAGATGAGGAAAAGTTAAAATCGATATTTAGTCTTATAAAAAAACTGCCCGTCAAATAAAGCAACATAGAGCCCAATAATATCTAATACGAATTGTGATAATTTGATGGAGAATTCCTACTTTTACATGATAAAAAGTTATAATATAAAATTCCAAGGATTTAAGAGAATATTAACTGATTTCAGCAAATTATAGTAATTAAATCGTATGATGTAATTGATTGGTAATGACTGAATCCAACGACGCTGAAGGTAAGTAAAGATTTTTCTTATGAAAGAATGTAAAACAATTGATGCGTAACTTCTATAAAGTGAAATGTTTCTTGGTGTGCAGTTTTACAATAAGTGTAAGGACAAAGCATGATTCATGGTCACAAATAACAGTAAAAGCGTTTGAAAGAGTCAATCAAGAGATAAGAAGCGTGATAATATTTCTATTGAGCATAATGATAAAAAAAGTCCTTTTGCACATGCAAGAAGAAGTGAATGTGCTAGTACCGTATTTGCAAAATACGTCATTTTGCATCAATTCAATCTCTATTTTATTACAGTAATTAAAGCCTGTGGTAGTGACAGTAGTGTATCTAGAACAAACTTGGGAACCTATAATATAATGCCAGCTCTGCTAGAAATAAAATAACAAAACACTCGTATTCAGAAATAAATCAGCAAAGACGTTCCAACGAGACAACGAATACAATGAGGCAGACACCGTGCAGACAAAACACACACGCACACGAATATCCATGCCATTCGTTTGTACTTACAGCCGTTTCAACGATCGTGGAGTCAACCAGACATCGATTAAAAGGACATCGAGGGGAAAGAGAGAAGAAAAATAAATCAATAAATTAATAAAATGTACACGGGTTGAAAAATAATTCAGAAAGACCTGTCGGAAAATGATAAGCGCCAATGTTCATCAAGTGCAGAGTGTATCAAGAGTTTGTTAATATAATGTTGTTAACATGATCAGGTCCCAGATTCACAAAATGTTTCATCCATTAAAATTGAAATGTTCTATTTCAATGTGGGTTCTACTTTTGCGACTTTCAAAATAACAAAGAAAACACCATCAAAAGTAATGGAAAATAAATATTGAAAAAAAAACAGTCCGTATGAGTTTTTAATACAGGTTATCCAAAATGTTAATCCAATTTTTCTCGTTTGTGTAGTCGATCCAATTTTGCTGCCATTCTGGTGTGAACCTAATTTATGAATAGCGCAAAGCCAACCGAGATAAAACATTTTACGATTCAGCAAAAATGTCTTTGTGGATCCAGACCCAGGAATAGAAAATATTAATTCCTCAGAAGTAGCCAGGCCCAACAGATTATCAATATGAAAATAAAAAGACCAAGAAATGAAAATAATAAAAGGAAACCTTCCATTACGAAAACTTCTGAATGAGACTGCCTGGCATGCTGCTCTGAATGAGAATGAGACTAATGAGTGCATTTTAAAAAAAAATGCCCTCAGTCTACGAGTGACTCGTATTATGTAAAATGCGCATACATGAATTACATCTAAATAATATCAACATAATTAAATACATTTATTAATACTACGTTGGCCCTACCATAACTCTACATATGAACAACGTTAAAAAGTGATTTTACAATTAAGTTTCAAGTAAATATTACATTTACATATGTACGAAATACCCACACAAAACATATCTGAATTGATGAAATGTATTCACTCTTGGGCGAAATACAGACGAGCATACGGTAACAAGGTAGACTAAGTCTAGTCTAACAGAACAAACATCTAACAAAATCACTAAATATACTAAAAGATCAAGTTGTATGTACAATTTATTCTCAAGTTTGAAACATTCAATACACCAACTAACATGCTAAATATTTATTTCACTCGATACCATCATTACTCAATAGCAAATTATCAGCGTATTCTTGTAAATACATTTTAAATGCATCATTCAAGAACCGAGAATGTTGGACGATAGTATTTTAACACTGACATTTAATTTCAAGTACCCATAAGAGAATGATCTAATCCAGCCCAAAATTTCAGTAGAAAAACCTAGGCTTGTAAATTTAATCCTCGGAAAACAGCAAGATGTGTGTTTTCAACATCAAATTAAGGATCAGAAGAAAACGTGAAAGAAATAATATACGAGGCGAGAAATATAAGCACGATGAATCAAACTTTCGATGGAAAAAAGATTCAACACGAAATTGAGATTTCATACGTGTCGATCAATTAGGATAATTACGTCAGAATTTGCTTTGAGACGACGGATTTAGTGAATCAAACTGTTCCTATCAAAGTCCACTAATGTGTCAAAAGATTGCCATACCTTATTCGAGCTGAATATTCCAAAAAGTCCAACTCTCTTCTTGAGTTTCCCACCGGAGATTGTGCCCTTCATCGTCATGGCCTCGGGCCTCAGCGTAGTGATTGCAATGTTGTTGGTTGGGGGCGGCGCTTCTCCATTCTTTATGGCACTGAGATCTTCGAATGGTATGTCGTCGGGTGGTTGGAAACCCGATTTGTAACGTTCTATTACCATTTTAGTATCCTAGAAAATAGAAAAAATCAATAAAATAAGTATAATGATAATAAATAATAATTGTTTACAAGTAGAATCACAAGCATATATTGGACATAGGCTACAGTAAAATCTAAATTCAATATAAATTACTATGCAAGAAGTAAATCTTCTGAAATTCTGCTATTCATTTGTTATTTATATTTGGTTTAAAAACAGTTCAACGATTATCAAGATTTAATGCACATACACTGAACGATTAAAATATTTACATATTATTGAGATCGTTCTATATACGTTCCCAATCGTGTTATGGAACTAATTAGGAGTCTTGGAATATTATTTGTATATAATTATAACTTGAGAAAATAACAATTTAACTATGAGGGCCTATTCAAACCTGTGCATTATAAATTTATATTATAACATTATGAATAAAAAGCAGTGCATATATAAAATATAAATACAGTGCTCAGTTGACCAATAGGCTCACCTCTTTTTCATTAATTTCCTCTGCAGCTCTGTCAATCCCGTCTAAACATACGGTAATTATTGGGAAAACATTGCGTTCTATTTCCACTGATTTGATCATGAAGTTCTTAATATTCTTTACTCTTTTCTCGTCTAATTCCTGTAGCTGGTGAAATACTTCGGGCATCATTGTGTGGTAGTGCTGATTCTAGAACAAAAACAGACAAAACAAATATTAGCATAACATAGAGAAGTACTGGTCATTTGAATGTCCCTTGATGTTCCCACTAATTACACTAAAACTACATGTAATATATTATGTACATTGCACACAAGTCCCCATTTAAAAACCATTCATTGAATATTTCAAATGGAATTAATTTGTGTCAATTTATAAACATGTAGGTGCTAGCGTTGAGTGTTAGCTTGAAGATGTTTTCTAAATGAATGCCATATTGAGGCTTAATATTCTAATTAGAATAAGTCATTTCGATTTCGTCAACTTTTACGGCCTGATAAGATTAATTTTGGAGGTACCTCAATATGGTTGCAGATACCATGGATGTAATTTTAATATCAAAGATGAAAAACCATGAATATTATTAGTTACACTAGAAGTTTAGGTCCGAATTAAATTTATAATGCAAGGATAATATATCTGCTTAAAGCATCACGTCTATAAACTATGCTTGAAGGTATTTAGCTTTCCATTAATTGAAACAGTTCAGTACTTGAAGGTCACAAGATTTGAAGTATTTACATTTTATAAGGATTCAAGCTGGGAGGCAATTGACCTCGTTTTTATGGTCTTAATAATACAAGAAAATATAATGAAACTGGATTTGCATGTCATTTCCTCAAGACTGTTAAAGAAGAAAATGTCTCATAGCTAATATTTACTAGAGGTAAAAATGAAGCTACAGCACTGCACATTTTAAAAAGTTAGTAGACCCACACTTGTTCAATCTGAACACCTTCCTTTCAGTTGAAGTTTTGAATTACTTATTTCACTACTACATCTAGGAAACATAACATTCTGTGTGCTCCTGCCTAATATAAAACTTTGAAATACTAATCGATTTTCTGTTTCAATTTTGATTTGACATAAAGTTAATCATCTAAATTAAATCTAGATGATAAGTACCTGTAAGTCATTGGCTTTTTGAAGCTGGTTTGCGTATTCTGTTTTCGCTTCTTCGCACTGTTGTGATTTGACGGTCATATTGTACTTCTGTTTCTCCACTTCCGCTCGCGACAGATTGAAATTGGCGTCTGCTTGTTGGTAGTTTTCGAGTGCTCTCTCTGCTTCCCTGAATGCTTTGTCGTAGTTCTTGCGCGCTCGGTCGAGGGACATAATCTGGTTGGTTAGATTGCCCATCAATCTGGCGCCTTCTTGCAAATACTAGAACACAAAAATCATCATTATCAAGTTGTCGACAAATGTTAAAAAATGACATCGAACAAACGAATTTTTCATGTTAATCACAATAACAAATAATGATAATTATCAACAAATAATGATGATTGATAAGATCTAACTAATTTGATTCCCGTTCTGATCTTTAATCTAATTTGACTAAACGAAGAAGTAATTGTTGAAAATAGGTATAACAAAAATAATTAACTGAATAATAATTGAATGAATATCACTCACAATACATGTCCGAATAATTGCGTGAAAATAAAAATATAGTCGTTGTCTACATGCTACTCAGCTGTGTTCCATTATTACATGAATACAATCTGCCAATCATTCGTTTTCCAAGCATGCATATCTCTTTTGAATGGAGTTTCAATACTATAGATAGATAAATAATCGAATGAATAATAAACGTTACACGATTAATTTAAAAACATGGGATTGCACGTCAATTTGTGATTCAACATAATGGCAATCTATAATCGACCGCTTCCCTACTACACTCGACTTAGTGTTCCTCCTATTTTAATGTAAGGTAGGCCTACCACCCAATGTCTAGAATCGGCTTTAGTAGAAATTAACATTGACAATATATTGATGACCAAAAAGTGAACCTTGAAGACAGTCTAGAATATAATAAATATTATAATATTTTCGTAGTAATACGCATTCACGTAATATCAAACATTTTATAAACATTACAATCGCTGTTTGCTCCTCAAACCTGAAATGTAATTGGTGATACTATGAGTATGGACACCACAATTCGTACACCACAGCAATATTGTTGACATTGAACAAAAAAATTGTGTGCTACAAAATTCCTATATTTTTTTTCATCACGGTGAATCTAGCAAATACTAGTTAGCTACAATTCAAAGAGAACGTACGTGGGACCACTGTTCACGATTGTTTATTAACGACAAAAAAAATGATATGTCACAGCAATAATTTGATTTAAATCTACCAAATTTTATTAAAATATAGTACAATTTACTTTGCGACCCTTACCTTTTTCCTATCATCTTTGAATTCCTTGGCGAGTATTGTGACCTCCCTGATAACATTGGCAGTCAAGTTTTCCGCAATAACCTCGTGTTGTCCTGCGAGGTCGTTGATTTCCGTCATCACATGTTTAAACGCTTTGCACGGGCTGAATCTGTAACAACAAGAAAAAAAATTGATTAACAAAGGTGAACATAAATGTGGAACTAGCTTATCAACGTTTGTACAGTAGCAGAACATTCACAGGGGCGCCTGAAGAGCGTATACCGGGATAAAGTCAACTCTCGGTTGTGTGACACGGGTTGTTCCAACCTTACCTGAACCCTAACCACATTTTACAACTATCCATAGAAAAGGATCAAGAAGCCCACGACCAAGTCCACTTTATTCTGGTAAAAGAAGATAAAAATAAAGATAAAAAGCTAAAAGATAAACAAACACAAACGACTATTGCTGAAGAAGAGTACTTCATGGCCCGTATTCTATAACTGCAAATGAAATAAAAGCGTGACAAGCATGAGAGATTATTTCATTTTGAATCATTTCATTTTGTTTCCTCGAGTTATAGAATAACGGCCCAGATGGGCTATGATTCATGAATGGACTTTAAGAAAATTTACCTAACCAAGATGTCGTAAATGGTGATACAAGCAGATCTCAGATCATTTTTACTGTATATTTTGGTATCGTTTGTCGTGGTATGACGACATTGTTTACTACAACGTGAGTACCAATAATACTAATGCAGGGAGTGTATGTTAGCCGATTATTTTTACATAGAGTTGTATGAAATGAAAATTGTTCCATGAAAGTAATGAAGAATGTCTGTCAATTTAAAAAATGTACTATAAACAATCTATAGTTATAAACAATAAGTATAGGCACAGATATGTGTAGTACTATCTGTTTCATCATTTATGGCCCACCAGGACTATTCTCTATACTCAGTTTAGTATTTCAGCATTTACTGGAGTGTAATGATAATAAAAATATTAAATACACTTCAGCTATCATCTTACCATCTACCAAGCAAAAGAACTATTTATAAATGATTTTTTTTTTGCCTTTTTAATGTTGAAATACTTCTTTCATAATATATTTATTACCTCTGGTGCACTACTTGGTTCCTTTTTGTAAACTTTGTATTCATTAGTTGTTTCCTTGTATAAAAATACAGCAAGATATAGATTATATAGATATAGATATAGATTATAAGAGCAAGATTATAGGGCCACTAAATAAGCTCAATGCCATTTATAGCCATAATAATCACAATACTCATGGTTCACAATAAATTACCAATATTGTATAACATAATTACTCATACAAAATATGGAATTGGATAACATTACAGAAAAGTGAATATATTTACGTGATGGTGGGAGGTGGAGTGGTATAATCATAGACCAATATAATGATGGGGAAACAGATATTTGAATTCAGGTTTACGAAAAAAGTGGTGAGGTTCTGTGATGATGTTAAGCAGGTCGATATCATAGTTGGTTAAAATTTTGTCGAAACTATTTAGAAGAAGTTCTTGAAGACTAACTGGTGAAGGTTGAAAGGACATTAAATTATATATTATATTTCTTCATTCTTAGTCCAAGGGGGCAAATGGGAGACTCTGTGGAAAATTCTTCCATCTAGGAAGGTGTAACGAGATGAGGGTGAAATAATGGGAGTTAAAATGACCAAGGAGAATTAAAATAAGGGTGCAGATGAATGAATTGTATTTTCTGATTCATAACGTATTAAAGGAGCATCTACGAAATCTACCTATGATGACAGTTATAAAAAATATCTCCATTCCTGATTTGTAGATATAAACAAGTTTTATCAAGAGCACTCGTATATTCCTACTTCTGAACCACACATACAGTTCCAAGTTTTATTACTTAGATCATATTTAGACTAGAGGGACAGGGGATTTTTACTATCTCAAGAACGAACCTTAGAGACAAAGAGATCATAATAACTGTAAGTCGATATAACTCATCAATCTCAACGCATTAAACGGCATAGTTTAGTTTACAACGAACATTATATGTATATTGAGAAAGTGAGTACTTGGCACTCAACTGATACCTGTACAGTACACTATGCAATTCAAACCAGCTTGTGCAGTTGTGCGTCTGTAATTCGACATTATAAGCATAATCAACATTCCTGCATGTGTTCGATTTATTCAGAAGATTTATTCACAAAAGAAATGAGAAGGTCACGCGAATGCAATCAGAAAATCACGCACTATTCGCACAATTCACATTCAAAAAGAGTGTACAACGAAATCATTAGAAATAATTAATATTTAATACAGTAATCACAGATGTTATATAAGGCAAAATTATCTCAATAATGGTACGAAATATTTTGATCAGAATATAGTAAAAAGGAAAAGTGCTACTAAATTAGTAATTGGCGTAAAATTAAGTAAAAAAATCCCCTCAAAACAAATCAATGCCGCGTTAGTTATATAATTTTGTATAGCTTTCTTGTTTTCATACAGGCCCAATATTTACATATAAAACAAAGAAAGCCATTAGCAAATGGCCAAAGAGGACTATTCTAGTCTAGAGATTTGAGTATAAAACAAAGGGTGAACAATGTACGCCTATATTCGTTAATAACGGCCGTATTACAATTGGTGGCATATGCCAGCCACGTATGCCAGATGGACAGCCAGTCAGCCGATTATGTCACAGGTGTTCGACTGGCAAGTGCGTTTGTGAAATTATTTCTGCACAGCCTGTACCCAGGGCGTGGAACAGAAAGACGTAAAAGTGTTGGAGATCAAGTATTCGAATGAGACGGATAATAATAATAAAGGGAGGCTGACAGCTATACCAAAGAACATTTATATTATACAACAAGAGGTGTGTTTATATGCTTCGAGTGACTGGACAGATTCCAACAGATTTTAAAATTTTGCACATAAGAGATCGTAAATTATGTAATCGATCTGTATGTTATCCATATGTATTATTGCCTCGGTGTTACATTATAATACAGTCGAATACAGACGTGGATACAATTGTTTCACTTTTTGAAATTTGCAACAATTCCGTAGCATTCACGTATGTATTTTGGGGGAAGTTGAGGCAAAGGCCAACACTGATCGTATTACTAGGCCTATCTAGTTATTTCTGTCACTGCGGAGTGTGTGTCGTGTTGCTTTGGGGAGTGAACAAACACTTCGAACTGATTGCGAATATATTTGAGTTTGAACTTGAAACCCTGCACGTGGGTGTGTGTGTGTGGATATGTTTCCATCCTGCACACCTATCATTAATCTTCAACAGAGTAAATCATTAGCATCCCTTTAGATTCGAAAAAAAATGTCTTTGGCAGTCACTGGGGATTACCACGAGAGTAACACTCAAAAATTAATACATGCTATAATGTACAAAACGCAAGAACAACAATTTTTATTTTAAACATTTTCTTTTTCAATCGAGAATTAATTATATGCAATGTCATTAAATACGAGTCATACTAATGTTGCTACGGTACAGTACTTCTGCTTTACAAAAAAAAAAAAACAGTAAAAACTAGTAAAACTTACAAATGAAATTACTGTGTATCATTAGCTGAAACTGGCACGTCAAAAACAACATTCAATTACCAAATAATATGTGTTTTTCGGTAAAGAAATAAAAAAACAGATGCTGCACCTAATACATAATAATTCAAGTCGTATTTAATCATTAGCATAATAAGTTACTGTAAATCACTAAATACATTAAATTCTTTGAGAAAAACTAATACACGTAATCTTTACCTATTCATAGCCTATCTCTCATGAAGTGAATTAGCTTTGTTATAGACTGAACAATGAGCGAATATCGTGACTCTGGCAGAAGTTACAAATATGAACAGCTTCACAAAGCGCTTTATAGGTGTCAATGAAGAATAAAAAGACTAGAAACATTTGCCATTGGGAGTTGTTACCTATTGAAATATCACGAAATATAATGTTGTCCAGACCAAATTCTTTCGATACACTTCACACAATATTGTGATTGAAAATCACGGTAATCTTTTTTGTTCCTTTCTTCAACATTATTTACAATCTTGACGATTACAAGCAAAAATCATCGTGTATAACCATAAAAACCCATCTCCCATCCCAGTATAACTGTGATTTTTATTGCTTATATAATAAATCTCAAAAGAAAACACCGGCATCGAAAGTATGATGATTTCATGATGATGACGGCAAGTAATGACTTCATACAGCGTGAGTAAGTACATGCATTTCGTTGCACATGTCAATTGGGTTATGGCTACGTGACATATTCAATCTATCCGACGAGGATGAGAAAATCTATCTCCTAAAGTTAGGCCACAAATGCGAACAATGGTCTCTAAAAATGTGTGTATGAAGTCACTCTTTACAACGAGAGATCGAACGAAAAACGACTAAAACCGTACGAAAATGATAAAAATAAGTCATCACAGTTTTCATAATTTTTCTGCAATAATTAGAAACATACACGATTAAATAACAGATTTAAGGGATTTATTAAATGATTGAACATAACAAATATAAAGTAAATATTTAAATAGAATGCAAATCCGTGCTTGTTTGTACTCGGGTTCATAGCCCTCGCATCGTAAGGTACGCCAACCTTACCTGGCATGGTATTTATTTAATATGATAAAACTAGATTGGTAATTACGTCTAACACGGCATAATAGGCATTGATGAGTATTAGAGACCACGTGCTACGTTTACGATCGATTAATACTAGTGGGAGGCACAGTGTGTTTATATTATTAACATCAGAAGCTACATATGGGGAATATACGGTATATTTATACGTGGGATGAGCAATGGCTGGAGACTCAAGTTACGAGCCGACAAACACTCATTTGTCGCGTGGCATATTAATACGAAAACAAGTACAACGTATATAAAAATAAAACGAGAGGAAGACGGGACTAGAAGACAAAAAATACTGAACATCTGCTTCTATATATGCTATAATATCTTGAATTAGGCTACATCCGCCGTAGAATGAAGGCTCGACTCATTACGGCAAAATATTAAGAAAGTAGGTGATGTGAATTGAAATTATATTATGTTGGTCAGCAAGTGTTTTTTATTCATACGTGTATATGCGTTATTTTTTTTAGGATTGATGCGTACCTTGATTAGATACTGGTGATAATTTTTTTAATACATTGGTTTCACATCGCTGTATAGAATAGATTAGAAGTTACAGCCTATTCGGTCCTAATTCGCATGAAAAAAGAAATCTGTATTGTTTTGGAATGAAAACTATAATATATAAAGATGATGGTCAAAGTATGGAATGCAATTTCAAAGTTGATTGTGTACAATATTTCCAACACTATGAAGTTATTCAAGTAAGTAGTGTCATTCAAGCTTAGATCTTTATGGCACTTTGGATTCAGGAATGTGCTAAACGCTGCTGTATATACCCACTTCTGAAGTTCTGTCGTATACCATTTACAGAAATAAAACAAATATCAGAAAAACGACGACTGAAACCAATCTGTCCCACTTTGCAAATGGTAAGAGGTACGAACAATTAATATTTATCGTTCCCACGGATAAATGTCTATACATATACATAATCACTAGTTGCACAAAAACATTTCATTTTAGCATCTATATATTCATTATATAATAGGAATTATGTAAATTTGCAATAGACCCAGTAAAAATTTCATCATGCTAACAATACAACACGGAAAGCAAGAATGCCAAGGGCGTGTGATCATCCTTCAAAACAAAAAAAACTTAACAAAACGTTAAACGTTACGCCCCGAGAAGATGCGCCTTCCGTTAACTTTCAGAGACACTATCTTGAACGTTTACCTCATTTCATATTCAACTTCCGTATGTTAAACGATTTATTAATACAATTATCATCAGTGCATGACGTGGTAAATTGCATAAGCATATCCGTATTAAAATAAAAGATTTGACAGATTAAATTGTTCATAAGAATGTACAAGTCATAATGTAGTTCAAATAATGTGCAGTACATTTCAAGTCAATTTTACATCTGTGGTACACCTGTATTTTGTTCCGAGCCGTTACGTAGGCCTATAGAATAATACAATATGGCAAGGTTAAACGTTACATACTGTTACGTATAAATTATACGCTGAATGCAAATGTGGAAGTCGAGGCCCACTTAAAAGTTTGAAAACCCTTTATTAACCATGTATACGAAAATAAAAGGAAACTTTTTTCTTCGTGCAGACCGAATCGTGAAAAATTTCTTCTGTGCGAGCAATTTCAGCATCGTCCATCTTCTATATTCTATCTTATAGCATACATTACAAGCGCAGCACCCGCGTACATTATGGTTCTCAACACGCATTACAAAGCATTATTATTTGCTGCCAGTTTGGTCAAGTTCGCATGAAATTGACCGTAGATGTATAGCTACAAGATTTGAACTATTTATAATTATTGATCCAAAGATATCTACTGCTATTGAACGTGGTTTCGATCGACCGTCTCAGCTTTGAATTACAATCAGGGCTTGGTAGTTTCGACGTGTGATAAAAATATTAATATTATCGACAAACAATTTCTAGCTGAGCACTGAGCAGGCACCGTATACAGGAACTATAGCTTCAACTAGCGACCTAGTTAAATCTGTTAACATTTTGAACAATTTTGACAATTGTCACTATGACAGTGGGCAGTTTAACCCATTAACAAGATGACAACGGGGCGAATTTTGACTTTGAAAGAAAGGCGATGACCCTAGTCCCGGATAAAAAAAAGCCCACTTATCATGCTAGAAAAACAACTTGAAATATCTTTCAAAAGCGCTCGACATCCATTTATTTTCGAACATCTATTAAATAAGACCGCGCACTTGAATAACCCAGGTTCGATACTTGTACAAACACATAACGTCACAAGTGTTGTATTCTCGGACCTAGTCACGTGATGCTAGCATGCGTCACACGACCGTGAACACGGGTGTGAAAAGAATGTTATGGAAGGGGTGACGGGGGAGGGGGTAATCACTGGTGCAAGTGATCCAGATTCGAACGACATGTATACACAATGTATTCTACTATAAGAAGTCAGAGCGGCCGTGAATGGTGTATGGCAATGTATAGGCCTACTCTCTGGAGTTATACTCGGCAAATACAGAACAATAGTTGATATTGAACAAATTGAACTGTAAATTATGTAAGTCCTATTACAATTACATCGTAGTTTACAATGTTGATAAGAAAAAACAATGAAAAAACGGTTTCACAATATTTCATCAAGTTAGAAGAATAACTTCACGAAAAAACATTGCAAACAATTATCAATAAAGTATTAGTTAGCATGACTGATCGAATGAAATCTAAAAGCTATATTATGGTAAATATCGCAGTAATTTCCACGATGCAAAGCGACCATAATCTGGTAATAGTTTTGAAAATGGAAGTGACAAACGAACGAAGCTGTCAATCCGGTAGAAATAAGGATAACTTAGTGCCTCTAGAGCACGATTGAAGGCAACTTCTTTTTACTTCGTTTATGTGACCTTTTGAATATCTATTGAAACTAGTCCTCAGCGTGTGTGTCATGGTCAAATGGGAAAGAACGGAAAACATCTGTAGAACTCGGCGGCTGAAATTTCCCTTTATAAAATAGACAGAGGATATACGTATATATTTAGTATGTTTACACTTTGACTGAGTCAAGTATCACTAAAGGTGTCACCGTTAGACTAAAATGATGAAATTCAAAATAGAATAATTATTTCTCATTCCGACGCCAATATATCTTATAATCTTAGTTATATAATTACAGTGCGTCGTTGAATCCAATACGCATATACAAACGAAGTCAGAAACATGTGAAAGGAATTGACTAAAGCCACACAGTAGCTCATATGGCACGCGACAGTCTCTAGTGATGCGTTGCATGACACGCATTATCATGCTGGATCACCTGCAGTCTGGTGCAGCGTGACGGGTCAACGAGGGGGAAACAAAAACCGTGTCATCACTTTCATTTCTCGGACAAACTAGAACCGAAAATAATAGAACAAAATAACAATCAATTGTCAAGTCATTTCTAAATTCGCACATCATCAAATACAGTTGTCTGAATGTTATTTACTTTTCCCTGAGAACCCGCACGGCTTTTTTATAATCGTGGTATTTAGGATAAGTTGTAGGTTTTTGTTTCGTATTGTTTAGGAAGTGTGAAAGTGAACGAATAGGAATTTTTGACTAGTGTAATGCGGCATTGCCTAATCAGGTTATTAAAGGCGGTTTATACACGTATGTGGCTGGATCACAAGACCAGCGACATCGAATGTTCTAGGACGGCTAAAGAGGGCATAGAAATCAATGTTCTATGGCCCTTCAGTACGAACAATCTTCCTGCTATCGGGCGTGTAAAGAACAATAAAACTGAAATTGAATGCATGCAGGTGAATTCTGATATTATTTTAAAACATTATTACATTACGTAATTCATTTCACATTTCAATTCCACTGGCGACGACACTTTTTGTTACGATAATTATTATAGCTAGATAATTGAGGATATTTTTAAAAAGTTGATATTATAGGCCTACATAGAAAATATCGAAGTGGTTTGTGTTTAGGTCATGTTTACCGTTACACCAACTGAAATTCTTGTCAAACCACAATAACTCCCAAGTTTGCTAATATGTCAATAGACTTCCGAGTGACCAAAACAAAGAGAGATTTTTAGTAAAAATACTAAATAGTATATACACTCGTAATTATACTGGTGAAAAATATACTTCCAAGTAGTCCAAGAGTGAAAAAAACAGTAACTAAAAAAAGTTAATTGGATACAACTAAAATTACCAATTGCATAATACAAGGTTTAGTGAGTAAAGTGATGAATAGGATAATGTAGATTGTAGAGGGTTTAACATACAGGTTATTCATTATAAGCAACGCTATAGCCGACGCCCCTGATTCCTCTCCTCAAGAATAGGACACCAACCGACACGCCTGTTCGTCGTACAAGGCAATATCGAGATGGAAACCCACGCTCGCCGATCACAATCTAGCTCTCATCACACCGCCATTATCCCAACTCGGCTGCTGAATATATTCTCGCCATACACGCTATATAGAGACAGGTCAGACACGCATAACAATTCTATTCTAATCCATGTTAACAATTCTATTCTAATCAATGGGAGAAAAGAATACCAAGAGTAGGTTTATGTTCAAGACACATCATGTTATGTATTGATATTCGGTTTAACGACGCACTGTACTGATGACGACGATCTACTGGTGTCTGCAAATCACATACGCGATGATGAAAGGTTATCTTATTATGTGCTTTTGGTAGTTGAGAAGGAGTCGGTCCTGGTCACAGTATTGACCTGAACGACAGAGGAAAACACACATTTTGCCTTATTCAGTGGAAACTGGAATATCTTGTACGCGAAAATGTTCGTTTAGTAACAAAAATTGTATAAGTCTGGCATTTCTGCATAAATTTAATGCTACTGCCATTGACTAAAGACATAAACTTTAGCCTATGTTACTGCTACTTAATGCTACTTAAAATATTTGCAATAATAAATCGATCTTCAAATGAGCAATTAATCGAACTAACACCCTATAGTAAATTTAATCAATAAATTTACAATGTTCAAGTAAGTTAGTAACCTAGTTGACGGTACATACATATGAGTGCATATACATAAAAAAGGCCAACACTATCCTGATCGTCACTGTCAAAAAAGTTATTAACCAAACTAACAATCGCTTCAGAAAAAAAAAATGTGTTCTTACGTTTGAATCGTTCACTTTGCCGAATAGTTGGGTAGATAGAATCAAAGTTATGCGGTCGCAACATGATGGTGTCTAACCATATACATACTCGAGTAAGCCTATATACCGCACTTGTTACCAGTAATGATCAATACAATTATCTGCTATGTTTGTACAAATTATGCTGATTGAGGTTATACTTTCCAAACACCAAAGATGTGGTCGCACTAAAAAAACGAAGAGGATGGAAGCAAGGATGCTGGTACACAGATTTTTTCAATGGTTCTCATTATAACTAAATATGGAAAATTGGAAATGTAATGAATAAGACGAAAAAAATATGGCCATTGTCTTTAAACCCAATAACCAATCATTTTTAATAATAGGTCAGTTTTCAAATAATTTATGCGCTACCGGTATGGAACAGAGAATTGTTGGGAGCAAATTCAAGTCAATTGGTTTAGCCATGTGATAACAAAAACATACCCATATTTTGTCCATGATTATGAAATGGAAAGTAGTTCTCAACTCAGTAATATAGGCCTGTATAGTTATGTGTACAACTACAATAGATATGAATACCATTTAGAATAAACCATAAACTATCAAGTGCATTAGAGCAAAAGCTTTCGCTTTACACTCTCGTAAGTTCAACTCAACTCAAAACGAGTTTAAATTGTGAAGGTTGAAAATGGAAGCGTTGAAATTATTTCAATCACTCGTAAAACTATTTTTAGCAATAAGACATTAGCATATCTTGTTTATTAGTAACAACATTGTGTAAACTCGGGCGCCATGCGTAAGCGGGATTAAGTTAGAGGAATTTTAGTTTAAAAGTGTGAAGAGAGAGCACATCTGCATCCGGCCGACATTGGTGAGTGGGCAAACACGTAAACTTGTAGCTAAGAGTAAAAGAGGTTCCGATCGACCGTTCGCTCACCTCACACCACTAGCGCACGGGTGATTCGCTACTTCATCTTTCGTGGTTACAAGTATCGCAGGCTGCCGTCTGTCGGACGTTTGAATAATCGGGTATATTAGGGGAACATTACTTGATTAGTCAGACGATGAATGTATATAGGCATACACAAATATACACTTATCAACAATTTCTGTTTAGAACACATGGGTTATCTACCTACGTACGTGTGGTTCGGACAAAGAGATATAGACCCAAGAGACTCGTGGGTTTTGAAGAAGATGGCATTCAATCTTCATGATATGACATTTCGTATGACGTAACAGTAGTGCTTACGTTACTTATACAGATCTCAATTTACTTATTGATGAACTCTTAATTCACGGTTTAAAATGAGTTTTACAGGCCTATCCTGAGAGAAAATCAATTTATTGAGAACTGTTTATCTTATGGATAATTGACCAAGAAGATGCAGAATGGAATTTTAGTTATTGTCGAAAGATGTTGACAAATATATTTTCGAAATGCAATACCTATATAATAATTTTTTAAAATACAAAAAAAAACGTTGCAATGTTAGTGTTGGAAATTATAAGAGCACGTGTTGAACCATTTTTTTCACAAAACTTGATACTTCAAAACAAATAGCCATTATACGGACATTTAATAATTCACTAATTCAATTATAAAATGTGTCATAAAAATAGGTTTTTCTATCCTTTTATTAAATTACGTATTTATACCAATGTAGTAAAAACCTAGCTGAATATGAAAAGTCAAGATAACATGCACTCTTAGTCCTCGGCCATATAGTAGGATAAAACTACGTATTGCAAGTATAATATATAAAATGCCACCAATACTATTACAGAAAACTCGTTGAATGAGATTAATTACATTACTTTCCTGCCTTTCCACTTATCAGAATTCTTATATTATAGAAATTGTACGAAGACCATTAACTTGTGCACTACATATACGACGAGTGGTATTTGTATTGACATGGAATTTGACTGGAAAGTGAGAATAAGTTATTTTTAAATAATAACAGGATCAATGGAGGTATACATACTTTTATCAGATTCGTGTTCTATATTTACAAACTTCCGAGGTATCCGTTAGGCTCGTTAATTATTGACAGTTGACAGTTAAATTACCAACAATGTCGAGATAATGCACGTACACTTCCGGTCACTAGAAATGTTTTGTAAACGAAATTTGAATTCAAATTTAAATCAAATCTAGACATATTTTGTCGCTAATTTTTGAGGAGACTGTTAGCGGAGTGCTAGTTTTAGTCCATAATTTGATAATCAATTTCATTTAGGATGTTTTTCTTGATCGACCAGTTTATGTGACCGCAACTGTACATACAGACAGTTGACAGATAGAGATGAATGCACGTACGTACACGCAACTGCAGCGTATAAGAATTAACTCGATTAGGAAAGTACGATCTAATTAGGTAAAAGGTCATACATGGTTCAAAGAAATAAATTACAGAAGCCCGGACTAAACGTCTGATAGAATTAGGGTAATATTGTTTAATTGGACCCTCGATGCCCATGATGTCAACTCGAAGCAAAGCACGTATTTGACGTAGATTCATAATGATAATAATTATTATTATTGCTTGGTATATTTAGTAGTTATTTCACAAAAACAAAAATGGCGAGGTACGGTTCAATAACTCCTATGCCCCACCTAATCCCAGTCATAGAGTAATCAAGATAATATAGGAGCTCCAATACAAAGAACCATGAAATAATAATGAAACATGAAATATAATGAAACATGAAATATAGTGAAACATGAAATAATAAACTATGGCCAAGTATTTATTTATTTTTCATTTAATTGTGGGCTAGTTTTGTGGCTATTGTATAGTCTATGCTTTATGTATGCTTTGAGTACATGTAAATCTAGGCCTACATAATGTTTACCATGGTCAAGGTACGTATTTCGAACTGTGATTATTCTGACCTTTGATATAGTATTTAATTATAGTTATTATAAAGTCAAATCAAGTAATATCACTAAAATAGGCATAACAAGTTGGGAATCATCATAATACGAAAAAATACGAGCAACGAAGTACGAGCACGAGTATAGGTATAGAGTATAGGTAATACGAGCACGAAATAGATATTTATTTAAATTTCTGTTTAAATATTTCTAAATGAGATGTCTGCAGCTTCGAGCTTTAATCACTCCAATCTTCAAAGCCTATAAATGATAATAGTGCCATTGCCACGTTAACCAATGTAAACTTGTCGTAGAAATAGAAAATCATTAAAAATAATCTGAAAAATATACATCCAGTATTGCTATATTTCAAACTGTTAACACAATTCTATCTCAACTGATTAGCCATGTAGAACCTAGTGGTCGTTATGAAACAATGCGGTATTGAACAGAAGCAAAGGTAAGAACACCTTGATCGCTTCAAGTATACAAAATAAAACAATCATTAATAATACTGAAAATACTGGTGTTTGTTTTGTAATATTGGCCAAACCGGTTTCAACTTATATCTGAATTTATTGTTACGTATCGCACGTTGTAAACATTGTGAATATAACTTTAATCCTATGGTCCATGTTGAAAGTTGCATAATACCACACAGACCTATTGTTTGCTCACTTTGCTGGACATATAAATAACCTAAGATTAAGCGATATACAAAATGTCTGAACACACATAATATCATTAGGCAAGTTTGCGACATTCTCTACATTATATATCAGAAAATGCCTCACATATTGTTGGCAAACGATGATTTTCTATCAATAATTTTGATTAATCTTGTGGACTTCCGTCGTCTATCTACATGTCTCATGTCTGGTTTATAATTTCCTACTCACTGCCTTTCAATCACATCATTTACCACAAACGCTTATTAATCTCTAAAACCAGCTTCCTAACCACGTGGTTCGACACGTCAACGGGAATGCCATGCGATAATGCAACAGACATTGCTTGGAACGAAACATCGGAAGTAAGACGAACGACTAATGCAAGGAGCATCTCCAGACTACAATCACGGATTTATTCATGTCTTGTGCGGTTTGGTGAGGTATGGTCATCTCCCCCTCTACACATGACAGTCCCCTCCCTCCCACACCGCCCACCCTCTATATAATAATCTCATTCGGGGAATGAAACAAGGAAGCTCCCCTCTCCCAGCCACAATAACTAACTAAAGACCCTGATGATGAATGAAATATCATAGAACACTAGACCTGCAGTCAAGATCGACCGTCTTCTTCACCCATTAGCACTAGCGGTCGAGAGGTCCGATCCCTCAACACGAATGTTGATGGGTCGAAACTTCCGAGCAATGATGACAATGGATGGGGGAGACGGTCGATCGGACGACAGTGACACGTGACATGGCCTCGAGTCATGCAATACACATAGGAGTCGAAAGATTGACCGACATGTCGAAAGTAAGAAGTGAATTAGGGGATGGCTGGGGATGATTCACAATACGATCACAGGTTATTAGAAGATGTCGCAGGGTGCAACAGAGGTGAACGATGAGATACTATGTTCGTGAATAATCCAGTAGCCCCAACTTGTTTTTCACAAAAATGTCTGTTTCTGACGCTAGATTAAGAACTTATACCATCGCATTTTTAGCCATCCCGATTTTTCCGACATTTGTTAATTTCCATCCTATACATACAGTAAAATCTCTGAAATTTTCAGCCAGAAGCGACTACAACTCCTTATATATGGAGATTAAAAGAAAATCTAACCTCGCTTATATTTGAATTTTATATACATAAATTAGTATCATAAATAACTGAATGTTCCAATTATTAGAAATCGAGAATGAAAGAAGTTGCTTCGAAATATACATTTCGTTAAGAATTTCATAAGATTTCTAGATTTTGTAGAGCACAAGAAATATAATAAAATATTATGGGGCACACTGCTCTAGGTCCTGCCTCGCGGGTCCTGCCATGTAAATCATTAATATTTACCATACTTGAATATCCACTAAAGACTACGGTTCCGAGCAACCGTTCCACTTACACCCTATAGTACTAGTGCGGTGGTTAGCGCTTCTTCTATAAGTAGTTGTTTTGGTTTGATAGCCTGTTTGTCTTCACGGATAAACGTCGATTCTCACTACGTAAATCGTTACATTACAGAAAGTATTACAAAAGAAAGAGTAGAAAACAAATGGTAAATTTCGATTTTCAATATATTATACATAGGAACCGGGCGTTTAAACTAAAATGGTAATAGGGTCACATCGGACAGAATACGTGATCAATTAATAAAGAAATGAGCGAATAAATAAAAATAAGCTGCGTTAAAAGCGCGTCAAGAAAGCGTCAGTGAAGGAACCTTTCTCCAGGAACTTGTTACACCGCCTAATAAAAGTACGGTATAAGAATAACTGATTGATTATCTAATACGTGAGTGATCATTCGTACCGCGCCGATTGACTGTTTTCTCATTATACTAGCATTAACGGTTGTGAGTGTCGCTCCGCCAAGAAATAACTAATGCATATTGGTTATTTTGATAACATAACTTGTATCCACGAGTGATGAAGTTCCGAACGACAGTCTTCCCGAACCTATACCACTAGCGCGCGGGTGGTTCGCATCTTCATATCTCGTGAATATAGATAATAGAATGGAGAATTTCGATATGTACTTACTGGTAGTCTTCCTCATCTTTCTTCTTCGGTTGATAATTCTTTACGAGCCGTCTGCAAAAAAGTAAAGAGCAAAAATTATTATTTTAACATAATAATGATGTAAAATATTTATATGCTATACATTATCTACAAATTGATATATGATTTACATCACGCTGGCTAAAGCTTATACTATGCTCTTGTCAAAATACATAGTTCGTCATAACGATTTTTATAAATACTCGACTATGCAATCTAGTTTATTATTTCGCATTTCATTCATTCATTCGGTTATTTATATCGTAGGCCCTATAACTTAATTTCAGGCTCGATTGAGATTATTGTGTGAAAACACTACGTGTTTCCACATAATAAATAATTCGTCAGAATCTCTATTGATTGAAGTTCTTGCTTCGATTCGAACGGCAATTCTATACATAAAAGAATCTTCACCCCACTCTCAATCACGCACACAATCACCTCATCCCTTTCATAGACCTAGGTACTGGTTTACTCGATGAATGAGGCTATACTACGAGCACGTGCCACCTATGGTGCTACTGAAACTGAATAACAAGTGAAAAGAGCACCGGTTTGTTATTAGAACAAGTGCACGTAATAAATACACAATTAAAATACAGGCTGTTATAGTTATTATTACCGATAGGCACTCACGAAAAGATCATTTAGAACATCATAATGGATACGTACTTCAGAACAGATAATATACACAATACATAGAGACTATGTGTATGCCTACATATAGCGTGTATTACACATTATTCAAAATAAATATTTCTCTTAATTATTCTCAGAAATACCCCTTGGCAACTTAAATTCCGTACATTGTTACGAAAGTTGAACTGTAGATTGAACGGTAAAACCAATTAAAATAGACTATGTGTAATAAAGTCAAACGTCTAAATCTGCCGGTTATGCCTTGAACGATTCTGGCAATGAAAACTAGTTTACTACAACTACAAGAGAACAAATTGGTGAGATTCCCTTATTTATAATCGGGTATATAATGAGTCAAGTGGACCGAGCTGCCATCGAATAAATGCGTAAAATTAGCCGGAGTTAATGAATGTATAGATTAGAGTAGTAAGAGGAGGGGCCCGTTGTGATACAGCCCTGCGGTTACAGTTTCTGCCATCGTTAATCACAGATATTCGCACAAGTTCGTGTTATCGCCATCTTGCACATACACACGTGACCTATGTGGCTCGCAGTACTGACAAAATAACAACAAATACAAATTTAGGAACTCTAAAGTAAATAACCGTCACATTTAGCTGCGTTGCTTACGCGCTCGCTTCATGTGATCCGGGAAGAGAGGGGAATATCAGGCTTCCCACGTATCATGACGTACGACCATTGCGAATGGTCGTACGTCAAGATACGTTGGTAATCGATCGGAGTAACGAACATTAGCTCATCGAACTAAACACCAAATCACCAACCTCCAAATTCCGCACCGAATCAAATCAACCACACCAATCCAAGAATAAAACGGCAATGGTTAACGGAATACGGAAAGGAGATGAATGGTTGTCTACCAATAACACAAACCTATACATTACACTAAAATTATTGTATTTTTAGTTTTACATATTATGCAGTTTCCAATTGCATAACGAATCATATCTCAAAAGAATCTATATAGAATATAGAATACTAAATCTCAAACCAGGTGTCACGGGCAATGATAACAGAGGTGTTTTCACCTTGTTCTGTTGGTATTTGTTCGGTTAAGCGTTTCGAATCGTACTTGAAACAAATCTATACTATGACGGATCTATTGTATTGTATTGCATTCAGCCCGTAATCACAATACCCGTGGTATTACAGCGCACTGCTAATCACGCAAGATTCAATTACCAGGAACTGCATCTAGACCATAAACCTGCACTAGTAATAAGCTAGATCATGTCTACTTTGTAAACAAACTTATCGCACACGAAGAAGCTATACGACGGCCATTATGGGAGTGTTATATATTAACGATATTTTCAACCGTTTATAATTCAATTACTACGCTTTATACATGTAAGCTACACCGTATCTATTGTATGTTGTTGTGCATATATAGTGCACTAGCTACTGATTTACAGCACCCATAAAATGTTCGGGTACAATTACCAAACACTATCCTGTTCCAAGTTTGATAAGTCTGCGTATCCAGAAATTTTTTAATGGTGAACAGGGATATATATTATATATTATTATATAGACCTATCATATATATATAATTGAATATAGGCCTATGTTACGAGCGAAAGATGCACACTTTCACAGTAAAAAATATTCATTTGAGGATGGCACGTGTTTGTTTCAGCATATGTGTATAGTCTACGTGTACGTATAGGCTATAAACACTTGCGGTCATATAAATTGACCATTCCGAAATTTAAATTTGAATCAAGTCTGCGTACATTTTACTAGTAATTTTTTGATAATTCACATGCCATATGTATAGAGTGTATGTATAAATTGTCTGCTAGTTTCATGTGAATATATTTCTCCAGGATACATTTTGATATGGCCCGATCGACCACTTTATGTGACCAAAAGGGTACACAATGTTTCATATCATCATTATATATATTATTACAAAGGAATATATACAAAATACGTCGCGTTAAAGCCCTGATCTATAGTTAGAAATGGCCCAAGACTTGCTTATCTCGATCCTAAATTTGATACAGCTACACAGTTTCCTAATTGGTAGGTAAAAACTTACTACATAGGTCCAAGGAAATTTCCGTTTCGTTCTAGACTATGATTTTGTAGATTTTCTGTACCCTAACAAACTATTTCACGAATTTCCCACACAAACCCTATTTCCGTTTCTTCTTCTTTACTCCAAAGCTAAACCATAGATTATGGCTAAACCAAGAACCGAGTAAACCATGTTTTATTTATGTGCTGATCGTCACTGATTCGTGGCTGAACATCTGGCAAATATACTGCAACGAAACAATTATTGTGGCAGAGACGGCTCGGTTCAATCCCCGGTCAGCACATTAGATAACTCAAATATACAACTGTACGTAAAATCAGTGGTTGTGATCGACCGTCTTCCCTATCTGTTAACACCGGCGATGAGAGGTGTCGATTCGCCAAAAGAAGTGACAGTATCGTGAGAGGATGGTTCTCAGAGAATTATTTACAAATTATGTAAGGATGACAATCGAGAAAGATGCACCAACATCTGTATAGTATAAACGTCTCTCATCAAATTACTTAAGTAAAGTTATATAAATATATTATTTAGTGACTAGCAGTCTCGACGGGCATATAATAATCTATCTACACTTATATCCACAAAAGAAAAGGTTATGTGCGAATAACCACACAACTAATACGGGTGATTCGCTTCTTCTTTCGTGGATGCCAGTACAATTAATAATTCTTCAACTTTTTTCATCAGTATAGAACATTTGATAATTGTATAAGCGACTTCTACCGCCAATTGTTGTGAAATGCATGTGCATAGGCCTATATGAGTATCATATAATATGATGCAACGTTTTAGACCTAACGCGCGGCGTATCCGACAGAATGGAAGACACTGGTCAATGGTCAATGAGGCAGCAAATAATTTTTCATACTCATGTATTTATCTCAATACTATAATAGATCTAATTGAATGTTGTACATGATGAGTTAACTCATTTGCCTTCTGTGCCTGCTAATTTCTACAACCAATTAGCCCCAAACATTCAAAAACATGCATCAACAAACGCAAAGATGTCGACATCAAACTGTGCTTGTATACACAAAACATTAGGGTATAAACGGTAAAAAAAATCCAGTATATATATATATATATATATACACACAATCGACAGATGCAGTCTCTCTAATAAAGCATACATATATACGCAAGTTTTAGTTGTTAACTTGTTACACTTGTATGAAAAGTTCAGAATTGCTTTCATTTTAATAACAACAAGAAGACGCTGCATAGTTGCATCGACTTACAATGTAGCTGCATTATTGTACAATCATCTGCACAGTCATCCGAAAAACAATGACACGTTAATTATAAAGTTTACATGACAAATTTTCCTTTCCTAGTAATACTGAAGCACCATACTGACTATTTGCTGAAAATGGTAAAATACGAAAATTAAGAACTTCCTAAATCAGTTTTGAGTGATATATAAGTATATATATATATATATATATATATATAACAGAACACATTTCTTTCATGAGAAAATCGAAAAAAAAACGACATGGGAAAAAAAATTAGAACTAGAGTTCGAATTGCATCCATTGGCAGAAATTGAGCATACAGTATTATAGGTATACGTTCAGCAATAAAACATGCAGGTTATACGAGGCACTATTGTGTGCCCCCCCCCCCCCCTTCCCCACCGTCACGTGATCCCAAACAGATCTACTTATAGCCAACAATAGCGGACGTGCATGAATGTTACTGCTTTATGCGACACCATACAGCATAATCAACATCATAATTAAACAATATAGGTGGACATTTTCTGTTTTACTTCTCAAGTTTATGCGTCGAGATCTACACGATCAAGTCGTCTATTTTTCAGTGCACCATCTCAGAACAAAATAAAACAAAATATGACTGAAAATTAGTAAAAATGAGTAAAAAGTAAGCGTTGAAGCCACCATAGTTCTGTTCAGTCACTCAAGGAATAATGAATATGAATTCAAATGGATAATGAATTCAAATCGGACGTTGGAACGAGTTCCGCATGCAAAAGCCATAGGATTTTGTAAAACAAAAAATCATCCATTATCAACTCGTCTGTATACCCTCAAATAACGTGGCTGTGGGTGGGGTCGACCGTTAAACAAACAATCATCAAGGCTATGTAAACTGCTGATGTTAATTGTCTATTATCTTTTGATGGTTGGTTTTCGGATAACTATGATTTGTAGAAATACATGGTATTGCTTTTTGCGAGGATATCACGAAGGCTCTGTCGATTACACAAGGGGTATGAAACTGGACTATGACGAACAAGTCTACATACACTCTTAAAACATGTTTCAATCATGTTTCTCCCATTTGAAGTGCGTCAAACCATGACTGCATATATGGCTACTATGGCCAAGATATCTATAGATAATTATACAAAGAAAATGCATTGGGAAAAAATGTGATAAAACTGATAATACTTGAATTTTTTCTCTGTGTCATGTTTAGTGTGAGAACAATTGTGATATACTTAATAAAAGTTGAAAAATAATAATTTATAATTAAACAATTGTTAATTGTATACGCCTGAAAAAAATCATAAAAATCGTCATAAAAATGATCTGGAAAAACTCGTGAAAAGTTGATCTTGTTACTATACTTAGAAACCAGATAATATATCCATCCGTATACCGGCTTCATGGCCTTTAGGTTGCTCCCAGAATGCAGTTGTCTCATCAGTTATAAATATTAAACGTTAAATGGATTGAATAATATTAATGACAATTCAATAAAACACTGCAGTAAATGTCAAAGTAAAATTTGATTATTAATTTGTCACACATAAATGTAAATGTTATCACAAGGAACCCTCTGACACCTATTTGTCACACAAGAAGAAAATATGTAACTATTAAGAAGCTCCATTTCTCATACCCAAGTACAGGTATAATACACATTCCTTTGCCAATAGTACTAATTATCACGTGTGACGAGAATAAAGCACTTGTTGGGACGTGCAACTTACAATTGGAGAAGCATAACGCCCGATTACTCATACACAAGCACGCCTTGTTTGTACAGAACTTTTACCGTTTACCTGAGACGTCTCAATCTTCGTGGAAATATGTGAGTCAATGCGATTCCAGCTTGCTGTAATGTCACTGCTATACGAATACGGCTTCGATCAAGTTCAACTAAATGAATAAGATCCGATAACATAGAATCGGATCGGAATAAGAGTTTATAGATAATACGAAAATATTCTATCGATATTCATAAACGTGCAAGAATAGGCCTACAATAACTTTACAGACATCAATAATTTTATTTTTAATAAGTTATGACTACACAAAACAGTAAAAAGTAGTGTTTTATAATTAACCTCTTCACGCGGATCGGGTGAATAAAATATATTTCAACACAAAAACATATTATAATTTTTGGTGGAAGTGCCAGGTTGAGAATATGAAAGAAATGCAATTCATTTTCAGCTAATACTAGGTTTTTCCAATTTGTCACACACAATTTGTCATGGTGTAATTGGTCAACGAAAATACTTTATAATCACCATTTATGAACTATCAATCATCATACGCCAATTATTAGGCCTAGGCCTCTATTTGAAATGAAAAGTATCGGTAGACTCATGATACTCAAATAATTCTACATTTATTATTAAAATGGATCGATTTTTTCATTCGTGATTCAAAATATATTTTCCATCATTATATAGGCCTAATGCCTGGATGTACAAACTGTTACTCAGGCGATAGTTAACGGATTAACTTTTTTGGTCACTGATGTTATTTTCGTACCTCAATCAATAGTTAGCTGATTAATACTATAACTAAGAGTTCGTAAAATCAGCTTCAAGTCTATTTTGCATCGAAGTCGTCAGGCAATTATTTCCATGTCAAAGAATTTACTCCAGACATCTAATTCGCCACCATCAGGATAATGGACAAGGATAATGGCATTATACATGAAATTGTTCGGCACTCTTTAGCTAATCCAATGCTAAAGATAGACTTGAATTGGCTCGGTAGCTTGTATATGTAATACAGTCATGCATGACACGAATGCCAGCTGATTGATATGTGGGCGTGGTGTGCAAGTCGCGAGAACATGCGACTTCCGATTAGAATGAGAGTGGGAAATTAGGGGTGAGTATTAAATATTGGTTGGTGCATTTCGATATTAAGATTTAGACGTTTCTAAAACGTAAATAATTTATAATTATAGTTCCATGTTTACTAGTCGTTTACTAGCTGCCCTGATAAGTAACGACACCACTAATTGGAACTTTTTTCAAAACAATTACTCATTATGCAATAAATATACACCAGCACATGGCATTCCTAATTTGTGATTAGCTAATGACACAATTATATTGTCAATCTGAATTCTACCATCATGTGTGAAAGACTGTAGAAATAACGATTTTCCTCTAAGGAATCAGAAGTTTCAGATCAAGGTTCGATCGAAGATGTAATTATAAAGCATACTGGTATAACACTTACCAAGTTACCGACATGCTTCAAGTTGTAACTTCTCTACTCTCAAGTCAGTACAGTCGTTTAAGCAAGTCAACTCGTCGATCTAAGACAGCTTATCAAATCAATTACTCTCTGTTTACCTGCATGTTTAACAAGGAACTCCTAATCCTATATCCTACTAATTATCAACAGAATCGGTTAGCGTACAAAAATTCTTGCTGGCGTTTAATTGAAAGGGCGTTGACACATTCTAGATATAAGTACTATGTAAATTGAATAATAAAAATGAAAAATAATTACAATTAATATTTCATGGTAAATTTAAGTTCATCTTGCCAAGCAGCGAATTCAAACATGACCGTCGTCGTCGTGCTCATTTTTCTGCCTCGGAAGGTACAGGCCAATACTCCATAATTAATTACAATGCTCGTATCAAGTGTATAGAGAGTAATCCGGATTTAACAAGGAGACAGGAAACAGCGTAAATAAACTGATTACTCAGTCATCAATTAATTGTGCACAATGCATGAAACGATATGCATCGTCTTGTGGGCAGCGTTGTATATGCACATGAGATGCGAACCACAACAGCGCCAGTCGGAAATAAAGTAAATAATATTTAGTTTTAAATCATAACAGATTCACATGTTTAGTCAGAGAGTTTGCTGACAGGTAGATTGGCGTATAGGTAAAGAGGATGCTGAAGAGCGTATACCGGAATAAAGTCGACTCGGTCGTGTGTGACATGGACTTCGGGGTACTTGTCACATTACCCATACCACACAACCGAGTCGACTTTATTCCGTTATATGGTCTTCAGGCGCCCCAGGTAAAGATGAAGCTTCCGGTCGACCGTCTCTCCTCCTTACACCATTAGCGCGCGGGTGGTTCGCGCCTTCATACCTTGTGAATGCACGGAGAACTAGAACTATTACTAGACACTTTTGAGTTACATTCTTCGTTATTTTTTTCATTTCTCATCGGAGGTATTCTTCGGTTATTCTTCAGTTCTGCTCCAGTCGGCACCCTGGTCAATTCATCTCGCTGCCATCAATTCTTTATCGACAATGCTAACTGTCTAGCATAATAATTCACACAGTTCTCACGGAAAGACCTATTTTAATTCTCCTAATGCATGATTATTTTGATCTTGATTGTGATAAAACTTGTTTTAATAGCTTCGCCGAAGTCCACATGGTGTTTCATATTGAACAACAGTGCCGCACAACCATTACTTCCATTTTCAACGAATGTATAATCTTCTCGTCTCTCGTATTCGTTTTGTACTTTTGTTGAGTTAATCTATGCTTCAAACTAGGTATATGTAGAGAAATTGTTTACTATCAAAACAAACTACATGTTTTACTTATATATATATCCGTCAATTTAAATACAGCCTGACGATTTTTCAATGACCGTATTGGAATTCGAAACTGAATGTATAACTCAAAAAAGTTATTTATTAAAACTAATCGACTACTCCTACCAAAAAACAATAAAAATAACTACACCAATAATGGCATATATCATGGGTCGCCTTTCGTGCCGATAGTACTGCCATCTTTTCCAATGATACCACTTTTTAAAGTACAACAAACATAATTTATGTACTCATCAGATCGCATTTCGTTCTACTCTAGTTCATTTCTTGAGATTTGACTGGTTTCAGTCCAAAAGACAACAATACGGACTTGTTTGCATGCATATTTGAACGAGATTCGAGCTCAGAGAAACAAAGGGATATTAAAAATGATCACATACTAGCTACAGAGAACAATTTCTTTCCTACTATACATCGATACTGTCTAAACCCACTTAATATATAGGCCAAAGTAAATATTGCAAAAATAATAAGCAATTAATAAACATTTGTGGGCTGGAGGCCGAGCCAATGAATACTTAGGTTCGAACTGAACCTTTGGCGTTAAGATGATTATTGTTTGTGTAACGACCCCACCAACAGCTATATCATTTGAGGGTATTGACGGTATCTGTTTTCCAGACAACCCTGGCACCGGCGTTACATACATCTCCAAAACTGTAAACCAACTTTCGTTGAACACTCATCAGAATTCATACCGCACAATTTAACCGCTTGTATAACCAAAAAAGGAAATGTAGTTCAAAGGTATACTCGTTCTAGGTTGATGAAGTTCCTATATCTATTATAATGATATGCGCTGCATTATAGTGAACATAAAACTGTTCTGACCGACAGCCTCCTACACTCGCCGTCTCCTTCAAGCTGCTCCAACCGCGGCCGCGTTATGCATCCTCCATCTCATGCAGTTCTCGGTATACATGCAGTTTGCAGCTCTTCCCTCTGACCATCTACGGTCGAGCCGTGGCGGCCGCGGGTTCAAGGATGCTATCACGACTCGATGCTAATTCCAACAAGCTATTGGCTTATTCTCTCTTCTCACTCGCTCACACACTGGCGAAACAACTGAACCGCGTTGTTCAGACGTCGCCTCTAGTGACGTCACGCAGGTTTATCACATGGGTGAACATGCAGAATCAAAGAGGCTGTGAAACGGCTTCGCATGGGATGCAGAACCACCGATCCCGATAGGTGCTTCCAACTGAGTGATGTTGGACAATAACAATTATAGGTTATTGGGCTACGAATGAGCGGTTGGTGGATAGATGTACGAAATTCAGAAATAGATGGTCCAAGTACTTCTCGAACTCACGCCCCAGTTAGCTTCGGTTTCCAAAATAGTGACGCGAGGTTGGCTTTCCGCTGGATTTCATCTAGTCACAATAACGTGGTGGTATAATGTGATGATTTGATTCGTCCAATCTATTTGGAGCATTTTGGATAATATCGATTAATAGATAGTAATATATATATATATATATATATATATATATATATATATATATATATATATATATATATATATATATATATATATATATATATATATATATATATATATATATATGTGATTTTGTTGGTTCGTTAAATCATTACTTACACTTTGTACAGATTGATTGAATCGATCTGTAAAATTCAAGGTGATATCCCATGTACGAAAGTTTGATTATTTGGTCATACGATGCTTCTACCACGAAAGGAGAAACAAATGAGCCATGAAGAAGGTTGGATTCGAGAAGTGGTCCATCGACTCTATGAAATCTATCTAATCACTGGTTACGAATGAAAGTATACTATAACTACTTCTATGCTAGATGTATATACAGCTATAGCTGATAGCTATAGGCCTAAACATGCAGTATGTATACTGTTATTACAAGAGAATTGGATTGAAAACGTAATTGAAATGGGATGGAATCAAATTGTCAAAACATACACCCTCCGGACAGAGAAACCTATGTGGAGAAAATACAGAACTAATATAGAAAAAAAACAATCAAAACTTGAGAACTCTATTCTAGTTTTGTAACTGCCACAAAACAGAACAGAATATGACTTTTCCATCAAAAAAATAATAACACAAATTCAATGTCCAAACCGGTATGAATATTTCTAGTAGCTGATAATAATTATAAAATATACGCACAATTATTTCTAGTGTGAGTAGAAACCAATGATAATTTACAGCGCATTATTTTTAATTATTTACTGTATTATGATTTCAATACAATTATATAGATCTCTGATCTGAAAGTATCGTATATATGTTCATCATAATTTACAAAAATTACTATTCGATCAGACAAATCGTAATCCGCGTACCACACATTTACAATTTTCGAGGTTCCTCGATGCCATTAAAATGTACGAAACGGAAACATGGGACATAACATGAGAAACGGAGTGGTGTTAACTTTGAAGTAAACCCACCCGAAACCAAAAAGGGGGTCCGTGCTAGAAGCTATAACCAACCAATTTAGTAACAAGTTACGAAGTGTGATTTACTACTGGAGGGAGTGTGCTTTGCCACACACTTATACATTTCGCAGTTGCACTCTACATATACTATAGCTAAGAAAACACACATGTCTTTCCTAGAAACTGTTCTCGTTTCACAGATGTGCATCAATAAGAGTATAAACACAGATGCATCTAGTGTCTGACTGACCTACGACCTATGAGGCTCAATTTGTTATCGGACATTTGTCTCGCGATGACCCTTGACCGGGCACGAACAAATTGACATTGTAGATAAAATAACGCATCACTACTAGATGAGACTCCCCTCTTGTACATGAAGTAATATCGACCTGGACCGGACTATATTATGTCTTATTGGAGTATATTCTCGAGATGATTGTAACGATCTACAGTTGGGTAAACGATAGGGAGGTAATTCGGGGGAAGCACAGGGGTGGGGAACTCTATTTTCAACGTGTGACATGAATAAAAAACGCAATAAATAAATGAATGTTGATACAAAACTGAAAAATTGACAAAGTTATGATATAATGTATTGGGATACGTCTTGAATGCGATTTCTGTTTAAATTCCAAAATACACATATAATATGGAAATGAACGACAGTTAGAGTTAGATAACGCCCTTAATTAATAAAAGGTGCAAAATACACCAAAATATTAAAACGATCATACAATAAAATTCTAACGTGTATCCCCCTTACATTGTTCACCCCTGGCCTATCAGGTAAGTTATACAGTGTAAGATTCATTTCATAGCGTATCACGAGAACGCGAGCGAGCAAGGAAACGAGGGTGGTTTCTCGACTGGCTCGGCTAGGGGATGTCACACCGTGGCACCCTCACCGCGCACCCCACCCCTGACTGACTAACTGATCAAACATTATGCACACGGCTCAGAATTCTCGAACAACCCCTCGGCCGAGCTAAGAAACAGGAGACGTGACGTCTAGCAAGATGTTGCTGGGAAGAGTGAGTCAGCATCCATCTGGACCGCAGTGGCGCTACGGGGGACGAGGAGCCATAGTAACTGAAATTGTATTTTTATAAAGTAAAAATATTGCTTATAATATCGGTGAAAGAAAAGCAGTTGGTAGGTTTTTATCGTTAAATCGACGAGACATACAGTAACATGTTTTCAACGCCTTCAACACCCCCATGAATCTATAATATTGAGGAAGTAATAAAAGAGATCTTCTAGAATACAATTGGCTTATATCTTTTCATGCATATTAAATTGTGTGGAGCTTTGAATCGTAAGTTAATGTGATCTATGTGAAGACGGGTATTATTACATTTCTCGTACTTCTCCTGATAACAATTCTGGTTCTGTACTGCATCAGTGATAGACGGAAAGTAATGGTGAGGGTTTCAACTTGGGAAAAAAATGAAAGAACAGCTTGGAAAATAGGTAACGGCAAAGAAATTAATTAGAAGGAAAATAAAAAATATGTTTACACCCACCAAAAGAATACGACACGAGTAGGCCAACTGTTTTACATATAAAAACTGTTGTAAGTTGTAACCAATTGAGTCGATACGTACAAAAAACGAAACTAGCTTTCAAGGTGTGAATAAGTCGAATTGATAAGTATGGTATTCAAAAGAAGGCGTAGTAATAATTTCAGCAAGAAAACTCGGATAAGAGTAACAAACGACAAAAAGCGGCTAACCGAGACTGAGGTGAGTTGTAGTAAAATGTGTCACTTGTAGCGTATACACAACCAAGAAAAGCAAATGAATTATTTTACTAACCGCCTGATAGTGTGAAGAAAGTAAAGGAGAGTTAATCCCGGTGTTTGAACCTTGTGTGAGATTATTTTTATGCTATTTTTATGGTCCGACTTTCAACAATATATTTCAGCTGTGTATACCCTACTGCCTATTCCCGTACTGCCAACACTAATATTTTGTCTTATACTGCTCTTCTACTTCCCCCAATTCACCTCCAGAACGCGTCCCGATTTGGCTACCCACCCTTTCCACTACAAGGGTCAGTGAGGCAATACGAGAAACTTTTTTGGGGTTAAGTGTGGGTGGGGGGGAGTGATAGAAGATGTGATATAGGGAATACAGGACTGTTAGTGTTGTCGATAGCAAGGTCATTTTGCGCCAATGTTTATATCCGTGTAGGCCTACTTTGCCATAGAACTTTCAACGTGTGTGGATGTTTCAAGCATACGGGGGAGCGGGAAGAAAGAGAAAAGTGAGAAAATGATATAAAATAAAATAATATACGATAGAAGAGGAGAAAGTGACAAGAAAATGAAATAAAATAATATACAAAAAAATGTTCAAAAAAGTTGCAGTAGGACGGGAATAGGCAGTACGGGAACTGGCAGTAAGGGAATATACTCCATATGCCTACCAGGCAACCAGCACAGATTCGTTCGTCTTCGGTTGGTTTATTACCAGTTTAGCTTCTCGTGAGATTTACCATCACACAACCAGCACTCGTGACATACGATGCTTCACGACACTGCCGAGCGATAGTGGTTAGTGGATAGGTGAGCTCGTGACATCGGCGGCAATTCCACTCAAATCTAAGGTGTTATTTGTGAGCACGCCGAGTGTGTTGGGTGGCATTGCAACATTACTAACCATCACTTATCACGACGTGGATGTAGTCAAATATGTGAAATACTATTTCGGTAATTTGATTAAAATTCTCTATCAGGAAAACTGGAGAATTTTACGTCAAAATGGAACAAAATGAAAATATCTTCAAAACGAACTTCACCATAATTGATAATACGATAATCTTACAAAATAAGATTCTAATACAAAATTATTTCATTTGTGGGAAATTTTTATACGCGCTACACAAAATAAATAGAAATACAAATCAATTAAAATTTTTCCCAATAACAAGCTTTAGGCCTATAGAACTGAACTGTATACATAGTTTTGGGGTAAAATCGCTAACACCACATTTAATTATACCGTGCACTGAGCAATGGCCACACTAATTGCAATTTTTACAACAGTAAATTATCTCAAAAAATTAATAGAAATAGACGTAGTGAAAATGCTCGCTTTGTTCAGGTTCGCACCGTTTGCGAGGTGTTCGTAGATTACCGAGTTGTGTATAGTTAATGTGTTGGTTCCTCGGTAGATCTAAACCACATCCCCATTCCCCAACTATCATTAATTGAGTTCAAGTCAGTGCAAACGCAGTAGCTAAATTAATGTATTCAAGTCAATTAGTTGACATAGGGGCGTCCCCCAATCTCGATACACATTACCAGAGTATTATTTATTACCGAAGCAATAACTTATGAGCTAACTAGAAAGAAAAAATTATAACGTCAAGGATTAGCAAACGTTCGAAATACTTTCATATACGTGTTTTACTTTAATGGGTCACTTGCTTGACATTTTGTTTGGGTTATATTCAGTTATAGACAAAACAACAAAAGTATGAAATAATTTTGTTGTTTTGTCTTCGAGGTTTAATCCCTACATTGTTACTTCGCTTTAAATTTTCACGTATAACTATTGACAGTAATATGATTCACCTATATATCCAATTACAGTGACTATTTTATGACACAAAAGTTTGTCGTAAAAGTATGTAAAAGTGTGTAAAAACAATTTGCAGATTTGGCTAATGGAAACATCTGAGAGTAGATTTTGAATGTCCATTGAAATCGAATGCACGGAAGCGTGTAGGCACATAGCTTTTTTTACGAGATATGTATTGCGTAATGCACGAGTATACACTATACGCTTCTAGTACATACGTCCAGATCACCGACCGTTACGTTCCTATTATTACAATAACACAATACATAAAAGTTTAATTCCCAAAGAATGCGGAAATCAATAACTTGGACGTTTACCACAAAGGAAGAAAGAAAAAAGTGCATTTGAATACGAATATCGAATTGTTTATAATTAGAACTGCCGATGATTAGTGCGTTCATTTACAGAGATTTTTATTTTTAACCATTTTCCTTTGCATGGCGATCATTACCGACTGCTCACGAGTAGTGATGGGCATGATTAGTGCCACTATCAACATTTTCCAATTACATTCATTCAAGTGATACGAACCAATAAAACAGGGATCAAACTGTTGATCTAGTGACATTACACACGAGTGACACGACAATAATTGGGAATGTACATGATATAAATATGTACTGGATGCGCATGATGATGACTGACATCGACTTACACAATTTGAAGTAATATATACCAACAATGATTCAACTGTCGATGGTGTATCTCGTTGGAGATATCAATTTGTTCTATATGACCAGTTATCCAATCTAATATATTACAAATAATTCAGAAATATGTTGAAGTATCAAGTATCCATACATAATTATATCATTATATATTATACATTGAATATTCAACGGAATTGTATATTTTATATACACAGCAATATATATTATATAATGTATAACATTGATTTGATTTGACATAATACAATACCCACGCTATATATTTCATTTATTGGAGAAGAAAGATTTTACATCAACTGTAAACCGTGAATAAAACTTTACATAAATATGTGTTCAAAGTATAAATCTTCTTCATAAAAGAGCGTATAAGCTAAGAATGTTATGAAACTTTGGTTAATCGGTTGACAAAAAAGCAGTTATTGCATAAAATTAAATCCGACTGTCCTCGACCTTTGACTGTAGACTCCGAAAGTTATAAGACTCATGGCTGTGTTGGTCCTTATATACTTGTACCTACGAAAGAAGGTTCCCATCGACCGTCTCCACTTACTCACACCACTAGCGCATGGGTGGCTCGCTCCTTCACTTTCGTGCAGGTCGAAAATCGAAACACCCACAAGCTACTGCTGGGATAGAGGGAGGACGGTCGCTATCCCATAAGATTCTCTCTACAATATGCCTTTCAGTTGACAGGTAATATCTCATATGTGGGTGGTGCCGTAAAAAAGCCATAAGAATAAGTCATGACCACAATAAAAAATATTTTGTATTTTACATTCTCAACTCTCTTGCAGTATTACTTATTTTCTGAAAGTTCATTGATCGATCGTTTTTCAAATAGTTTTCAATTGTTTTTCCAACCTGATCAAGGCGAAAAGCTTTTGCCAAAATACTGTTTCGATGTTGACTTTTTTAATGAGAGTTTAAGCACTTTTTGAAATGACTACAACTATGACGTAGTAAAGTTCAAATATTCTGTTTTTACCGTCGACTAGCTCTCTGTTGACAATCTGTTAACTCTTTAGAAGATCAATATTTTCCCACCTCACTCGCTCATCCACCACCGCAGAGCGATACGCGGTGTGTTCCTTCTACGACGGAATGTGAGCATGGGGAACGGCCCCGGTGCTGCAAGATTTTATTGATTGGTGTGTAGTACAGCTAGGAGTGAGTGTAGAGAGAGAGAGAGACGAGAGATTGCGTGGTCCAGTCGGCCACATCAGCATCCTCTTCCCACACGCGCACACCAGAATTCCTTGCACGGGTTGACGCTTCGCAGCAGAACACAAACTGGACACAACAACTATCGTGGACACTACATGCCATACCGTATTTAGATGGTCAACTACAAAGCGATGGCATGTCCGTCAAGACTCAAGTTACTGTAACAACTAGATAAGTTGGAGGTAAACAAACTACAATACTGAAGTTGTGATTGGCGAACACTTTTTGCATCTAGTCCCAAGTCAAGAACAATTATTTATATATCTTTCTCTATATCTTTCTGTACATTTTTCTCAATATCGATAAAATAAATGATGTTTTTATTCTAATATCAAATTGTGCTTCAATAAAACTGGAACTACTTTTCAACCGGGACGAAGATAAAACATTTCGTTACACATTTTACAAAGTTATGGGTTTGAACGAGACATCCCAGCCTGCAACTACCCTCTAAACGTAGGAGCAACAAATCAATAACCAAGGATAACATATCGCCCTTGTGGTGCCCTATCCGAACGATCCTACAATGTAATCCTTAGCCTTAATCGGATTGTAACGTTGTATTAAATCGCCATAATAATGAAAAGAGAACACTCCTAAGCCAAGATTTACTGCAGACTGCGAGTGTTGGCGGCCATCGACGTTAACCAAGTTCCTAGTATCTACACAACACATATCGTTCCGCCAATAGATATTAATAACCTCCCACACTACGCCAATGACAAGAGAAGCCTACTGACCAAGTGGATTAACACTCTCGGTTTCTTCTGGAACACCTTGTGGAAGATTGGCTGATCGCCATTCGGATAACCCGTCGAGGCTGCTTGCCGTGTTTCCATGTACAGTTGTCTCTTGTCTCTCGAGTTTTACAAGCTCATTGGGCAGGATGGCAATAGTCTCAGTTTTTAAACGGAATCAAAAACTCGACACATGCATCACGCGAGTGCCAGCTCAACCTTGGTGCCAGCTTTACCCAGTCAAAAATTACTTAATGATGGAGATGGTTATTTTATTTTACTTACTATAAATATGAAATATAGTGGGCTTATGATCCGATGAACATTTTAATTAGAATTGGAAAACCACATCAAGACCCTTAGTTATCATTATATATAGGGGCCTGAAAATGAATTAAAAAACGGAGAAAATATATGATACGTACTTTTAAAAGAGGTGTGCAAAGAAAAGTGCAAAGATAGAACTACAAAGATTTGTCAGATAAGAAGTTACTAGCCATACAGATAGTTTAGATAAACATGTGTAAATAAAAAAAATAAAAAAAAAATATGACACATACTGCGATAAATGTTGAGATAAGATATTCTTGCCATTATACTTGATTCAATATCAATGTAGGAAACACATTCCTTCCTCATATCTGCATTGGAGAATACTTGCTCACTGATTACGAACTAAAATTAGAGAAAACCAAGTTTCACACTCAATCATATCAATTCTCCATGGAAGACTCGACAATAACAAATTAATAATAATAACATACTCGTCCAATGAATGGAAAATGTTCCAATTTAAATAATTCTACGTGCAATGAAGAGGCATTACAATTATGAATTGCTCAATCATAATAATTGTATAATTGTACGCGATAAAAACGAACAGCTGGCGTATGTTACTTTCTCCATGTAACAACAATTAGTGTGGATCTATTATTATTTAACACGGTAAAAGAGTAACGAACTGTTACTATTATTAGAGCTCGATATCGAGAGATGGTGAACAACTGGTGAATCGGTGTAAGAAGTTTCTATTGAATCAAATCACAGGTGTAAAAAGTTGATATTAAATCATATCACACCTGGTCGTTCTAGAACAATATTAATGGGGTCTGATAATGCGACGTAAATGAAACAATATACAAGCTTGTCGATTGAATAACAACTCAAATCGCTGGAAAAAAGTAATAAAATGGGACCTGAACAAGTTGGAAAAAAGATGTTACACACTATACATAGGCCTATATATGGTCATAAAAATTGTGTGGAATATATTGAACTATTGAATCGCGTTCATAGAATGGGAATAAATATATATTTAGATTTTAATGGAAGTCTAATAATTGCAATACATATTAAAAATCATACATTTCCAATTACAGAATATAATTTTAAATTAACTGAGGCTGTGTGGCTAGCATATTGAACCGTCGTTCAGGAGATCAGGATTCGATTACCGCTGCGGTCAATCTGACAAGAGGTTTTTCGTGGTTGCCCACTGTCATTCATGAGATGGTTCCGTGCCAAATACAGGCCACGACCGACTCCTTTCCAATCTCCGGAAAACATCTAATAAAAACACCTTCCATCTCATCATCCCATCATCTCATATATCATTCACCGACGTCAATAGATCGTAGTCATCATCAGTACAGTGCGTCGTTAAAACCAATATAAGTACCGGTAAATGAAAAAATAAAAAATAAAAATGAAGTATACACGCAAATCTGTCGTCCATTCTCAAACGAAATCACAGATCAAGTTTGCCCAAATGTCCCAATCTTCTCACCTCGCTCTATCACGTGCATGACGTCACCTCTGACTCACGTTATCAGTTATCTCTCGCCTGACTAACAAGCGGCGCATCCACATCCAGTCAGACATCGGACACGTCAAGACCTATATATACAGGACTCGTCATCAAACGTTTTCACAACTGCTGGTTGAAACGCGGGGTTTCCTTACTAGATCGATCACTGACGAAAATCCCTGAAATTGATTTCCTATGTAGCTCAGTCAGCTAAGGCACCGCTTTAGAAACTGAAGTCTCCGTTGGGCGGGGGTTCGAGTCCCGTAAACGGCATGTTTATAAATTTGTCAATCTCCTTTCAAGTATTCATCACTTTACACTTTCACTATCGCTATCACCTGACAATTTGTACCTCCAAAATAACCTAAAGGTTATTTTGGAGGTACAAATTATCAGGTGACAACCATAGATCTTTTGGTGGGGTCATGCATTATAAGCAAACAATAATCATTAATCTGTACTAGTCACCAAAAATTACAATTATGTATACACGAAGCACAAAAATATGCCCATATAAAAATAAATATATAATATGAATATACCATATAAATCTGCACACTTCCTTCACTATTCATTCATTGAAATGATGTTGGAACCCATGAACTGCTAGGTCATGGGGGGGGTACGAATGAGGAAAGGAAAATATCAAACCGTAGTCTTCTCCTAAAGGGGCCGGATTGAAACAACCACGAAACAATACACAAGAAATCTCGGATGTGGTTTGGTATTCCAGGAAGAAAAGCTCGCAGCTTGATTTCGGTTAGGGAATCCACATAAATAGTATGAGCATACGTATTTTACAACTGATAACTCATAATGTATTGTAGATTAATGGCAAACATACAGACGTTATCATTATTTAGGCCTACTTGTAAACATTACATAATAATATTACATTCTTCATTTAATTACAAGACAAAACTTGATAACACAAATGCTAGGACAGAAATCTAGATGATAAAGGTTAATATAAGAAGGTTTACTTCCCGAGTTTCGAATGAAAAAAAGAGTAAAAAAAAAGAAAAAGTAGGAAAAACAGATAAGCCAATGTTTTCGTCGAGTGCTTATCAGTGCACCGTTATCAGCATCTTCTAGAGTGAATATTTGAAAGGTGGGGCTAATAAAACCAAGGCAATATTTACACTCGACTATTAGGCAGGATAACGATTATGTCACGTGGTTTGTAAGTGGCTGATAGGACATTTGGAGGGTATAGGTAGGAAATGAGCCAAGACGATACCACTATTATACAGGCCAAGATGTATTATACTTATCAAAAACCATCACAACAAGATACCAACGTATATCAAATTTAAATCCAAATGAAATTAAATTACTAGTTATGGCGTACATTAACAATCTATAAGAAAAGTCTTGCATTGTGCAAGTTTTCACTATACAGGGTATCAATTTAAAACCTAGTTATATCACGATGAAGATAGTGAACAAATAAGAGCATAGATTTATGTTCACATTGGAAATTGTGTAATACTATAGGCCTAATTATTACCACAAAAACAAAAAAGTTCAAGGCTAATTGTAGTTTGGACCACATTTGCCACAACGCACTGCGAACCAATTAGGGTAAAATAATGCTCTAATGAACCTGCAACCTACATCGTATTTACATCTTAAATGCATCTGCAGCATAAAGCTCTAGACTGTAAGCAGTTTCACGTACATAATTAATATTGCACTTAAATCTGTGTCCTTGGAGTGTGTATAGTTGGTGGAAAGTGCATCGTAAAAGTGCATGCATTCCGAGTGCAGCCTCGCTACCGAGAACAATGCACAGAAGCTTGCAGTCGCAATAAGTGACGACACAACGTCAATTAACCACAAGGTAGCATTAGTGAAGCCGATCAACCAGGGGTGCATGCACGGCGATTATGAAAATAGTGAAATTATTCTTTACCATTTTTTGTCCATGTTCACGAACCAGTGTAATTGGATAAAAAGTACATCAACTCCCAAGATAAATGTATGCTCTTCAATTAATGTGACATTCTATTTTTGAGAATTCAATCAGTTTCAAAATCCATCAATGAATTTCTTTACAATCTTGGTATTCATTGACATATTATCTTAAAACTGATTGAATTCCCAAAAAATAGTACAGATGCATTTCTCTATTTTTATTAGCACCGTAAGCACCCCCTTAACGTCAGCGGTCGATAGTGCCAGTCCGCCACCACTCGTGGAAATACCATTTCAATGTTTTGTTCCTAGATTTGAGAATTCTCAGAATAGAACCATGCCATTTTTCAACGTTGATAGATTATTATCATTTGCTTACCCACCCCACTAACAGATTTGATGTTTTTTTTTGCGATTGCGAGCGAATCGTTGGTCCTCCCGTGGAGCGGTGAGGATTTTGAGGTACGAATGAGCGGATGATGTTGAACGACGTTTATAAAAACCCATGCCTTGTGCAGGAATTGAACCTACGCCCGAGTTGACTTCAATTTCAGCAGTACATAGACTGGACAAGACGGACGTTTTTTTTATTGTGTTGCATGATGAAACATACGAAATCGTTTTTTTTTTTCATCAACATCGAAACTTGATACAGAATCATTGTTCCCCAAATAAGGCTATTGAAGAAAGTAGGGTCGTTTGGACGGGGCACCACAAGGGCAACCTTACCTCCCCAATAATTATAATATGAAAATTTATTACGTTGGTAAACAGCAGTCGTTTCACACGCTGGAAGTCGTAACATTCAGATATTTTGTTTTAAAATATTCTTAGTTTTAAAAATATTGTATTCCCATAAAATGGTTGCAAAAATTAATTTGCTCGTTAGAAATTCCCAATACTCACGAAAATATACTGATTTAAATTTGATTTTTGTTCAGTTCCATCCACGAACCTATGTCCTACTGATTGGTTGTTACATTCCATTCATTTGCGGTTGTTATTTGTTTGTACAACCATCATGTAATCGGTTATTGTAATTTATAACGTGATCAGCATAAAAAAAAACAATAACGATAATAACAATAACAATTTCCACACTCATTTCCACATGTCAAACGATTGAAGTTATTCCAAAGTTATTAGTTTACTATATTTACGGTTTGGTAAACATGTTAATAATCATTTTATTATGATAATCTCATTTGAGGATGTTAAAAAACATAATAATAATGAGACTAACATTAATCAAGAATAAAAAAAAATATGATAGGCCTAATGCATTCATGGGTAGAAAAAAAATCTCACGTGATTCGAGTAGTAAAAAATAATGATAGAATATTGAAGAAAGTATTGTTATAGACAGAAACATGAAAATAATATAAAAATTATATTATACGTAACATAATGATGCTAAAAATGTGTGTAAAAATGACTTCTTAAAATGGCAATAGACCCTTACAATGCTAAAAACCCACAACAAATTGATAAAATTAGACTGAAGTTTCATTATACTGAACAAGACCCAACAAAATCAATCTCGGTTTACACTATACATTACATTCGACTTTGTCTTGAAAGTATCCTCGATGTTATCTTACATCCTTAGAAGCTCGAGACAGTAGGCTTAGTCATTCTAATAAATCTTCTCGTTCTCTTTGGAATGATAAACTACAATGGTCAATAACAATAGTGACTTACTGACTAGACTGAAATGAATGTCTGACTGTGACGACCGAACCTCTACGAAACTATTTTCAAACAGTAATTAGATTGGAACTATAGTCATCATTAGTTGAGATTTATTTAGGAAATGATAATGAAGAGATACACTCAAGGAAAGGCACAGCAATCTAGCGTTGTACAGAAATAAATGTAATTCGTAATAAAATGTCCAAGTCTTACTGCATTATGCTTACAAATGCATGTCATTACAATACAACTTGACACGAACCAATCACAACTGCATCTTATTAAATAGAGTTGTACAGTATAAAAAATGTTTTGAACAGACCAAGAATATAATTATCAACGTACATATTCCTTTTCAATTAATTGATTTTAAAAATCACAATGTTCGTACCTCGTACTAGTGTACATAATAACGACACCATTACTTATTGATGGTTACGGATACCAATTAACCCCAAAAAATTGTCCATTCTATTTTTCGAAGTTCAAGAATTATAATGTTATCAGAGTTCAATAAATGATATTTGACATTTTTACAACATCTCGATCATCTACAGTAGACAGTCACTACGTGTCGCTGCTTGCATGTGTCACAGCGAAAGGTTAATCTTTCACGTAAAGTATATAATACACATGACTGAAAGCAATTGTGTCACACTTTGTAATGACGTAACGCACAATAAATCACACGTCACACGCTGACAAAAAACAGCTGATCGCAAGCTTATTGTATTAGGATTAAAAACATGTTATTAGACAACTCGTGTGTGAGCAAAGGGCGTACAACACGTCACTTTCTAGAACTTTAATCGCGGTCTAATCATATAGATCTATATATGAGCTCCATTACACGGATTGAGTCAACAAACCATGAGACTAGACTCGCCCTTTTCTCGTATTCGGCAATTCGAGACACAGGTATTCTACGGTGATCGAGAAAAGTCGAGAAAAAGGGCGAGAGGTCATAGGCGAAAAACCGGGTACGTAAAATAGTCAAGTGTCCACAAATGACCATGCACGGCTTACGCGGTTACAGTTTCAATATTTTTGTGCACTGATCAGTTAGAGTTTTGAAGTTCATCACAGGTTTATTATTCTTCACCTTTTTCCCCTTTTGCCTTGATATTCAACACCATACTATACTACTGTCACTGATTTTTAGTTTTCACACAACCTGCATAATATTTCTTGTCAACCTTACAAGTTCATCAATGTAATACAGAAAAAGGGATAAAATCGAACAACCCTTATCTGAAAATCCCATCAACTCCACTAATGAATCATCGACGTCAACAAAGAAGCATTCATTACAGAATGCCGGGAAATCCCTGGGTAAACTCAAATTAAAAATACATAAATGTTCAAGACATATCTAAAAATAAAATGACAAAAGAACCAGGCATACTACAAAATAGATAAATACAGTACAAGACTAGACATGTTATCTACAATTGTATCCACGAAAGAGGTTCGTCTACCAGCAAAACAAATACATTTAAACAACAAATTTCACAATTGGAAGCGTAATATTTTTAGGATGTAAGGATTTTTCAAACCTACGATTAACTTCACCTTTCAAAATCGTTCTAACCAAAATTGAAATTTGTACAATTATTTTGTTAGTAGACGACCTTCACTCATGGATACAACTACAAGTAGAGCGGACGTATAATAATTCGACTGCACATTGCACCGGCCACTGCACCTTGTCCTCGATGCAGTTCTCGCGGCTAGCAAGCAAAGCCGAACTACTTATATATATATATCTCAATCTCTTTGGCCAAGCCAGTTCAATCAACGTCAAGAACACAAGAAGTGCAATTGAGTTCAACTATGGTCATCGCTTAGTTTGCAACTACGATAGTAGTGCAACTACGAGTAGTAAACTGAAGCTATCATACATCTAGGCTCGGACCTATAGATAGATGATCAATGCATGGATGGTGCACGATAAAAGCTGTGTGATTGGACCAGAGTATCCAGGAGTCTTCAGCTGACGAATAGCCTACCTAACCGACAGTTTGTAATATTACATAGTTTACATTATAGATTACGTAATATTGATTTTTTTTCAATATACCGAATACGCTCCATTCTTAGCGGGGCTTCCGTAATTGATCTCCACATTTATATACCAGCCTCATATATAATAGCTTTATATATTAACCTCCAGTCTAGACACGAATAGAAGAAAGTGTATGTACGGCTTCTATACGAAAACGCAAACTGCACTTCATCGATAGAAAGTTATACACTTATACATACTTATTTTAGTTAGATATTCAATGAAAAACTTACTCTCATATCCCGCACGAGCTCGCCTAATTAATGTGTTTCGAACACATTATATATATATAGGCCTACATGCATGTACACATACAATAGGCATGTACCGACAATCGAAAACAATACCGGTATCGAGAGCGGTTCCGATCGACCGTCTCCCCTATCCTTCCAACACTATCTCCATAGAGTTTCGATCATTGACATCTCCATATTACCATTGTTTTGTTGTTCTTGGGGAACTAGATCAAAATCACTACATACTGTACTGAGCTGGGTGACGATAAATCAGAACTACCTTGACCCAGTTTGTTACGAGTCGCATCCCACAGCCAATCAGAAATGCAGGGAAATCATTTGATTCTTTAGTTCTTAATCCCCTTGTCCATCTAGACAAGCTGGGAGATAAAGCTAATTGAATTCTAATAATGTTATGTAGTTTTGTACAAGATAAGGAATCTATTGTCTCGTTGAACTTTCAAAACGAATGTATGTAAATACATCGTAAAATGTTAATTTAATTACCATCGTTCCTTCACATCGGGTACGAAGAGGAAGTGTACGATAACATTATGATATTAAAATCGAGATTTCTACATCTATTGTAAGTCTCGTAAGAAACTATAATGCGAATCTTGACGTACTGAGAAGAACGAAAGAAAGAATGTTGTATACACATATCAATATGATAGATTTACAAAACAATCGATATTCTGATACGTTTTAATCAAATACAGTAAACGTTGATTGCAGTGGGGCAGTGACCTGACGGTACTTATCTAGTGACATCGAGGCATAGACCAAATAGTAAATCTTTAGAATATGATCGAGGGTGCATCAATCGGTGATGCGTAAATCGGCAGACATGGCAGCTCGGTATTGGTGCTCGCGATATTATTTATATATATATACATATATTGTAAGCACAATCCCGAATTTCCACTTGGTCAAACCATAATAATAATATAGTTAAACATCTGACATGGTTGAGATCAAGGGAACGGTCGCGCTCACCAATAACGACGCCTCTCTTACATCTGTGCTTGTAGAAAATAATAATTTTCAAGAGAACATTTGTTACCTATCCCTGTGAATTTGTAAAACGTTATAACAGCCAACAGCTGATGAGTATAGTACAAAAATATCAAGATTCGAAGTGCGATAACCCTAGTAATAATTACACTTTCAATCGCATGAAAAATGAAGATTCTAAATATGCTATAATTCGAGATTTGAAAGATTCTAATCACATACACCATTCCGGTTTTCACTAATATATGCAGATATACTTGTTTCGTTAATAACCGATAATGAGGTTAAAGTATAAAAGCAAAATGTCGTCAAAGGAGTTATAGATGTGTGAAGAAGACTGGAAAAAAATCTTTCTTGCCTGGATTTGAACCAAGGCCGACAAGGATTGAACAGTTGAGAACAGAAAGTCCGAGTGCTCTTTGATTGACGACCATGGATTCTTTTAATTTACAAAAAAAACGTACTTGACGTAATTAAGTTCAAAAACAATACTGTATGCATGGGTCGTTCCATTGGCGACTATTAACCTTGTTCCCCAGAATGCAGCTGCTGCATGCCACCTCGACTCCCGAAAGCATGTCACACGAAGAACAAAGATAATATTGCAATTATAATTATATATTAAAGTTATCTTGTACAATAAGTGTTACCGATACATCACGAACGGATTCGCATTATCAATATCTATCGGGGGATCGCAATTCAATTTTTATTCTATTACTGCTCAACGAACCCACCAACACCTGGGTTATACGGGGTACGAATGAGCATGTGATAATGAAACGACGAAGTGATGATACGTGAAATGACGTTTACAAAAACCCATGCCTTTTGTGGGACTCGAACCACGCCCTACTTGACTTCTGTTTCTACCGTAATCTACGATAGGTGACCGAGCCACGGGGGCGGCTTCACAATTCAAAATCAATTTAGCTTTCGACTCGACTATGGAAGTCCCTTACAATGATGTGAACAAACCAAAAATAGGTCAATGCATAGAATTTGATCATTTGACTGAAAACCACCAGGAGATAAAACTATTACATTTCAAATGAAGAGTTTGCCTTAACAAAAACATATAGAACATACATATTTTACGATCTATTCATAAAAGTGAAAAATGATTTATAATCCAAGAAGATGAATAAAAGATAGCATCAGCGAACTATTAATCATATGGCGCCATAGCCGACATCCCCTATATACGGTCTGGATTCGCGAACTATCCCTCTCATCTGACCTACATTCCGAACTAGATCACGCGGGGATATAGAAGGGTTGCAAAATACTGACCCTCTTTCTATGAACTAGTTCACATCCCAGAACCTGTACCTACCCTCTACCAGACATGACCTATCCAAACATGTAAATCTGATGCGACAAAATTAAATTTCATATATACACATGGAGATGGAGTTGGAGGAGTTGACACTTTACAGTAAAATGTGAGTGGGGAGGCGTCAAGTTTAAATTTATATATATAATAAATAGTCGAGAAAAATACAAAATCATGATTTCCTCTATTTATAATGATAAATAAGATCCAACGTGATATATTTTAGACAAAGTAGGTGTCAAAAAACATTGCGACAAACTTGCAGGTTGAGAAATCAGTAAATAATTAGTCTCGTATAGTTATTGATCAACATGACCGGCTACACGAATTAACAACACCTCGCTAATTTGCTGCCATATTAGCGAACACCAGTCATTTAGGAAGTAAGCGTTTAGAAAGTCATTGACACTAAAAGAGGGCCTATATTATACAGATAGATAGGCTATAGTCCACAGATGAACGATACTGGACATAGCTTTCAAGTTTAAGGTATGACATTCCCGCGTAAGAGAACGCGTTTAGCTAGCGCAGGCTGAACCAGTTGACATCACGTAATCTATTTTATTGTTGGATGAGCGAAACGAAGACTTCCACTGGATCCGAGATCTATCTTCCTCTGTTTTTTTGTATGCGCTCCACAGGTCGTAATGTTCGATTGATCAATATGACTTTATTGTGGACGCACATACGTAATCAACTCAGAACTGTATAATTTTGTGGAAGAATCGGTTACCACTTTCGAAAAATTTGACATTTTTAATGTTTTTGGAAGAAATTGCGACCAAATGTACTCCACAGGTCGGATGGTTCGTTCGACCAGTCTGATTTTTTTTAGAACACCCTGACTCCTACAAGTCGATCTGTTCAGTTTTTGGCCATGGTCACTTAGACGTCTGAGGAAAAAAATACTTTTGGATAATTTCTAAAACATTTTAAAAAATAAAATATTGCCACTGGGTTGGCCTACCAACATTCTAACACGGAGACTTACGTTGATTGAAAAAAGCGTTTAGGAAAAAAGGCGCAAGTTAGACCGGGACCAAAACTTATCTACCACATAAAATATTGTGGATTCGAATAAATAATTATGTATTCGCATCAGTAATGTGATGAATATACAGATCTGCATACATCTTGGAAAACAGCAATTCAATAAAATAGAATTATATCAAAAAAGAATCCACGAAGATATAATTTTGATAAACATCATTGATTACAACAACTCCATTCGGTTATAAAAAATGTTCAACATTGAAGAAGAACTAGACCCACAAATACACAAATTCTTCATGTAACAATAACTCAGCTGTGTTGAAGATCGAATAGAAACAATTTATGCAAGGTGTTTGCACAATTATACTACTAGGTGTATAGTCATTACCATCCGCTCTACTGCTTATCCTGTTCGATGGTATAATTTTATGAAAAAAAGATACTAGATTAATTAATTCCAAGAAATATTGTGAATTACGATGCATGTGGGATGTAGGAAGTAAAACTCATAAAGTAGACCTTTAAATGATAGAACTGCATTATCTAGTTGATACTATCCAGTGGTATAGCAAGGTTTCATGATACCTATAAGCCTACGTCCCACAACGTATCGACACTAATGCACTCGTTGAATAAATTGCATTTCTTCGCTCGACCACTGAATTAAAAAAATGAAATAAATTCACGTAGGCATACCGATCAGTATTACGTTCAGTTGCAATTGTGATAATTTCACTTTCCTGCTCACGCTTTAATGAAGCGAGTAATTCTCTTCCAGTAAACTGCATGTCACAAGAGAGAGATATAGCGACTTCGTGCGATAATTAACGACAATTCTCGTTTCACACTTACCGCAGTTTCCCAGCGTACTCCATTTCGATTGCACACCGGTCCCTGATGAAGTGGCCATATTTCTCCAAGAAGTCGATCCCTTTTTGCGTGTGAAGCGATAAATTTTCATACTGGTCCTGAAATCGAAAAAAAATTGTCAATATTTGAAAAAATCAAGTTAGTTATAAAGTTTATTATAGAGTTTTAATTTTAATGCTTTGGGAAAAGTCTGCTACCATTTTTACAGTGGACATCATTTTTACAGTTTGGTACATCACGTTGGCTCACCATTTTTAATTATCAATATATACATAAAATACAAGGAATTATTGAGGTTGACAGGTAAATCAGAATGTGTCAACATTTTTCCAGTCAGAATTCCACAATATATCCAGCTTAACTTGTACCGTTGCGGTCACATGAAGTGGTCAATCACGATTAAAATGAATTCTGGAGAACATTTCCCCACATTACACACTAAAACTAGTAGACGCATACACCGTATACATGCCCACTCCACGCAGTCTATAGAAAAATAATCTATAAAGCATGCACACATAAAAATTAGAATTGAAGTTTCAGAGGAAACCATTTTATGTGACCGCAAATGTATAACATACAAGAATACAAGCTACGCCCACTGCATCCCCGGTCAAGCACGAGGATTAGGTTTGTGCAAAAACGCAATACAGAATCATATTGTTCACAACCTTGGTCGGGACGTCTCGGTAATAGCGTCAGGACGCCCCAATGTCTGACCCAGATACGACGTCGCGACACCAAAACACAGACATACCATTTGTTTTGTTGCACACCCATTACAATACAGCGAATCATTTGAACCAAAATAGATCAGCCATTTGTGTATGTATATATATATAGCACTAACCGACAATAGTTGGCATAAATAATATGAAATTAGTATTTTAGAAACTGTAGTTCCAGTAGGCCTATTAGGTGTCGCCAAAGCTTCAACAGGATAACCCCGTCATGTCACGGTTCGCAAGAGCTTCGACCGAATGAAACCACACACTTATCTATAAACAAGCATACCAAAATGGTGCTATTATCATTATTATTATTTTCTTTCTATGTTCTCGTATTTTATGACTTTAAAAGATGTGACTGGTAAAAGCAAGATCAAAATAACTGTCGTCAACGGAAATTGCTACAAAAGAACAATAGCTCTGTTGATTTGTCTGTCATTTGGTACAGTTTGGTAGACAGCCGTGAACAAGGCTATAGTGACGTGAGATAGGCGAGACATTCGGTCGGAAACTCCATCTCTTTTGGTAATTCTCTTCGAAGTGGCTATTCGTCAGACCGGAAGTAGGCTTTAGATTAGTTTTAGTTTAGATTTGATTAGTTTAGAGGATGTTTGTTTGGTTATCTTAGTTGGTTCAGGTTAGTCTGGATAGGTAAGGTTCATTGAATTAGTTAGATTGGGTTGTTTAGGCGCAACGCAACTATAGAACAACGTCGCCTTGACGAGACATAGGTCGATGGTCCGATGAACTGCGGCTGCTCACTTGTAGACAGAACGGGTAGAGGCCGTAGACGTAGAGGAAGAAGAAACTGAATACGACACTTGTGTTGAAGTGAGGTGTATGTTGTAACAACAATGCGAAGCAATTGTATCACTGCGGAAGACACCTGGGCTAAAACATCCGACGAAGACATCATATATAGAGTTCAACGTAATCGTACGACTTCGACCAACTATATGACGAAAAATCGACATGACCTAGTCAATTTATCGATTATTTTTGTGCAAATATTTTGTAAAAAATGATAAAAGGCATACACATCACCAACATCAATTATTACGCCCCACAATTTCCATTTATTTTCAAGAAATGTATTTTCCTCGTAAAACTATTTCTACTATAAAATTTTGAAATTCTGAATTTCACTAGATTAGATGAAACCCATACACGAAGCAAGTGAAATAAACTAAGACCCTCCATGCAACATCTGATAAATCTCCTACGAATCCAACAAACCACCACATACAACATGAATCGTTGTGGAGCGTGCTTCGTGTATATACGTGCTGGGGATAAAAGAGACACACAAGGCATGGCTCTGTTTGGAAACGGTCCATCACGGATGCTGCAAGACGCATAGTCATAGATACACTATGACGTCATTAACAATAATAAAGTCACGAATAAGAATCAAACAGTTTTCCACACACTTTGAACTAAATATTGAAGAGAAAAATAAAGAAGCTGATGTACTTCTTTACGCTAGGTGAGCAAGGAGGAAAACTATCTAATGATTTACAAAATGGAAATATTACAAAACTGATACAATTATGCTTTGATATTGAATATCAACTTTGAATTTGAAACCCTAAATTACGAATTAAAACAAGATGTAAAAAATGACTAGTGCAAAAAAGTGATGAAATGTAGATCTAAGGACAGCTGATACTGCTTTACTAACAAAATTCCTGTAACTCTTGCTCCGATCCATATAGCTCGAAATAACAATAAAAACGAAATAGCCATTTATCAAGATCATACTAACAATTTTCATAAGATATAGATACACCAATCCAATTTTCCAAAAATTAGCCCATACTGATTAAAATCAGATTGGCTTTGAATCATCTCGCGGTACCCAAGATTATGTCACAATGTATATCACAAAAAACGTACAAGTCAATTTTCTTATCTAAATTGAGAAGACTTGAAAAGGTGTGGCACAGTTAAGTAGAGCGCAAGATAATCTACGACACTTATACTGTGTGCCCTCCTTTGAATATTTCTATTACGATAATTATAAGGCCGGAGTGACGCGGGAGTGACAAGTTAATTGTTGTGAAACAGAATCATGTAAAACTTCGTCGTATTGCAAAATCAGTCAGTCGAGAAGATGAACCAGCACCGAGTGGTCGAATGCAATATATATATATATATATATATATATATATATATATATATATATATATATATATATATATATATATATATATATAATTCAACATTTATAACTATACAAACAATACACATATTCTCAGATGCAGATAATTAGGAATATATTCATCAGTAAAATTTTGCAGAAAGACAATAAATAATATTGTGTTACCGGTCATAGGCGTGACGTGGGATATAAAACTGGAGTTTATGTAGAAATAAAAAAATAAAAAAATTGTGGACTAATTTGATTAAAATACAAAATGTGGATCTGAACACTACTACAATCGTTCATTTCTATCTTCGTTCACAATGAATCGCATTTTTATCGTTTTGATACTTTTACGAATAATCATGCGTATTAGCAATTTTGCTAACATCTAAATTTAGATTGACCATAGAATCTGAAAAATATAATCTTTGATTTTACTGTTGTTTACGTAAAAAGGCGGAAATGTGTACAAGTGTCAAAGACAATAATATCCACTTCCCTCACAGCAAAATGAAATCAAAACTCAAAATAAGATGAAAACATGTAAATTTAGGTCGACGATAGAATCTAAAAAATATAATATTTTATTTGACTGAATTGTTTACGTAAAAAGACGGAAACGGGTGCAAGTGTTAACAGACAATAACATCCACTTCCCTCACAACATCCTCATTAGATCCAATCAAAACCGCGACAGATTCCTCAGAAGTGCCTCAGCTTGCCGTGCTCCAAGCAATATAAAGCAATATTATCGCCATTAACTCATCACATCACAGTGACCCTCCCATGTGGATGTGGTACGTATATTCATTTGATGAGCCGCAGTATAGTGGGACGACTCACAGGTTGTACTAGGATCCTCGAGAGATGAAGGTTCTGCTCAACCGTCTCCTCTAATCCACAGCATAAGTGTGCGGGTGTTTCCCGCATTCATCTCTCATAAATGCAAGTATATTGAACTTACTGCACGACAAGTACGCAGGAGGTTAGGAGGAGGGAGGCACATTAATGTCAGATCGCGAGGGCGTTTTGCTAATGCCCTGACTTGTAATTTTTAATATCAAAATATAATATATTGACTTGGCGTAGGTTAGGATTTGTTTGATATTTTGTCACATAATAACCAAATTTAAATATAGAAAAATTATCGCCCAGTCATGAGTCACTGAAGGCAGAGAAAACAAAGATGTAGCATTTCCCGCACAAACATCCACCAACGTGATGAATTTTATAGACATATCCATTACAAAAAAAAGTAATATTATTCATTGTCGATATTTGTTATCAATCATCTTATCGTGAGGAGTCCAGCTATCACAACAGAAACACAATCCATTCACAGAGCCTGTTTGATTTACTCTAAAAATGGCTCGTCATTCAAAAGTGTCCCTATACTCTTTAGATTACACTTGCGGTCACAAAGTGGTCGATCAAGCCACAATCAAAATGCATCCTGAAAAATATACACACTATAAAACTAGCAGAGTTTGCGTACATTCTGTGATCAATTGGCACTAAAAGTATGCGTGGATTTGATTCTAACGATTACAATTTGAATTTCGAACCATGTTTGCGACCGCAACTCGCAAGAGTTTTCATGTGATCTGTAGTTACAATTGTCGCTACATTCGCCAATTAATCGCGTGATCAATCCAAGTCACCAATCAATCCACCACCTAAAGATGGGTTTATCTCGGACACCCAGGCCGACCGAGTCACCGGTTACACATAGATTGCACATGTCAGGCCTACTACACAGATGATGAAGTGCCACCGGATGCGTTAGATCAGACAAGATGAGTACAGCAATTGTGTGACACGTTACGAGGCATTGCGTGCTATTTCTGCGGAATGAAGTTTTAGATCAACGCTACGAATGTTGCTCAAGCAACACCCAAAGGGCGTATCGACAAGCATTTGAGAAATTCTGACATTCGTCACCAAAATTCAAAATCTTTTCATTATTAAACGAAATTAAACGAATGTATGATTTCATCACACGACTGTACTCCTCGTCTGCTATTAAAAATTACCCATAAAAAAACAAAAAAGAAATACGCAACGGTAATCAGCATTTTACCTTCTCACGTCACTTTCAAGATTCATAATAAACATATTCCAGGGTTAGACTTGCGTTGGTATGTATTCAACATGATACCGTTTTCATTAGCTCAACTGAGTTCACATCATTACATTAATTAAACGTAAGTTATACAAATAACGACATAATCACAACTCACAAGAACTTTTTCAGTGCAATGTTGGGTTTTACTAATGTAAGAGCCGGTTGTACCAAGTAATGATTAGTGAATTAAGCAAAAATTAGCAAATTAACTTGTTATCACCCTTGGTTACCCATGTTATTCATGTACCTCGAGTAATGATTAACTAATCAATATTTAATCATAAGTTGATACAATCGGCTCTTACTATTATAGGCCTACTCACACGGATAGTTAGTGACAATGTTTGGCACATACACATTTTCGTAGATAAATGTAGCGATACTATGAGGTCGCGGGCGTCCGATTACTAAGACTTTGTATTAAACAAATATTCTGATTAATAATATCGATCAAAAACGAAAATGAACATTTTTTAAACACTTCGTTTCGTTAGGATTAATCTCGAAAGAAAAGCGGGAAATGAGAAGTATAAGACGAACAGGAAAAGGGTATTTTTGAAATATCGCACATGAGACTGGAATGATAGTTACGCCATTGCGTGTTACCTGTACATTACAAATTATAATTGTAGTACAAAATTACGTACTTATACAAAAATGTTTGCAAGGTTATATAAACTTACAGTTTGGACACGAATGACTATAAGAAAAAAAATACAAGAATATTTAGGGCAAAAACAGTATAAAATATATGTATACAATAACACGCGAAAATAATAGTGTGAAATTGTGTTTATAAAAATTGGTTGAACCTAACGAAATCAACCTTGTGTCCAACTAACCCCAATGACCTCTTGTGTTTATATCTATAGTAGATCGTAGATGCAATCTACAGATATACCACAGCATCTTTAGAATCTCACGTATGCGTCTGAGGCCATGTCCAGCGTTAAGAGCACATAGACTGGGCAGAAGTGAATCGGGCCCTAATAATGTGTTTCATTTTTGGGGGTTGAACGACACATTGTAAGTCTGTAACCAGGATTGGGAAGGTATAATACGTGACTTATAAAACTGGTGTAATACGTCCGTATTCTATACGTTTTAAATTATATAGTTTGTAATTTATTCTATAAACAATTACACTTTTGGAGACAGGTGGGTAGCAAACGGGTAACGCCCGCTCTTAAAGGGAATCGCGATGGCGGGAATCAAACCTGGGTCGGATCAGCGTGCTAGCGACAGTTACTACTCGACTAACAAACATTATATCTTGAATTAGTTATGTAATTTAGAACTCGATCCTTTTCATCAAGGTTTAAATATCAATTTAAATAAATTTACGTAGTTTCAAATTGTACACGAATCCTGAAATATGTATCACGCTTTTTGTTTGACATTATTCTAATTTCTAGTTGAATAAATGAAAAAAAAGATACTGGAATGCAAATGTTTACATATAGGCCTATATTCACTTTTATAGATAATGATCAATCTATTTTTTTTTATTGAAATACTTAACCGTTACAAATAAAATTACCACTTTTTTCCAAACTCTCAACCCCTCTCGACTCACATAATACTCTTAAAGCGAGGTTCAAGTTTACCATATTATTATCCACAACATTCTCACAGTCGTGTTGCAACTGAGAAAAAAACATTACCAAATGTCACATGTTATTTTTATAATACAACAAGATTTTAACCAGATTTCTCAACATCGAGTTTCTTGGCAAGGTTAAGATTGTTACCGTTTTCCTCCCATACTGTGTTGGCGGCTCGAAACTCGTGATCGTTGCTTGGGAGACACCCGTTCGGAACAAACAACTTATACGTGAAAGACTGAACAACCACCACGTTGGATGTTGTGATAGAGCAATCAAGTTATTGCACAATGCTCACATACGAATACTATATCTGTTCATATAAAACGATCTTTGAGATAGCCGATCTGTTAGTTATATAGACTTGTACCCACGGAAGAAGGTCGTATATCAACTAAACAATTGTAATAACTTATGTAATTGTATCTCGCTGCAACTGGAAGGACTTCACGCTTTTGAAAGATGCAGATGCATTTCTTATCGTAAAATTAGTCCTGAAACAATAATGCTTTAAATATCACAGGTATCAAATATAACGACGATATTTGTGTTTGTGATGTTGGTGCACCAACTTCTTTCATGGATACAAGTATACAAGGGTAAAGTACAGGTACCACATGGTACATATCAGGGGCGCGCGGTGAATATTCAAGAGGTACCTACGATATAAAGAGTTATCTAGTTGCGAAGCTGGCTAAATGTCATTATTGAGAAGGGGATAATTTGGAAAACTTTATATTTTGAATTTGAAAGAAAATTGAAACGTTGTAAATTCAAAATATTTTAAAATGTATTTAAAACAAAATTGTCGACTTTTTGTGGTTAAAATGGGGACGGCGGCTCTATGCGTGATCAATATTACCGCCACAGTGATCAATATTACCGATGAAAGAGTAGCATTCTTATTCTGTTACCAGATAAATTGCTATAGCAACTGGCAACATGGTGAGCCACTTGACAGCCAGCAGGTGAGGACTATTGGGTCAAGTTGGCTCGGGGAGCAAAGATCGCAACGAATTAAATTAATTACATCCAATAAATCTTGATGTGTCATCATTTTAACCTATAGCAATAACTTTCGTAACTCATATTTGTACAATCTGTTCCATTTGTGTACACTATACAGTGAGTGTAATTTGCATTCCATTAATCACTTTCAAAATAGTCTTAGAATTGGAAATAAGATATTCGCATCATTATAGTACGTGAAACGCTGATTGAATATATGCAGATACGGTTATTGATAGACGATATAATTAATTGGATTCGAACCCGTTACCCGCTACTTTTTCCTATGTTTGAGAAACAAGTAAGGTAGCACGGGTTACAACTTGACATGGATTATTGAAATCAATTAGGGTCTGCATTTCATTTTTTCTTGTTGGCACGATCGGTATCACCGTAGCTTATACATCAATCTCTCTACAGGTGAGAAGATTGCCAGAACTTAATCGCCAGTTCGCTTCTTGGTCGTGATGGTCAATTTAGAAAATAACATACAATATCACATGAAATATATAATTCGATAAAATGTATACCTATTAATTTGCTCAACTGATCATCACGATCAAACAATAACCACTGACTATCCAATAATAAACTCAATGTTTAAGGCTTCAATTATGTAAATGTAATAAAATAAAATATAGGTCATTCAATTTAATTTTGTGATTTAGCTACATTGAACAAAGATTACATACCGTAGTTTCATTTAGAATTTTCTACTCGTTTTTGTTATTCAAATTCAGTTCATTATGTATATCTAATATTTTTACATATCATAATTTCTCAACAAGTAACAATCAATACATTCCTACTTTCGATTTATGAACTTGAGAAATACTGCCTTAAAATAATTTATGGAAAAAACCTTTCCTTACACGCGCTTTCTGCCAGCTTTCAGAATTAACGTTATACGGTACATGATAAGAATGCTGCAACACTGAAACTCGACACCACTGGCACTCGAGAACTAATACTTTCAATTATTTATAGGAAAAACGTGACTCCATTTGCTACATTATATACATTTTCAATACAATAAAAGACGTGTGGCGTGTAGATCAAGATTCTGCCAGCGGAATTAAATGAATGTGAACACATTTTCATGCTCGAGTTCCTACAACTTCAAATCGAAAGCGACATTTAAACGATTTGCCAATTATCTCATCTTAAAAACGGTGGGCGAAAATAATGTAACTCTATGTATAATGTAACTCTTATATGTATTATGCAGAGATAGGTATCCGCTAAAGTGCACCCCACGCAAGTTGGCTATTATAGTAAAGGTAGGAGTACATTATGGAACTCTGAAGGATACTCAATATTTATGGGAACATAAATACGAAGGTATTATTACCACGATAACATTTTACATAGATGAAAAGTGTTCATCTGGATATACTATTGTCGGAGTAAAATAAATATCGAATATAGCCCAAGAAATTCCATCCAATTCTTAAATGTTGAGAAAAAAGGAAGCCGCAACGATAATTTCTTCCAACAAAAGGAAAATAAAAGTAATGGATGAAAATAATTCAGTTACATGGAGCTGTGCCTTTATTAATAAATATGTACTATTATGAGGATATTAATCTAATTTAAAAATAAAAATCTGATACGGTTCATGTTTCGTTTCATACAAGCTTTAACCGGAAAGAGAAGTCATTCGTGTCCCCCTCAGCTCCCGATCGACCGTCTCCCCTATTTATCAGCCCTAACAAACTTGAGTGTCGATCCGTTGACTCACAAAGGAAGTAGAAGTGTGAGGAACTAACTGATGTACAGAAGTAATTCAATGTGTGTGGTAATATATCCAAGTGAACTCAAGGAGACAAATTACATAAAATTTTTATCAAAGACATTATCAAACACGGCCCTTCAGTGCCTGCAACGACGTACAAGTGAACTAGCTACTCTCTTGTAGTAGTCGACGTAAGTATAGTCATTAGTCAACCAGAAGCAGGGGTGTGAAATCAAGGCGATTGAAGAATAATTTACATACGAAAGTGTAAGTTATTGGAAGCTAGTACACTGCCCAATGTCATACTGCCTACCATATACAAAGTTATCTATAACAATCATCTGAACCACCGTAACTTCCCCAACGACCACTGTCGAAACCTCAAATAAGCTAGACCCCGCCCATTATTTTAGGACAACTTTGGAACTTTTGAACAATTTTTCATACGTAAGCAGTATAAAAATTCGGTTCACCATAAGATAAACGGAATGAAAATGTTGAAATAATAAACTAGTCTCATCTCTTTAGTTATATAAAAGAAAAAGGTTCCGAGCCACTGTCCCCCCCTATTTCACACCACTAGCGCACGAGTGGTTCGCATGTTCATCTGTCGGGGATCAAAGAATATAGCGCAGATTGAAATGACAGTTCAGTCAGAAGGAAGATTTAAATCCTAGTAAATCCACAAACTATGGTCATATGTAATAAATGAGAAATCAAAACGAGAAAAGCAAGGGATTTACTGAATTGAGCGAAATTGACTGAAATAGATTAATATATTTACGAATGAACGTGTAAGGCCATCGAAATGGTAGCCTATTCATATAAACTGATCAAATGGATTTAAAAGTTGGGTCAGTTTCAAGTCAGCAAGTTTGAGTTCCGTCAGTAGCTATATAGATAGAAATAACCTCAACATGACAACTACTACACATTTAATACACAATTATTCTGTGACTTGAGACCTTGATTGCACGATTTAGATTCAAAGAAGTACTTTGATTGAAGAGAAAAATGCGCAGCTAATTTCTGTTTTGTCGACCCCTGATACTAATTATGTCCCCGAATTACGCGTCACCGCGTCAATGCTAAGTGGTTCACATCGTAGTACTACCATGTGACGACCGGAACAAACAAGATGAACATGACTAAAACACTATCTCCTGTTCCATTTCGCACTAACCCGCGAATATTGCACTCATTAGACAGAAAACGAAACACAGACGTTGACTATCTGAAACAATAATTGAAACAAGGAAGACCGAAATAGTGTGTCAGTAAATGGATCACATGCAAAAGCAAATAGGAAAATCTTATCCAACTTGTAGCTCAGAATTCGAATATTGTGAGAATATTTACTCTACCACAAGTGAACATTTTATACTATCTTTCTCTTCTTTTAATCAATGCATATTCATGGCATGAAATTATAAATTGTTGAATGTTGAACAAACATACAATACACAATCTCAAGTATCTTGAAATCGTGTTTGAATTGCCCTTTTTTTAAAAATGAATTGACTTTTGTTGAGACAGAAAATCTAAATGAGTCGAATAACCAAGTTAAATCACAACGGAATACCGTAATATTACGCTTATTATTATTATTATTATTACTGTCATCATTATTATTGTTATTACTACTGATGATAATAGAGGCTTACTTCAAGACATTTCAAAACTCAAAAGATCAGCTGACACACTAAAGCACAGTATCAAATATTTCAGTAAAACATTGAAATGTAGGTTCATGCTCTTGCGATTTGATTAGAGAAACCAACAGGTATCATCAAAGTCAGCAATAATGATAGAAGATTTATATTACCAATGAAGAAAACGTGTATGAAAAAAAGAAAGGAACAAGTAGAACTAATTCGATACATATACAATGACCTTATAAACCAAACTTGTACCAGACCTGAAAGTGATACTACTACTACTAAAGACAAGTTTGTCTTCGCACACACTTCGCCCGACCGCAGATTACATCTCGAAGGAGTTTCCATCTGCAATGTTGATCTTCTATAGAATCTAGACCCTACCATTCAATACCCAATGGATCCATTAATATGCCACTTTGTTTCTACGAAGATGGATATAGGTATAGTGGTCGACCATCCTTATCACGTAGTTGCTCACAGTCATCAAAGTGATATTATAAATATTCATAAAACTATCAGGAAACGACTGACGAATTCACACCTGGGCACAAGTTCCAACTCGAATATGGTGAATCCAAGGGGCAAACAAAAATGGCGAGCATATTTTTTAATCTTCTAAATATCATGCTGATTTTTAGGAGATTAAAGAGTTATAAACGCACATGTGGGCGAACCGATAGTTACAGTGGATTAAGCGATAATTAGCGGATTAAATTGTTATCACACTTGTTTCCATGTTATACTTCCATGGCCTAACTAATAGTAAACGTTAATTATACTTGACTCAAGAGTTCGTACAACTAGCTTTAGATAATTTATTGACATTCAATTCGGATTCAATTTAATTCAAGACACTTAATTAGACGAATTGCACGTTTAGATTAATCTCTCGTCACACATTTTACATGCAAACAAAGCTATCAGAATAATGTTACCGAACAAAACCTCTCGAAAGAAATCAACTCTACAACCTTCTGTTTTCAGCAGTGACATTCATTCCAAGAGTTCACGTACCAGTGGTTGTTGTTGAATTGGCCGCAGCCACCCAATTATTACCGCACATCTTCCGAATAACAAACACCTGAAGATTACAGCATATTTGCCGCCGGGCCAAATGCTCTTTAATAACAATCACAGTGTGTAGAGTCTGCATAATGAGCAGATGTTGTGGTGCAGCCTGGCTGGACCAATATCTGGGTCATCACGGTCTCTGAGATCAGTGGCGGATTCAATAGCACTATGGCAAGAGGGTGGTGATAAGGAGGCTTTATCATGGTATTTTTCAAAGAGTGAACGAGGTATAAAATGATTTTTTTTTTTGGAAACAAGATTTGATTTGAATTGAAAAATTATTAACGTAGATTGATATGACACAACGGACATTTTCATGATTCTACAGTATTTTCAGTGAATTAATTATTTACTCATGCAAATTATATACATTAGGACTATTATGAATAGCGCGCGAATACAATAGAACTGAGATGTCATCCCCAATACAAAGCAATTCACGTGGAAAAAGAAATAATATCCCCCCCTAAATATTCACTTCAATTTACAGCAACAATTTTCATTCAATTCTCGATAAATTTTGATATTTAAATCATGATTTTAATCAAAGTTCATTCAATCCTCCGACAGTATCCCCTCTACACCGCCAACATGAAGTTTCTTACTCGAGCTCGCTAGACAGAAGAGAACCTCGTCCGCTGCAGCGCACGGTCATAATCTCCGATATTAGAACATAAGGTCATGATGAATGAATTATTAGCCGAATTCCTGAACCAGTTGTGTGCACTTGCTGTACGTTGCGTTGGTTCGCTCGTCCGCCGGACGGTGGTACAATCGGATTGGTCGGTTTGATAGCAAGTCCGCGGGGCAGAAGGATGGGCAAAACATTGCATGGATGCAACAAGTCGATGTTACTTGTGTACGCCACAAGATGAAGAAGTGAACCACCCGTGCGCTAGTGGTGTGGGATAGGAGGGACGCGCGATCGAAACCTTCACAAATATACAATGAAGAGTCTTCACAAACGACTATGTCTATGCTGCATTGGTTATTATCCAATAGCTGACTAGGGATATAAATACACTATGTTTTGAAACACGGAAGATACCAAAATTCTAATACAGAAACAGGGTAATCAGCTATCACACATCATCTAATTTAACCAATGAAATGAATTGATACTCTAAAATCGAGGGGCATTTGTAAATGTCCTTCCTCATTCATATGTAAATAAATAACTTTTGCGACGTATTAGTTTGAGAAGAAGTATTCATCATTTAGTATGCATTAATAATTTTCTCTCATGGGCGATATTTTAATTTATTGATATGTTCTCGAAATGCTCAATAACTAACACCCCAAACTTGATATTTAACCATCGACATTTTTTAATTCAACGATATTCACCGAACCAACTCAGTCGTTGAATATTTCACGCGTTGCTTCAACGTTATACGTAAAAAAACGATACTTAAACACATTTTTTTTTTTTTTTTTAAGAACCCAGATATCACATATGAATAAATGCCGTTCAACTCGTTTCTCGTAACATAATACTCGGATTCACTCACACATCGCCGTAATGATTCGGTGTCAGATTGACATGGCATCGAATTGTTGTAATTCACAGCCACATATGAAAATACACAGTTAATTGACCCAACACATATCTCTTCACACGTTTGATTAGAATAATTAAGTGTAGGTATATGTGTGTGTTGGTTTATTAGGGACTCGTGAGAAAGCTGGGTAGTGTGCGCCATGGTTCCGGTGGATGATAGGAGGAATGCATCTCGAACCTTGAAACACGCGATGCTAATGTAGTAATAACAATATAATAGCTGATTGTAGTTTGTAATTAGAAATATAAAAAAGCAGCACGGAGCGTATAGTACGACACTATTCGCGTACATAAACACGTGGTCTATAAGAGAGCCACGAGGTACACGTTCGATTCCAACTCATGATGAGTTGAGTAATTGTAAACATTTTTTTTACTGAGACGGGTGCACCAGTAGTTAGCGAACTGAACCGTCAGTCAGGACACCGGGGTTTTGATTCCCGCCATGGTCGACAATCCCCGTTTTTCATGGTTTTACTGTCGTTCAGATTGATACTGTGATGGTTCCCTACACAAAGGACCACGACAGACTATCCACACTATCCAAAAATGCACATTAAAATAATCTTTCATCTAATCTTTCATTCATCGACGCCAAGAGATCTTAGACATCTCCATATAGGCCTAAATGAATAATAATAAAAACATGGGTTATTTATTAATAATCCACTTTTGACAGGAACCAATTTAAACCAAATAAATTACTGAATGTACGTTGGGTGTGAGGGCGCGTCGACACCGAGGTCATTTTGCACCTTTATGTTCTTTTCATCATATTTCCAAATCTTTTTATAGCCCTATTATTCTTTTGACATTGATCATTTTTAGTTTATGACAATGAAATAGATTTATGTAAGTATAAACAAATATAAACATATATGTTATCACATAAGCGTAAGCAACGACGATGTATAGGCTCATAGGAGGCCATCTCAAGTTTGAAACAAACCGTAATTCAGAATGGGGTTCGATTCCCGTCTTGATCAACCATCCCGACGAGAGGTTATTCGTGGTTTCCCTCAGCCGTAAGGGTGAATACTGGCATGATCCGTCCTACCTGCAGTCCAAAAACGCCCAATAAAAATGAAATGACCATCTTCATCTCATCTTTAAATCATCATTCACCGACACAAGATGTTGATCATCATTACAGTGCGTCGTTAAACACAATTGAAATTGGAATTCGATCTAAAACATGAGCTAATTCAATAAGATTTATATATATATATTTGGAAAATATAACTTTTATCGAGTAAGAATGTGTATCCGTTGATGCGTTGAGCACCTGACACTATGGTCTAATGCTAGCTCGTTCCGGTCTGCCTGGGCTATGTTGGTCGCGCTGTAGATGATTGTGTACAAGCCTATATAATAACAGACAGATACCGGTATTTACGATGTAGGCCTCATCTACTCGAGGTGAAAAGAAAAGAAAAACCTTGTCAGTCCTGAATGTAATGAGTACATTCACTCTTTCGACGACATGCTGTTCGGAGCGTTTCACATGGTACCGAATGTGACATTCCGTTTTATATCATGAGCGTAAAGAATGTACATTCATCACTCCCGAAGCGTCGACATACTCCAAAAATGAAACGATTTATGACTGAACTATTTTTTGAGTAACTAAATATAGAACTACTTTTTAACGCAGTTCCGGTGTTCCAGTTTGACATTGTTTTTTAAATATTTAAAATAAGGTAGTAGGATCGCCCTTGTGGTGCCCCGTCCACACGAGCCTACTTCCATTCTATAGCCTTAATTGATTGGGGAACAATGGTTTTGTGTCAAGTTTCGGTTGTGACAATTTTTTTTCAAGATCGAAGTTTTTCCAACTTGGCTATTCAGTAGAATCTTCTGTGGATAGGGTTCGAAAAAACTATATAGGCCTACTATAAGTGATTCAATATAAATCTGCAACTCATTTCACAATTCCATTCGTTAGTTTCTAATGCCCCGTCCCATTTGACGAGACGCCACTATAGATCATTCGAACAAGCCATGTCCGCATGTTGACAACAGCAAACAGCGGGGTGAAACCGAATTGATTTAATCTATTGTCGAGCTGTCATCATCCCATATGAAAGATGTGTTTTTAATTAAACAGTTTAAAACATTGAATGCGGAATGTTTTTGTAATACTAGCACAGACCGAGCACGTGTATCATTTCATTGAGCTCACTTATGCATCGCGCATATAATATAGCACTATCAAATTAATGAATCTAACTTGTTTTTATTTTTCCTATCTGGGTCTCATACTTTGCACGAGTGTCATCACTCATCCGCATGTGTACACAACATGGGCGCCTACATATACCATTGTATGCATTACACTGACATTTGGACCGTAAAGCTATGCAAATTATAATGTCAGTCCACATTTTAAGAGATCCATGCACTCTTCGCATTCTGATAAGTCTTTCAAACAGCACGAAAAACAATGTTTGAACGCCGTAAATATAATGGTGCCGGATACTCGAAACACTCATACACTATAAGAGCACACACGGTATATACATAGTTATTAAACCTGAGGTTAAACAAGCATTTAAAGGCCCAAAGATATATTTACAAAAACATTATTTGTATTAATATGATTGAAAAACAAGCCAAGAGTCTGAGAGCTGTCAGCACAGATTGGACATCCCGTCTTCGCCCTAGAGCACGATTTGAACCCGATCATACCACCATGCACATTGCAAGCTCATTGAAACGACCATGTGTAGACAGCATATAAATAAATGACATCTTCAAACAAGAGAAACAGCAAATGTCGCACACTTTTACTTCTCTACCGGAATCATGTCAATTCATAGATATACGACAATTGTCGATAAAACTGCGAGTGAATACGAGAGAGTAATTGGCACACAGGTTGGCGACATATCACATGTTGCTCTTGTATATGCAGTTTGCATGTATGGTGTTGCACCTACTGACATTGATTTCTCTTGCAATAACAGAAGTAGAAGAGAGCGAGATTATAGAATGACAAGCCGAGTGGACGCAGCGGTGCGGAGAGAGTCCTCGGTGTTTCTGATTGCTGGGGCACGGAAATATGTAGAAACGTGAAACGAGTGCAATTTACTCGTTTCCACTTTTTTCTCTTATAAATTAGACACCTAAGACTTCGAAGTGTATGTGTATAGTTACGAGGATTAAGGAGTATACCGCTTGTGCCGAGGAAGAGGGTCGGGTAAAGATGGGAAAAAAGTAAGGGTATTTTGATCGGGAGTGACGACTTGTAAATACGTGAAAATGAAAATAATTTCTATGGTCCTTGATTTTTGTGCAAAATAAATCGAAAGCGATGGAGATGTTAACGCCCCTGTTTGATCTCAGGAACAATCTGAAGAGTTCATTTTAAATACAAAATAATATGTATAGGCCTACATAACACAGATTATGTGCATCTTCGTATTAAATTTGTATCCATCGGTTAGATACAAGATAAAAGGATTCCACAGCGAAGAAAAATTTTCTCCGGGCTATACAGTTATGACGGATGTAATGAGTGTATTTCGTAAAGAATAGTACATACCCGGCATAAATCTGATTGCTGAACGGCGACTCCGACCGTCGAAAACATATCCAAAACGACCTGCATGTTCTAGGCCTGCCTACTTGTCGTTTACCACACAATAATCTATTTATATGAAAAAAATTGTTTACTAACAATAATCATCTTCACAAAACAAGGCGCAGCATGACCTTGATACCCATTTAATTTATTGTACAAAATAATGTAAAATAGCGAATACACGAGTTATGGTTCATTCATCGATGATCTAAATAGATTAACTTGAAAAGGGCCTTGAAGTCAATAATGCTGTTTAAATGTGAGCTGTGATTCATGAAATTATGAGCAAGAGGACATCGTTAAAGGGTTAACGAAATCAAGTGTTTTAGCGATAAGAAGTTGAGACGGTTTCCTGCACGGTCGTCCTGAAGAGGGTACTAGAATCGCTTCCGGTTCCCGAACTCCTGGCACTTCCGGGATGCGGAGGCGAGACTCTGACGTCACACAGGGCAGTTTATACTCATAAGATGCAGTTGAAAACGACAGTAAAATTTAAAAATCATAGAGTCAATCAAATATACATATACAATGTAATAAATTCAATCTGACATGATTGTTTTTGGATGTATTTATTTGGTGAGAAAACAAAACCAAATACATTGGCCGCTACTGGTGACTTAGTTTGACGTGAGGGAAGATTCAATATTACATAGTGGAATCAGTCGTTCATTTCTTTCATTTCAGAAAACAAAATAAATGAACTTCAGAATTTAGACCAACATTGGAACCTAACAGAATGAATCTACAAATTGGTTTTGAACAAAACCGGCTAAACTGCTTTCAAGAACATCAGTTTGATATACTGTCAACAAGTCAACATTAATGAGTCGCAAAGACGAACAGGCCTACAATAATTGTAGTTTGTGTTGGGTTCCCCAACCAACGGTAAAGGGAACAACAAAAAACACTACAATTTTCACGGCTCTTATCTACAATTAGTACGTGGTAATATAACGGAAATGCACGCTTATACCCACTGTTAGTACAACATAAGTAAAAGCATGTGTGGTGAAGGCTTTCAGTCTACATTTACTTGTACTAGTAGGGCTAGGAACAGAAAATACGAGCTGTAATTAAATATAACAATAATGTGTGCATTTCATATGTAATGCGTATTGTGTAATTTCACTGGAATTGTATGGTTTAATGAGGGTCTAATGGCAGTACAGCGTGGGACTAGGCGGGTCGGATGGTGCAACAAATTTAGAATAGTTGTAGATTCTATGGAGGTCTTAATAGTAATTTGGATTGGGCAATTATTCACTACATTGCAAAGGTCACGACTTCTTTCTCTGATGTACGGTATAAACCAGAGAGACGACTGAATCTATTCAAAACTGTGACAAGTAACTGAAAACGAGAACTTTTTATCTGTAGTCGACGAACTCTCTTAAACTGCCAAAAGAATATTTTTACAGAACGCATTCATAAAGTGAGATGAAATTATTAATTACCGGTAGTGAGATTTAAGTGAAGTTTTGAATACATCCAATGGAGGAATAGAGGAAGTAGTAGACTCTCGAGCTTCAACGTGTGAAAACAATCGTGTATCTACGTTTCTGTCTATGTTCTAGTTATTTACACGATAAGTAAATGTGAATTCGCGAAAAAAGGGTATCCAATCAAATTATTTCCTGACTCCTTCAATTCTCATGCCGAAATAGTATTATATACGCTTGCATCAAAATAGCACACGGAAACTAAAATGTGTAGCGCGTATATTCGACTAGTTTTTATGTAATCCAAAATCTATAGAATATAGGCCTATTAATTTCAACACCATATAAAATTGGCGGATTGTAACTCATTCTTCTTAGCGGTAATTGTTACGAAAGACGGTCGATCGAAACCCTAGCGATCGAGTTGGATAATCCGCAGCATAACCAAACCAACTAGAAGTGAGCGTATAATACATCAGTAAAACTGAGACGAGTGGTCGAGTGCATAGCACACTGAGCCGTCATTAAGGAGACCAGGGTTCGATTCCCGACATGGTCAACCATCCTGACAGAGTTTGTCATGGTTTCTTGATGACGTTCAGGACAATACTTGAATGGTTAATCAACAACAGACCGAGGACTTCTTCCCACTACCCATGCGAAAACACATAATAAATTAACATTTCATCTTATCTTCTCATTATCCACCGACGCTAATAGAACGTGGTCATCAGTATAAAAGAATAATAACATCAGTGAAGAACGATCGTCATTCTGTCCACATACGGATTAACGATCGGGAGTTTCGACCAATTATCATCACTCTTGGCCTATGTGCATGGATGCCAATTGCTTGTGTATCTACTCGCGTAACCTCAATCTCTGAGCACTGGTTACACAAGATAATTCGATTTCCTCATTCGTATATCTTATTGTTTACAAATGTTATCAGTCACTTACTCCTAGGTACACTAGCAGACTTTAAAACACCGTGACGTCAGAATGACATGGAAGAGTTATACTCGTATCCACGGCACAGTTGCAGTATTGGAGTGGCGCTTTGCAATTCGAGGATACCGCACCAAAAGACACCGACACTCAATTTATTACTTGTAAATTTGACGACGATTTTGAAAGTGTTATAATTTTTTAATTAGATCATTAGCAACTAGATCATAGATCAACAGGCCTATGTGTGTTCTTTCACAAATCAAACTGCCAGACGGCTGAATTCATGACAAGGAAAAGTCTATCACGGCAGAAACTACTTTTGAAACATTAAGAACATTTATACAAATTGCGCGTTGAACCCAAATTGAAGGATCAAAATTAATCTCCAACAAGGAGGCTGTCTCCAGACGACCGGGAGAAATTCTTTGTATTTTTCTTTGTACTTTGTAAGTTTGTATTTTATGTGCCCGTCAGTGTAATTCTCGCTGCAAGTGTAGGCTATTAGGTGTTCGAGAACGCGCAGTATAGTGTTTGGCATGGTTACAAACAACACGTCTAGTACAAGTGTAATAAAACTATTTAGCAGCGTGCCAATATTGTGTCTATACGAACTATTCTAGAATTCCGAAAGTTCCATAAAACCACTATAATAGCTTACCGTAACGAAAACGAATCTTGGCGCAAAAAATCCGGCGCATAATTTTACCGTTTATTTTTGTACATTCATTTGTAAAATATAAAGATAATACGGGCTATAATCAGACCAGGGAGCATTCAACTAAAAATGTAAACAAATGAAATTAGTCATCTACGAAACATTAAATGCCAATTTAAAGGTTCGCATGAACCGACCTGAACAGCACGACCACACATAAGTATACCGATACGTATTTTCGGGAGAATCGCCAAACACAAGTGACACACAATACGAACACAACGCATACTTACTCACGCACCGAATGCAAGTGGCGATCAATGGACTGTCATTCAACAAATGTTGTGTCATCACAACAATACCTAGGCATCTTTTATTAAATGATCAGGAAAATCCATTACTTCCGCAATCGCATACTTCGCTGAATGAATCGTCAACATACAATGAAAAATCACAGTCGATTTAGTAAAATATCAGTTCTGATTGATAGGCCTAACTTACGCGAGCAGAATAAAATGAAGAAATTCTAAACCAACAGAAGATCTTCGCATATCTGTGATATCTTCGCAATGATATGTCTAAAAACATGTTTTTGGCATAACTTATGAACATTTAGAATCCAAAGTTAATATTGCATATCAATTTCAAGGTATAGAAAAGATGTGTATGCGTTTGGTGCTTCGATTTTGATCACGTATGTCGTTCGAAAGTCATCACTAGACATTTCTGGCAAGTCAATTTCAATACGCTCTTACTGTGATCAACAATGATAGGCCTATAAAGCCTACACATATGCAAACACTTCCCATTTCCTACATCCTCGTGCCAGTCTTAGCTTGTTATTCGCTCTTTCACCCAATCGTCCGTCGCGTCGCGTTTCGGTTTGTTACGGAATTAGGAATCGAATGAAGCAATCTTAATTATATCAGAGGCTGAATATAAAGTGCTAAAAATAACCCGATGGGACCTAAAAATGTTTTAAAAACTACGCCCAAGCAAACTTTGATTTCACTTATTTGGTTATGGCGGTACATAATGCTGGAAATAATGTATTACATAAGGTACATAAGAAAAGGCACGACGAATAGGCCTACACAAATACACCATTTCGACGAACGTCAGAAAAGAATGTATTATTGAATGTATGAAAAGTATATGTATTACGCTAACTTCCATTTTATTCTAATTCTCTAGAGTATTGACAGGTGGCCGTCAAGCCATATACACAAATCCGTGCAAGAATTTCTAAATTCTACAACTCCACCAAATATGGCAATAGATGGGACAGTTGCTATCACCGTATAACATCAATAATTGGCATTCTATAACTAGAAATCGAATAGGTAGAGTGTAATGTGTTAAATTAAGTGCGAGGTGTATTCGTGACGTGGTGTAAAGTATGTCAGACCCGACTCGGAGGAATACCTATACGCACAGAGAGCAATGGACACCTGCACGCACGATAGGCCTAGTGCCCTGATAATGACGAACTTGCGTGCGTTAGGAGGGGATATACGCATTAATTACATGTGAGATCTGCTATCGTATTAGGACGGGTGAAAGAATGCGTTGAAAAAACTGTGGCAATTTCAGTAACAAAAAAGAATCATTACGGTACTTGTGATATATATATATATATATATATATATATATATATATATATATATATATATATATATATATATATATATATATATACATACATACACTACATCACTCACTGCATTCAGATGAGACTAGCAAAACGCACTAAATTCAATGAAATTCGGCTTATCGTTTCTGCTCATCATTCTGCGTGTATTCCACTTCAGTTACGTAAATTCACAAGAGATCAAGGCGATAACCACCCGCGCGCTTGTGATGTGGGATAGGGAAGACGGTCGATCAGAACCCTCAACAAATCGTTATGCCTTATACGCAGCTACACTAATCATCCCTTGTGATTGATAGATATATTACAACCAAATTTGAGCAAACGATTTCGTCAATTTCGAGAAACGAAGTTCAAACAAACATGAAGACAACATGACAACAGACAAGTTGCAATATTCCAAAAGATTTTAAAAAAGAAGCGAAACATTTTTACACATTCAACAAATGCTCACATGCTCACTCAAATGTTTATTGTTAAGCACACAAGCTGAGAAATAGGCTCTTAGTCAACTGATTCACTTAATTTTAATATCTTCAGAGAAAAGCATTACCTACACGTGTCTGACAGTAGGCCTACACAGCAAACAATGCCAAAGTAATGTGTGACGTACAAATGTATCCATCCATTCTCAAAACATCAGTCACAATGAGAAACATGTGTGTATATATACGAAAATAATTAACCACATGACCCTACAATTAAAATCCAGGTTGTACAATTCGACAATTGGTATCACCACGATGAAGATTCCGACTTGATTATGTTCCCATTGTTTCGACGCGTTTCAATTTTTTGATACATATCGCATGTAAGAAAATGCTAAATAGTCGAGTACAATTTCGTCGAATCACAATGTTTCCACTAAGAACAAATTGTTCAAAGGTCATACATATTCAAAATAAAAGTTACAGAATGTATTTCTTGGTAATTATGAGCAACATTTACGCACTATTTACACATCAATTATGGAATGTAGACGAAATTGGGAGAGATCACATTAACGATGAAAATATGAACATGAAAATATATTCGAAAACAGACAGGTAACGAAACAGGAGCTTATATGAGAGTTAGGTACATGTTCGAACATTAGTCAACCTCGATCAGAAACAATAATAATAATCGATTATGAAATATGAATAAAAAGTTACACAACAATAACAGATCCAAATACGGTAAATGTTTCAATTTTTTTGATGTTGACTAGCTATATTTGACTTACCATTGGAATCCATTTAAAATCATAACCGAAATACAAGCTTGGTTTTTAAATATGAATCTGGTTTTGAGACTAAAACATCTAAATAGCCACTGGCTATGGTGCGAAGGAAGCGAGTATTTTTTGGCAAAGAAATTGTGGATTTTTGATGTTCATGTTACACGAAGTGGATTTGTAAATAACCATGAAAAAAATGTGGGTTAGGTTATTTGGTTACGTAGGGACTGTAGGTTCAGCTCTATACGTACAATTATTTTCAGCATCGTGCAACATAAGCTTATAAAAAAAAAATATATATATATATATATATATATATATATATATATATATATATATATATATATATATATATATATATATATATATATATATATATATATATATATATATATATGAAATACTTGCGTGTATAGGAACGTACACAGGCCTAAAAGTATAAATAAATCAAGTAACTCTCAATAATTTGTATAAACACGCTTTCGGATTCGGCGCTTCCACCAATATCGGCTATACGAGTGATGATACCCTGTGATAGGTGAGGTAATCTACAGATAGTTGTATCTATGATGCGAGCGTTCCTAGCGTTCCTATAGTAATTAACCCACACCACTATGGCGCTCAGTTTCGCGTCTTTTACCTTCGTGGATACAATTTCCGACAATATCTCAATATAATATGGATACGCGGGACAAACTTAATGGAAAATTCACTCGAGTTGACACAGCAAAATCGGAGAAAATACATAATAACATAAAACCCGTATAATTAACTCAGCTACAGCGCTATTTTATGCAGGTACCTTATTCAATCAAATCCTCGGTAATTCCTCACGTTTTACGTAACTACACCAATTACTATGACAGTACGAGATTCATTCGCACTGTCATAGTAATTGACCAATACGTAATTGATCGTGCTTCACAAAGAGATGCACACGTCTATAAACTACAGTTCGTGACGTAACGATGTGCAGAGAGAGAGAGAGAGAGAGGCAGAATCTTCCTATTACCACGAAGATGCAATAAAACTCTTTGTTCTTGAATTGAACAGAGATAATCTCTTGTTATAATGTCGAATATTATCCATAGAGCGCACGGGGTTAACTTTCGCTGCCAAACTCAAGCTCGCTCGCTAACAGAGAAAGTGTTTTGATTTGAATAGCGTTGTTATTGACGGGTTGAAAGTCGACCAGGGAATGAATTACGATAATGAATAATAATCTGTGTACGAACATCTTCAATGCACGTCTAATTGTGTGTAATATATGTGAGAGTTGCCCGGTGTGAACAATGTATATATATACAAGGGAATATAGTATACTAAAACAAAGTGATTTGTTTATTCCACTTTTTCTGTAGGAAAATCTGTTCCTGATTCCCTTTCGAATAACCTAGTGGCAATGTATTAATACTCAATTATAAAACCAGAATTAGCCTATATGACGCAGACGTTATTGAGATGGAATAAAATCTCAATGCAACTCAATTGTAGATAAAATCGAATACAAAGTGTGCGATGAATGTGTGAAAGTGATAATTGGTACAGATAATCAAACAGTTCAATAGCAAGGGCATGCCTACCATGCTATTATTGATAATGAAATAGAAAAATCTAATTTGGCATTAATGTATATGGTATACCGATACATATTCATTCAATGAGTATACAAATATTTACCCACCCGTAGTCACAAGTAGTAGAAACATCCCAATTAGGAAATGGGCTTACAATCAAAACAAAATCAGACATTTGGTTTAGTATTTGCAGGAGTAGCCGCTTACGCAATTACAGAAATAATCAATCAAAGTTAACAACAATAGAAATCTGTTGGCAGTCAAGAAACGAGACAAATAAAATATCTATATGTTGACGTCATTCTCTTTTGTTGGTGTAATTTACATCTCGATGGGCTATTCGCAACCTAGGAGTACCAACGATGGTCATGCAATCACCCATCAACAAAACGACGTAAACAAACCAGACAGTATTCATAAAACTACAAGAAGCTGGCATGGTCCATCATCAGACGTCCTGTATTTATCGTGTATTATAAATTTACTTCCCCCTGAAGTTGGAAGAAATGTGAGAAAACAGTCAAATGTGTCTAGTTTTTATAACCATACCGAATACGCTCAAAAATTTCATTTTCGAATGTGTATAAATCTGAAATTGTGTAGGCCTACACCTGATTACCTGTGAAATGACACGTCTCAATAGTGCATCTAGCAAGTATCGGTGTCGTAAATATATGAAGTGCATATAGGTAACCTCAAAATTAGCAAAAACAGAAAAATTTGAAATAATAAAACTTGGGAAATTATTAATTTATATCTTTGTTATGACGGTCAACTTTCATGAGGTTGTCTATATGGACCTATAGTTGATGAATAATGATATGGTTGAATAGTCTTTATAACGTATACTATCTCTTTCTAAATCAATGGAACTTCAAGGGCGTATCCAAATAGCATCTCTAATTGTCCAATTGTGTACCCACAATAGTGTGTAATAAGTTTTGCAATAATCACAGCCCATTAACCTTTCTTAGGTGTTATGCCATTTTATTTTCTCACAGTTGGCGACTCTGATCATGGCCAACTATTAGAGATCACTCTACACTCTATAGCATACGAACCTTAAAGGTCACCGAAAAAAATAAGGAGCAACACAATTATATCAATGATGTTATTTTATAGATTCAAAGTCGTCGCGATTAACCGTTCCGCTACTGCGTGAATGGTCGAAAGCATCGATTCGCCGCCAACAGTTTTGTCAGGCATTGAATACTTCGATTTGTCGAGTTTTTTAAGTGGTAATTTTTATCTGACCTAAAAATAAGTTAAAATCATTATATAACCAGGCCGTAGGGGCAATAACAATTATTGATCTACGAAAAACCGGTACATCCTATCCTAGTTCATAAAGCAGTGCACGAATAGAAAAAAATGAGAAACCAGTTTTTTGCTTCGCTAGAAATTGAGGTTTAACTTACCGAGCTAACCTCCAATCAGAATGCTCCCTTCCTTCCCAACCCCTTAAGACTATATAATAATATAGATAAGACGGATTTAAAAAAATGTATAAAAAATGTAATTTCTGTCCAGTCGGAGTGCAACAATGAACGTTCCTGTCAATAATGTCCATCGTAGTAATAATAATACCTAGATACCCTAACATGTAGGACACACAAGCATTAGTATTTCTCTAATTTAGTTGGTGCATGCCTAATCACACACATTATCGAAATTGCATCAACTTAATAGATGCATTAGATAGTTCATCAGAAAATAGATCAACATCCACATAAACCAGTTACAACAAAGACCAACTCTGCGATTACGATTTCTTTTTGGTATAAATTAGCTCTTAGCATGATTTAGTCAGGCTATATTATAATTAGGCCTATATATAATATATTATGCTACATTTAGTAGACGATACAATGTATCTGAACTCGTGGTACGTAACCAATTTCCTTCCCTTTTTTACAAGTTCGAAACCATATTCATGAATAATACCAACAGATACTAGACCATAGGTAAGAATGTTTCAAATTCTATTTTCCCCAACCGAGCGTAAGTTGATCACCTTTCCCTGTAGGCTAAAACTCAATATAATAAATTTTAATAAAAATGGTATAGTAATATAACGAAGAAACACACACATACACGCCAGGTATACGAAGAGCTAATCTGTGAGCCATATATACAGGTACCCACGAAAGTTTTGAATGCTCGAACCACCCATTCGCCAATGATCTAGGACAGAGAGTACGGTCGCTCGGAACCTCTCTTCTTCCGTGGATACAAGCATAGCATCATGCATGCATTCCTGGCTCGATTCTAGTTTACGAGAGAAAGAAAACCTGCTAAATGTTTTCATCACGCGAGTCTGAGCCAAGGTAGCGATAGCAACGCGTCTTGCTGCCCGTTGAGACGGAGAGATGCTGCGACCGCCTGCGAGACGCGTCTCGAGAGTCGGCAAACCGGGGACAGAGTTCATTGTATCCATACAGCCAATCGGCATACCGAGACTCAAGTCTACATGGCGACCAATACCAATAGCAAGCGAAAGAAAATTAACTGGAATCGTCTTGTAACGAAGAATATACACCACGTCAACAATTGGGACAACATTTATTTTAATGCTGCTAACGACCCCACCAACACCTAGGTTATAGGGGGGTACGAATGAGCGAATGATAATGAAACGATGAAGTGATGATGGGTGAAAGGACGTTTACAAAAACCCATACCTTATGCGGGACTCGAACCCACGCCCGACCTGACTTCAGTTTCTACTGCTATCTATGATAGTTGACTGAGCCACGGGTGCGGCTTTTTGGGCAACATGCACGTAATATTTTTCATTTTGACATACCGGTACCATAAACTGAAATAAAAATAAGCGAATTCGTTTGAAATATCAATATTCGACGGAAATACAATGTTCAACAAATTCTACAGACATAGACCATTTCGACATTTGAATGGCCCGGTTTTGCATAAAATCGTACGCGGGACTACTCTATTATTCGTGTGCTTGTCACTGCTTTGCCCGTGACAATCGTTATCAGTACTGAAAAATTTGGCTCCTCAAAACCACGTGTTTAAATCTTTTAAAAACATTCGTTTTACATATAGGTTGAAACTAGAAACCAAAAGACTATACATATTTACACCGGTGATCGCATCCCCAAACTGAAAACAAAACTCGAAACATAAATAAAAACGAGTGATATTTCGATAATCACTTTCGATATACAAACTATGTAATGACTTTAAATTCATTTGTATTCGCGGTATCAATAGGATGTTCAACTAAATGGTGTTCTGCCAAAAAGTAAGAAAGTTCTATAAAAACGTGATCGATTTACAACAAACAGTAAGAGAAAAATGTTTTTCAAGTACGCCTAATTATAGCTTGGATATCTAATTGGCGTTGAATGTTATCTCATTATTTTGGGGTAACTTTTCAATATTTATTGTACGCCTAGAAAATCTCAGATTGAATTATCAATTTCACTTGAAACAAAGACACAATCAAATTTTAACTGCTAGAGAAGAAAGTATAGATATTGCTATAATTTACAACGGAACGTTTGTGGATACCAAGAGTTATGAAAACCGTGACTTAAAGCCAATGGCAATTTGAGATCAGACCCAGACCTACATAAACATGCGAAAACTCGAAAATTAAAGAGGATTAAAACATGCAAAAATCCACAAACACTCGTACAATGTAAATACTTATAGAGTACTTTTATTCTAAATTTACAATCTAATTTAAAAGAAACGATACCAGTCAGATAATAGTCTTATTGCTTTTGAGATCAATCCGTTTGTTTAATGATGCCAGGCAGTCGAACGAGTTGAATCATGTGTATAAAACCCGTGGCTTATGCAAGACGGGACTCGATCCCGAGCCCGACAATAGACTCGACGGGCAGCTGATTCAGTTCAGTTCTTCCAGGTTGGATATCTCATTTACACGTGGTGAAGTTCTTATTTCTAAATATACTGATTTATATGAATTTTAGCAGTATAACTATCAGCATAAAAAAGAAAAACGTCAAATGTTTCCTCAAATCGTGTAGGCCTACTAATATGTAATGCTATAACATGTACGCTATTTCTAATTTTACTGTACATATTATGGAAATTCGACATCGAATAATTGTCTCACTCTGGATACAAGCAGCTATTGCGTTGTTATAGGGCAAAATATCCATATGAAATGCGAGACACCAGGGTGCTTAGCCTCGACTGGCCGTGAATATGTCCACATTCACGTTGTTGTATTCACACGTGAATGTCGTCGAGGCTATAAGCACCCTGGTCTGGATTAAATTTATCAAACGTGTCCGAGACCGTATACATCTCGAAATTCACATTATTATACGGACAAAAATATTTTCACTTGTTATTCGATATTTTATTCGTATGAGTAATTGGAAAAAAAAAAAAATCAAAATCTACGCCTACGATTGTTATTCAAAACCATTAGTATATTGCAGTTCCAAATTTCATAGAGTAATGCCTAGTAAACGCTTCACTATGCTCAGTTGTGTCCTGTGCCATGAGGAGCGCGCAAAAAAAGATCAGATTTATTGGAAGTCTTGGCTGTCGCTCATCCAATAGCCTATCAATTATACCTTGGCCCACCGATTACGAAATGAAAGGAAGAAATGAGTCAACAGAGAAATTCAATCAATTTCCGTACGTACGTTTTCCGTGCCAATCTAATATCGGTCGAATTGTGTGTATAGGCAAGAATGAGTCATGCTCGGCGGGATTGCCTAACATCCCCATTCACGAGGGGGGCCGCGCAAGTATGCATCATCGAATCGATTATTCATACTGTAGCAATGATAAACATGAAGGGCATGACGACTATGTATACACGTAAAATTATTGCACTTGAAATGCACCAGCGGAAACTATAGCGTAATTCTATTTTTATTAATGTCAAGCTTGATAATACCCAGGCCTACACTGTTTTCCGTGAGTAAAATGAAGGCCGCAACGTTACATAGTCCTTGTTCTAAGGGTCGGTCTATCGGTAGTGTTTCTTTTGTGGGGCAGTATTATGGAGGTTTTGACCACCCACAAATGAAAGAAAATAAACTAATGAACTAAAAAATATAATAATGATTATTATAATAATCATAAATAAACTATTATCATTTGTCACTCGACGAAAATGATGACCCAGTCCAAATCAAACTGAATGTTTCTTCATTCGACGCATGTCAGAAGAAAACGACATTAAAAGTTTATCGTAATGAATTTATATAACAAAAATATATGCAAAATAAATTTTCAAAAAATGTGAGGATCATCTACTGATACGATCGTGTGAAATACATCTCCAGCACGCGCTTGCTCCATGTGACCAGGTGATGGGGGTAGGTCGCGCCTCGGTTCGTTTCCAGCCACCGTCCTTTTATAAGTGGTTTCCCACGTTAAAATGTCGGGAACCCGGGAAGGTTCTTTCAAGATAGGCCACGACTGTTTCCTTATTATCTACGAAACCTTCATCTCATTAATGATCATCAATATACCTTAGTTATCGTTATAGCGTTGCGTCGTTAAACAAAAAATATACATATAAATAATATATAGGCCTATGTATTATACCCCCACACATAATATATAAAATTACAAAGTAGTACGACAAATATTGTTATATTACTATTATTATTATTGAATTGAGATGAGATTTGAAAAATGATTTAAAAATGCAAAATTATGTTTAAATCAACCGCAAACTGTTGCAGGCGAGCTTGTGATTGTTTTGTTTATCAGGTAAGTAAGCTATGGACGTGAACTCGACCGATCACCACGAAATATCACCTCAATATAGTTTCGGTGATGCTTCACACTTGATGTGTGATTTGATGGTGTGTGTGATTGACAAGCTGACAAAAAGAACAGCTGGGGCGTCAAGATCGCCAACTATTCTGCATAGCTTCAATCTAATGTGGTCTAGGAACTGCGATACGACTATACGAATCACGAAGTTGGGTATGCACTTTTAAGGTAGCGGTAACAAGGACGATGAAGCAGTGATCTACCCACGCGAAGTCAAATAAAAAACCTGGTCTAAAATCACCACCGTTCATTTTTATAATCTATATACATTACCTACCTACGCGTACTTATCCCAGGGGCATACTATAGTTCCACTCCGTCTCCGTATAGGCCTATCATAACACTGAACGTTGGGGTGATATTAATTTACTCGAATAATTCATTAGTAAACCACATGGGGATCTATCCCCCTCAAACGTTTAAAAACATGACATTTATAAGAAGTCAAGTAGGCCTGTACGTTCGGTTAATAGTAACGTTCAATGTGTTAATAAATGTAATCACAACAAATGTAATGACTGAATACGTATTTTCAGATTCAGATTTCAGGGTGATGATGAAGTCTATTTTCATAACACAGATTGCAATTCTAACAAACAGTTATTCAAAAGCCTAGCGGCTAAAATACGAAGGGGCAGGAGACAGGTTCTTGGCCAGACAGTTCTAGACATTATACCTGTAGGTAGAGCTCACAATAACACACCTGCATACAGGTGCGACACAAGGACTAGGCCTAGATACGTCTATCCAAAAATAAACACATGAATACGGTACAAGAGAACAAGTGAAAAAATGAATTATTACAATGAGAACTATCCAGTAATCAATTCAACGCATGTCTTAGCCTATGTGATTTTAATTAATTTCTTATCAAGATAAGCCTAATCAACATCTTTACGTCTAGATCCCCATAGGCCTACAGGGCGCTGCCTCAACTGACAGGGCCAAATTGAAATTTCAATAACAACTCACCCAGAGTTCCGTTCCCCAACTCATTTTCGGGCACAGTAGTACTCCAAAATTCACAGCTATTCTTACACTTTCCTTTTGTCAACACTAAATATTATAATAAAAATCACCACAAACACTGTACCATTCGACTACGTCCACCGATACGAAAATAACATGGCCGACTGTCTAGTAACTCTAGTTACAGGCTGGCGCTGTAAGTCGTAGTTTGCATTCTGGGAAAATTCAAACTTTTACTACCGTTAGCGCTTTATGGTGAAACTGGGAACTATGCCCGTTTACTCAGTCGACAAACCTTTACCGACACGATCGAATAGAATATGAATTTGAATTGATCAAAATTTTTGGTACGCAAATTCTATGAGACTATTTAGTGAGCATTTGGGTGAGCCACATGAGTAGAGTTCTTACTCATTCTCTTTTTTTTGTGTGTGTGAATTCGGTATTTATATTTTGTCCAATAATGTTCAAATTATTCAATAATCAATATAAACAAATTGCTTGTTAAATTTGTTTGAAGAAAGGTCAAAGATACCTTTACTCATTTTTGAAAAAAAAGGGGTTTACTTTTAGTTTTTTTATAGTAAAGAATACTATAAAATTCACGATAACTACAAATTAAATATTTTTGGAGGATGCATTTTTTGTTTGTTGAATTGCAGTGCATTCCAAAAACTTTAATAATGTAAATGCAGTTCAAAAATACACTTTCATAATTTACTTTTTATTCCCAACTTCATATTAACCTTGTTTTTCTTCAACTTTTCAACTCTATAGGCCCACTTTAATTTTCAACCTCTCTCCTCACTATTCATTCTTATTATTTTAAATAATATTGACAATAATCTCCTAAATATATATATATATATATAGGCCCCTTTGAATGACCTATGCCCTCAACGTTTTTAAATAATCTACTGGTACCTCTCATACCTTCAGATTTTGAATAGAAAAATCAACTTTGCACCAAAAACAATGAAACAAAACTAATAGCTATTCAAAACTTTTCTAGCTTATTAAACCCAAACACGAGTTTCACTCAGTCAGAGGCGTAGCGAGGGGGGGCAAGAGTACCCGGGCGCCGAACTTAGGGGGGCCCCAAATCGATTAAATAATTATATGCATTTGTTTGACCGTGTACAATTTTTTATTTCTATCATATACATTTTGTCTGCATTTAGCCTGTATTGAATACATAATTTGCCAAGATTAACCCTGACCCTAGGTTACAAGCTATAGCTGTATAGATGAATAATAGCCTTATTATCCTAATACTCCACAAGTCAGAAATTCTTGTAGTGTGTTACATAAAGAGATTAGTTAATAGTTATAGAATAGTTCAAACCATGTTTGTGCCTTTAACAATCCATTATTTTTCGCGAACTTTTCTTGTATGGGTTTTTGAACTAAGGCATATTTCTTTCGGTCTTCTGATGCAGACGACTTGCGTAGTTGTTTCCCTGTTAATTGTGAGGGGGGAGGGGGTCGCCAAAAACCCTAGCTACGCCTCTGCACTCACTACCAATTTTGAGACTTTTTCAAGCTATCAAAAATGAAAATGATCGAATATTTATATTAGGAATATAGTACAAACATTTGAAAACATCAGTTCGGTACTACATGCATTGGACATAACGATTGTAAGCAGATATCTCTCTTGTAATTCACTCCACTCCGACAGGTGGCGTTAGGGAGCTATGTCGCCACGCATTATATGGTGAACAAGCACAGTTTTTCGTTTTCCAACGTACTGAGATATGTGATAAGATATTCGTTTATACAGTAGTATGAATTCTTAATCCACTTGGACAGAAAAAAATGAATAAATAAATAAAAAAAATACTGTATCTTGATCCATAGATACAAATCATTCACAATTTTTCATTATATTTAATAAATGATATATTTTTAAAATTATAAGTGTATCAGTATAGGACTACAGAACTCTTTTAGCAATGGGGACAACAGTAATTAATCAATGTGATTACGTATCCATATCTTTATTAAAGGCTTGAAAATTTAAAAATTTAAAATCTTAGCTTTGGGTTTAGGCATAAATGAAAATATTACCGAGACACCCGACACTTATAGCCGAACAAGAATAAATTCCACGTACACCATTCTCCACGCCAACATCTGCTATTAGTACATATATGCAGAGCGCTATTAGGCCTAATAATGCAGAACAGGCTAATATCCAATGGCCAATTATAATCTAGCAAGCTTAAGGTTGTAGTGCTTTCTAGCATATTACATACCATAAGTACCTGCTACAGGATGTGGGGTTAGAAGGAAGTGGTTATAAAGTAGGGGTAGAGTAGTGACAATGAGTACAGAAGTTGGTACGGTAATCTAACATTCGATGTCATGTCTTGGTAGTATATATTTCATCCAAGCTTAAAAACATGACTCTTGGTAGTTTTGTGATGGTCAATTATTCACAATTGCAAGCTTTTGACAAACAAAATTTAATGATCTATTGCCATTTTGATATCAAAGCACTTCTCAATAGTGTCTCAATGCAGGAACTTCCTGTGTTGAATTATTCACAATACATTTACAGTACATCCATTGTATAGGGTATTTTACCATTAAAATAGTGATTTTCAATTGTTTTACATACCATAACCATATCATAAAAGCGAGTTTGTATACAACTAGCAATAACTCGATAAGGAATGTTAACATATTCTTATACAATAATTTTCTTTAAAGTAAGAGTTCTTCATATGTGGACTCGATTATTATAAATCGGACCTGTATTATAATTGAAATTTACATCAAAACATATACAAATTAGAAATTACCAAGTAGTTCTTTGGCCTTCATAACTGTAGATTAAAGAGTTCACTATGATTATACCATGACTAGGTTATGAAAAAATAATTCAATGAAAATATTAAAACTTTTAAAAGTGAAATAAAACTTTTTCTGCTTCACAAGATTCTGCAGAGCAATAAAGAGTTGAACATTATTTTCCAAGTGACACTTGAATAAATTTATTATTTGTTCATTATAATAGGTGTATCCAAGTTCACTGTTAATCAGATTTGTAGCCATTGAGTTGGTAGTAGTACAAAAAAGTACAAAGTACAAACCCAATGGCATAGCTAATCCAAAATTGATAAAAGTGGACCTTTTTCTCATTTTTAATAAAGTTCACCTATAATCAGTTTGTTCAATTTTCATAAAATCGATGTAGACATTTTCTAACAACAATTGATACTGTACGTATGATTTGACCAGAAAGAATCAAACCAATAACTGATAAGCCTCTCCAAATTCGACAAGATAATGCACTGGTATTGTCATAAAAACTTGAGCAAATAGAGGAAAAACAAGCAAATATATTATGGATTTGGTTTAAATATTATCACAACATTAAATGGATGATGTTTCACATAAAGAAATGCAAATGCATCTTTCAAAAGAGTTGAATGTTCAAATCTGCAGAGAGACTATGTTCAAGTTTTTATAATTATTCAGTTGGTACACAGTCTTATTCTTTTGTGGATACAGTATACTATGCAAAACTATCATAATCAAAATACAAATTACTTATTACAAAAAGCTATTGAATATAAAATTAGTGGGCCTACAATAGAATACAAAATACAAATTATATTTCTAGAAGTCTCACTCGTTCTGTTACGCATATGTACAGGTAAATTTAGAACTGATGTGGAAAACTGAGTTGCTTGTGTTTTTTGCACTAGTTGAGAGTGGAGTTTGAGCACACAATTCTAGAATTTAAAGTAAAAAATATGAAGTTGTATATTACAAGATTACAACAACTTCTTCCTTTTTTCAACACAAACTAAGAACATACAAAATTACAAATACTGTACGTCACGTGCAACTGATCAAATATCAAAGTTCAAACTAGAATGAGTGAGTTACAGTCATTTCAACATTTAAATGACTTTTGAAAGATGTTGAAGGTACATTTAAAAAGACAATTCATTAGAAGTAATGCCACATAGTATCTAATTTGGTGCAAATTTGAATAATCTGCAATTATTTCAAATTATTCATATATCTCATATACGTTAACTAAATTACGTTAAGAACTAATTAAAAAGCAGAAACTAAAAACCACATACCGATAACTAAGTAAGGCAGATGATTCACTAATCAATCGTAATTATGTCAACATCATCAACTACACTATGCTCTATTAAAACATTTGAACTTCTCGAGAAACTAGTAGAACCAAAGGAGCGAACTCGAATTGACTTGAGAGAATCTTCACGTTCGATTTTCACAGTGCTCACAGATGAAGTCATGACAATCGTTTCATTTTCAACCAAGCTTACGTCTACAGAACCACTAGTCATCTTGGACTGCGATCGAGGCTGCACAACTCTAACAGGAATATCCTCTTTTTCCTCTGAAGGCACTGACAGTATTTCCTTTCTTACATCTTCTACCTTTACACTAACTCCGTCACTTTTTATGTCTACAAGTGGATTCTCCGTCTTTCTGTTATTACTAGACACTAATGAAGAATTTGTCTTTATCGTCGATACTTCGCTCTCTGTAACTATCACTTTTCTATCTGAATGGAGTGAATCAATTGTATCATTGACTTTTGTAATTAATTTAGTTAATTTGTTTTCAAAAGAAGGGTCTATGATAGGCTCTAGCTTCCTCTTTACTGGGCGGTTGTTGGTTTCCGAAGGTGATTTCGTCGAGTCCGAAGATGAATTTGTTGCGGTAGCGTTCAATTCTGAAGAAAGTAAGACTGGTGAGTCGATAATTGAAGAGGAGATTGTCTCTGATTGAGTTGGTGTGTCATCATCTATGATATCAACACAATCCATGTCGAACTTGTCTGTGTCGTTGCCTTGAGATGATGTCACGATGACAGTGTCTGCGATCGGCATAGTCGGAGTTGCCGCACGGCTTTCTTGGACTTTTCCCAGACCGAGGTATTCGACAAGACCAGTTTCTGCGTCGAGATAGAGCGTTGGCGAGTCGTCGAGAGAAACTGCAGGACGATTCGGTGAAGAAGAAGATAACGACTCTTCTAAGAATGCTGAAAGTCATCCATTACGTTATCAAAATACTTCAATACACATTTGAAAGGAAGACCAAATCAATTAAAAATCTCAGTAACTAAAAAACTAGAAAATCAGGTAGGGGCCCAAGGTACACAGGCTTCCACTTGACACATTTTTTAGATCATGAATACAGAAAAATAATCAAAAGAGATATAAATAGAGATTTAGAGAATGGGTAGTAAAAAAAATGAGTTGGAGAAAAAGTAAAAAAAAAAGAAAATTAAACAATTAAGAATTTAAAACCAAAAAACAAGGGAGATCAAGAAATTGTAGAAACCTACATAACAAATTAGGCCTCTTTGAAAAAAGCAAAGAAATCAAGCAAAACTGTAAGATTAAAGAAAGTTAAACAAAGTCAGAAAGTGACAAGGGTAAAAGAGAATATGATTATAGGATTAATGAATAGACTCAAGATATACAAAGACAATTCACCCAACGTTAAATGAATATTTATCACCACTCTTATCCCCACTCCTTAGCCTCTTCCCTCCCCACACCCCTTACCCTGTAGTACATTCAGGTCACCACTAAGAGTGCTGAAAATCGTTTCAGCGATTGTGCTTCAGTCGACGGTAATTTGGATGTTTGTCAAGTCTCCAGCTTGACTGCTAGCAGCGCTCTAAAAATGAGCAGGGACGAACATAGTAACTTTAGCTGATGATGAAAGATTTTTCATTCTTATCAAGTGACTTAAATGGGACATCTTGAGTATATCTTTAGTCAATGGCATAATAAGTCTAGTATACGTATGTATAAGTAAGTATAAGTATCAATATTATCTGCTTAACCCTTCAAACCAGTTCTAAATCATCAAAGCCTAGGCTGCAGTGAGAGCTGTAATTAATTTCAGAATTCTCAATATAAAGCTTCAGGTGTCTGACCTGTAGAGACACTACAAAACTTATGATAATACAGAAAAATGGTCCGTATGCGCCGCATTGTAGTTTTTCAATTCGATCATCCAATAACTCAATTTGCTGATCAAAAAAAGTTCAAATATATTGGCAAAACGTCAACATTTATGATAATAGGTCTATACATATATTAAATGTTGTAGGCCTATGTGTGAATACATTTGATTAGCCTCGATATGACATTATCGCTAAAATTCTCATTTATCCTGATGTAGACCTACAGGACATCGCAATAGGCATATGCAAGTTTTTCCAAATTATGTACACATTTTTTGGTTTCAAAGGTAGGTCAATATAGCCCACATATAGTTAGTTAGTTACAGTCTTGTTGATAGGTTGTTCGATACGATTATTCAATTCGTCACTGAAAAGGTCAGGATTGTACATGGGCGTCGGCAGGAAGAAATTTAAGGGGGGGGGGGGGCAAAATATCCCAAATTTGAAAATTCACAAGTCCCAGTGGGAGTGGGGGGAGAGGGCTCCCCAAGGGAATTTTTGAAATTCCATCGTTCTATGGTGTTTTGGGAGGTTTTGTGAATATTTAATTAGCTTCTGAATTTTATAGAGAAAGATAAGAGAAAGATAAGATTTATAAGAGAAAGATAATGTTGAATTGGTTGAATTCTATGCAAGTAGTTGATCCTATATTCATCTTTTTAAATATTTCATCATACAAAACAGCCAAAATGAGTTATTAGAATCTGATTGGTTTGTATGATACCCACTATCAAAATTTCCAGGAAATAAGAATAGCCCAATAAATCATATTCGTCAGTCGGCGAAGGCATAGCCTTGCCTACCCACCACAGTCACATCAGACTCATGACCACCCGCATAACAAGACATGTTAAAATATGTCACCGGTACAGTCGGTACTTACAAAGTTTCGAAAAGATCATTGTTTAAAGAAAACAATTTCAAATTTTCAAATAAATTTGTGCCTGGTCCCAGGGCCGAGTGCACCCCCTTGCCACCCGCTGCCGACGCCCATGGATGGGATTGTAATCATGTTTTTGCAATGTTTATCTGTTCTAATTCCAATTATTTTCAAGTTTTAGTAATAGAAAAATGTCAGTTATATGGAATATATTACTATAATATAATAAAAGTATAGATAATATAATATAACAAAAGTACTTATTCAAATCAACTGATATCATTGTTTTATATAAACGTGCATTTGTGTAATAAAGCAACGACCATACTAAATTCTATTATTAGTAGTTGAAGTCAAGTTTGTATAGTTGAAGACAAAGCTTGCTTTGTGTCCGCTTGTCAAGAATGTTATGCGACCTAGACTGTTGGGGCTTGTGGGGTCGGGGTGGGAGGGCGGGGGCGATAGCTGTCTGATTATGCCGCGATGTACTGCGTGGCTCGATGAGTATTTGACTGAAAGAATCAGCTGATAATTACCGTCCGTGTTATTGAGGGCTAACAAAACTACGCGCCAATCAAACACAATTTACAGGTCATGTGACAAATGCTAAATCCAGCCCTTTTGGGCATGGTATAAGACCCGTATAACGACGAAATTCTCAAAGCTGAGGAAGGAGCTAGGTGTTCTTCACTCTTAAAAATAATCCCTAGCCCTAGACAGAGCAGGTGTATTGAACAAAAATGTTCGAGAACTATGTTTACGCTACGTCAATATGGCGTCAGTCAGGTCAGGGTGAGTGATAGCTAAGAAGCTCATGAACTGCAAAGCTGAGACGTTAAACACGCAAACTTTTATCGTTGATATACTTTTACACTCAACAGTCCTTAGCTGTACAGCATTTGGTAAAGCAACAAGAGGCCTGAAGCTAACAGTGAAACATTGTCAGTAGTATTTTAGCTTCACTGAAAATATTTAAACAAGTGTAAATTATGTGTAAACACTAAACAGTCGGTTCCGGCACATCAATCACTTCTTGAAGGAGTAACCGTCCAGCTCATTCTATTTTGACTACGGTATCGTGATTTTTGGCACATGCTCTTGTCGTGAATGTCACTTAGCTGGACAGCAAGTTTTAGGTGGCCATATTCCATAGGTCAAACTGACGTGATGAGTTAGATCAAATTATATATTGTACTGTAAAAATATTTCCTTTCTAGTTTTACCTGAATTAATTTGTTGATATTAATTGACATCAAGTTCAGGCCTATATTACCGTATTATCCCAAATATAGGCCGAGGGTTTTTCTAGAAATTTCGAGTCCAAAAGTCACCATTGGCTTATATGCGAATCTCAGCCTACAATCGGTCAAAAATACGTTTCTTTGCTCATTATAATTGGGCATACTACGAAACAACAGTACATGCACGCATAACAACGTAATTAAATTGAAACTGCGAAATATTCCACCAAAGTACGTTTAATAAAATATGTTTTATCATGAAGAAGCATGATTTTCTCAATTTCCATCATTTTTATTTGACGCGTAGGAATGAACATACGCATGTTGAGCTGTTAGCTGCATTGTGTCATCCTACTGCGTGCCGTATGACCTTGAAGAGCACAAGACAATGTTGAGCTCGAAACAATCGTTTGTCAGGCTCGGGATAGCTCATTTGTGGCCCGCGGGCCATAAATGAGCTTATTTATGCGCGTCTATTTATGCGCGTCGTCGCCACTAGCCGGGTACACACGATCAGTGAGGCCTCTCTCAACGATTCATCACACGTAGTTTTGGCAGGTGGTATGGCTTCCCCTCGCGTCCAATACGAAATTTACTAAATTCTAATCCGGAAGAGTGACGATTTACGTGGAAAAGGAGAGAAACCCTTTCAATAATTGATCTATAAAGTTTGGGCGGTCGGCTTATATTCGGGACAATACAGTAATAAAAAGTAGTTTTACATTTATTCTTTCAAACTTTGATAAACAATAAAATAATGATATGAAATGAATCTCCCGTTCTCGAATTACATGCAAAATAAATTTAAAATCAACGGTACATTCCCGTTCACATGAGAAAATGTATCAAACAATCATAACTAGACCTACTTCTAGACCTACTTACCATTATCAACAGAATCATTTCCACTGTTCGGTGAATCTGCAATAAGTACGTCACATTCTTCGCCGCCGTCACCTTCTTGGTCAGTTTTACTGTTGCCATCCGAACAATCCGCATCTTCTTCGGCTTCCTCGTCTGGGTCCAACTTCTGGTCTTCTTCTTTTTTGACAAAACTAATGATCACCTGCATCATGAAATCAGTACGATAATAGAAAATGGACACTAGTTCTGATTTTAGTACTAAAAAACAAAATATTATAATACTAGGCCTATTTATAAATATTGTTTATAATAACAAGAATCAAAAGTGATAACTGTAGCTTAGAAATGCTAGTAAACAAATCCTGAGACTCACCTCTTCCAGTTTCGTCTTGCCAATCACTCGGTTCTCAGTCAGCTTGGCACTGAGCTCCGTGTCGAATTCAGCGGGGTCGTGGTTTCCACCGAGAAAGGCGCTGTGCACATTCCAGTCTTGTATCTGACGGTGGCGCTGTAGCTGCTCACCCACCTGTTCAAACGCTTTCTGGGCTGGAAAGAGATCAACACTATTAGTAGCGATGGGATGCTGGCAATCCTTTTTCCTAAAACCTGACAAAAGTTGGGAGTCAGCTTCCATTTGGCATAAGGTATTTTGCTATTTAGCTCGTATCCTTTAAAGTAACGATTACTGTGATTATTTTCATGAGATTAGATTGGTTTTAGTTCAGTTCAGGCATGAAGATTATTATGATACTACTTACAAAGAGATGTAAGTTGAGCTGCTGACAGATTGAGTCCCTCGTCTTTGTTACACGTTACCGCTAGCGTATAAATATCGTGAAAGTCCGGAAAGTTGCCAGTGCTGTTCACATATTTTTCTACACAGTAATTGATTGTTGGAAACTGAGTGTTACAAACAATTTTTGGTTTATTTCGGCTCGCCTTTTCTCCCGTCAACTTGCACAATGCGCTATATACCGCGCAGAAACGACCTCTGTATCTTTGAAGTTGTATATAAGACGAATCACAGTCATCGTCCCAATCTACTTCTTTTTCTTCGATTCTTGATATCATTTTTCCCAATTTCTGGAAGTAAAAAATGACAAGAATAATTCCCAATAATTGGCATATTTTTGACAATACTATTACGCAGCAAAAGCTTCCGTTTTGTATGGTCGAAGGACTGAAGGATCAAGGATGTTAACTTGTGACTAAGGAACATGAACTAAGCGACATAGACTAAGCGTCATGGAATTTGCCGTGGAGTCAATAATTTCAAATTTGGAATATATAAGCCAAGTCAGTGCAAATTCAGTGGTGCAATCTGGCCACCCTAGCTCAGGAGAGTGGTAACTGCCAAGAACAATGGATTGTAAATATTTCTTAATTGATAACAAATTACGGTTTTAAGATTCTGTGATAATATTTGCCTCAAAAAAACAAAATATAAGTAGGCCTATGTATGGTGGGCATATATAGCCCTAAAGCTCATTGAACTAGATGAATAATTAGTAGCATTACAAAATTTTTAAAAACAAATAAAGTTCTACAATAGCTGGTGTAGGCCTATCTAAAATGTGACAAATTAAATTCACATAGACCTATATTAGCATCTACCTCTAGACATTTATTGTATTTCTTCAGCTTGGCTCGAATTGCAGGCTCAAAATCATCTTCTTCCGGATCCAAATCTAAAATTATCTCCTGCTGGTTTGCAACACGACTCGTCGACGGCTCCTCTCCATTCATCGGTTTTCCGTTTGTGTGCTCTCGGATTGAGTTGGGAATTGAACGTCTTGCTTTTATTTCCGTGTGCACTTCCATTAGATGTGTAAACATATCCAAAGGACTACTCTTGATGGCTGCTATTTTGTCGTTCAGTAATTTTATAAAAGAGGAGGAAGCTAAGTAGGCCGGATTAGTTTTCTCATAATGGCGTCTTGTTTTAGTAATAATCGTTCTTGTATCAGGAGTTGGGTCGCATTCGAAGCATTTATCCAATAGCTGAAATAAGTGAATAGTAAAAAAATAAGTATCACACTTTATTTGGAAATACGGGACTACTTCTAAATGAATTCTACTTGCATTATACCAACAATTCTACACTTTTGAAACAATATCTATTATTAATTACTTTTAGCAAATGTAGAACCATTTTGAATTCAAAATGACCGCTACAGCAGGTTGGACAATTGACACTGACTGTTAGGTTTGCGAACAAATATTTTCAAATTTAAAAAACGTAGTGCTAGGCATGGAAACTCAAACCATTTATAACTTGGAAAAGGTAAAAAGGATTTACAATAAACAGGCAATAGGTACTTAGTTACCGTTTTAAAAAGTTCTATAGCTGGGTTGGCAAGTTTAACAGGTGCTATCTGAAAAGGAAAAATTCACACATAAATTTAATAATTACGTACACTACATACCGTACATACATGCATGCATGCGCTTACACAGTAGGCCTCTACCGGTAGAGATGATTACTATTTAAATGCACATGGCCTCGGGCCTACAAACATGTATTTATTCCATTTGATTTCATCATGTATTTTACCTACGTTACTTATTTGTCATCTTCGCTTTCATTTGGGAACAATTACTTTGATGTCAAGTTTTTGATGCTAATAAAAATTAATTTAAAACATCTCAATCTTTGAAGTGTGAGCCCAAGCTCACAATGCCCCCCAGTCAATACCATGAATGTTCCCACCAACCAATACCATTCAACTCTACAGAAAATCACTGAGAAACAATATATGATGTAGTTGCAGATGAGATTAGTAAAATATAAAGGTCACAGCAATGCAAACATTATCCTGGAGGAAATGAGGATTTGAAAGGGAATGTATGATTTTAGAATGGTCAATCAAGTTGTTCTACCAGCTGTGCTACTTTATTGATGATGGTTTTAGCACTGCTCATCACTATATTTGGGAACAAGAATTTCTTATACCAGTGCTTCTCAACCTTCTGAGTTCCACGGCCCACCTTATGAGATGAAATAATAATGGCGCCCAATACTATAAAATGAAGTTTGAGTGTCCTGGTTCAGCAATGCAACCAGGATTAAATGTTAGGATTAATTGTTTACAAGGGGTTAATTGTACAATATAATAATTCATACAGGTAGTGAATACTTGAGATGGTATACAAATTGTTTGTTATAAAGCTCTCTCAGTGCGATCTTGTGCTTGACATTCTCCAACAAAAACGTCAAAATTGGAAGTCAATTCTCAAACAGCTACCGGTATTCAAAGTGGTGCACAAATTTTAAGGCCATTTCATGACTTTTTTTTTCTATTGATGTCATTGCAGAGTATGCAATGAAAACAACACAATACAACTACAATGAAATTATAATTATCAACAAAATTACTTCAGAATAGATAGGCCTACGTAGGTCTACTGCTTACCAAAGACAATAATCCTGAAACATAATCTCACAATGATTTATGTACACAAATATGCATAAATGATCATTCTCAAAATTAATTGCATTCATAATTTAATCTAATGGATGAACTCCGAGTAACCAAGATGCCATGCAATTCGATAAGAGTTATCGCAAATCAAACCGAAGTGGGTCTTGAAATCCAAAAGGGAACAACTTGATACAAATTGTAATGATTCAGTAGGTATTAAACAAAAAAAGGTAGTCAACGAATCATTACTGGTGTGGCTTGTTTTGTGAAATAGCACTGCTAGAGCATTACTGGGAGGGTATTTTAAAATAACAACCAAATATTAAACAAAGTTACAGTAATACAAGAATTGGCATGTGTCCCAGAAATGTATTGGAATTTCTTTCCTAGAAAATAGTTCCTTGAAATGAGGTGTTATAATAAATTATAATAACAAATAGGCCTATCTATATGATAATAAAACCCAGCACTTACTCGTTTGATAACATTTTTGTTGAAGGTCAAAATACGGGCAGAGTCTCTGGGTCTACTTTCTGATGTTCGACCTACTGCCATCTTTTTAGTGGCAGTCTCAGATCTTCGAACTACTTGAACTGGTGGTGACTGAAAAACAATATAGGCCTATGACAACACACTATTATCAAAACTGTAGCAGTTCATAGAGCATTACCGTAGTTCATTATCATTAATCTCTTGATATAACTAATTTACGAGGTTGCCTTCGTAACACTACAATCTCAATGCCTTCGTCACAGAGCTTGAAACGGTTTACTCAAATAGGTCTCGACTGTCATGTGACATACGGGTCATTCCATAACAGATAACCAATTAAGTTTTGGTGACCATCTCTGATTTTGATGGAATTTGTCACACCAACTGATATCATTGCTTGGAATAATTACACGTTACTTGAAAAATTTCCAATCATTAGTTTCCGAGATATGTCTCAAAATTTCACCTCCCGACGTACCGGTCATGTACCGCCACAGGTTGAACTAGTATCCAAGATATAGAGTTGGGAGGCATCATTGGAAAGGTAATAAAAATCTACGGTAAAATTAGGCCTACTGAGACACTGAGCACGCCTATTTGTGTATTTTTTCCCAACCTCCCACAGTAACCTAACCGATCACCCCCTCCAGCACCTCCCCTGCTCCACAACAACGGCATCAACCTCCCCGTATCCCAAACAACACGGTTGATGAAGAACGGTGTCCTCGCATCCCAAACAACATGGTTGATGAACAACGGCATCACCCTAACAGACAAAAATCACCCCCTCCAGCACCCTGCCTCCCAAACAACATGCAAAAACCATAAGATTCATGCAAGTTGGCATTTAAAAACTATAAAAACCAACAACTGTCAACGTCCCGCAAATTTTTACGATATATAGGCCTAAACAAGATGTTTCAGAACACCAAAAACTCGAAAATCAAACACTAATTGACCAAGATCAGTGTCACAGTAGAATAACCCAAGTAAATATGTAGGCCTAGTAGGCCTAGGCAATGGCCTAGGTCAGTCAACGAGTCTATGTAGGCTAGGCCTACAAGTTTGTAGTTATACTCAATGCTAGAACGTACCAGTCGTAACGGGTCTACTTCATCTTCATCAGATTCCAAGGATATGGTCTCTATATGTTTACTCATTTTGACTGAATGAATAATTATTCGAAATTAAAAAGGGCTAAAGGTGCACTGACGCACAACATAACTCATTGGCCTACGCCACAATCAACCCTATGCAAAACGAAGTATGAGTATGATGCAGAATGCACCGCCCACAGCCTTCTTTATCAGAGAAGAATGATCTGAATAAAGAAGGCTGTGGCACCGCCATGGCACGATGGATTTTATCGTTTGTATACGATGCGAGCTTTGGGGCATGCCGCTGAGAGCGACCGTAATTTTTATACCAACCTCCCACAGTAACCTAACCGACCGACACATCACCTCCCCTGACCAATCAGCTACCCGTGTTTCGCGCGTTGGCCGCGTCAGGCGCTAGCTCGCGTTTGGCGCGACAAGTTCGGCAACGCGCATCGCATTCACAGATGTGATCGCATTGCTAGAAAGTCACAGCCCTTTTGAAACAAATCTAAATGGCTGTGATGAACCCATATGTTATGAAACGGTATGCGTAACAACTGTACCATGTAAACAAAAAAATTGGTAATAATTCAGAAATTAATGATCAGTGAAAGCCTTTATGATAAAATTCAATTTTAGCAAAAAGTAGCGGTAGGAGGTAATTGAACCCGTGCCCCTCGCATTGAAAGCGGGCTCGAGACGCTATATATATATATATATGTGTGTATATATAATTATTTATGTACATACAAGCAAATGTGTAAATTCAATCATGTGGTCAAGGTAATAATGTGATTTCTTCCAGAGGCCTGATTTATAGGTATTACATACTTACATATACCTATAGCCATTGAATTTGTAGAAACCTACAAATTCAATGCTATAGCATATACACTAGGCCTACATTACTTACCTAATTACATTGGGTTTTGGCGACATTGTAATGAAAGCCAAGATCTATTGGCTTTGGATGATTATTAATGAGGTGATGATAATTCATTATTCTTAGCAGAAAATTAAAACCCATGTCTATAAAGCATTACTTTAAAACAGAACTATTATTATTATTATTATTATTCAATTATTCTTTAATACTCTTTCCACAATGTTTTAATATTATTATTATTATATGACATTGTTTTTATCATCATTATTATTTTGTTGTTCTTTCATGTATTATGTAAGATAGCATGATTGCTAAATAAAGTTTCTACTACTACTATAATTGTATAAATTGATGAAGAAAATGCCTAGCTATGTTTACTTCTTTTTCCCAAATATTTCCATTTGCGTTCTTTTTAAATAAAATGTATTAAAACATGAAAATCTCCCACGCTTATCCAACAAAGTGGCAGGTATGTTTGGTGTTCTCCTAGTACAGCAATAAAATTGCTTACGAAAGACCTAACACACATGAGTTTATAACACCGAGGTTACCTAATTACATTGTGTGTTGGTAGTTGGTAGATGGGAGGGGGTCAGGAGTAAGCATATAGTATAAACATATAATCAATGGGAAATGGGGGATATCAAGTTTTGTTGTGGCTCAAGGGCAGAAGGTCTGCACAATGGCTAAAAAAACAGCATAATAATTTATGAACGTCCCCTTAAATAAATGTATCGCATCGGTTACAAAGCATTTCATTTTTTTTTCTAATAAATTGGCCTGGTGTTCATTCTTTTTTTTTTCCAACCAATATTTATTCATTTATTTACACTGAGGAAAAATAGTCTCTTGTGAAGAACCTTAACAAATCTTGTGTAGATGTGGGTACCATACTCATTTTTTAGGGTAATGGTTTTTATCTACAGATAATCAGAAATCAATCATTTGTTAGGATTAAATATATCACTAGATTAGAGTAATAAAACATTGTTTTAATTCTTCCAAGAGCACCTACGTTCACTTGCATATATATGTTCTGAGAGAATCTTAAAAAGGAACTGGTCGTTAACCACATTGCACTTGATGCTCACTGTTTGTAAAAAAAAATTACAAAATACAAATCACAATATCTTATTTCTAAAGAATATATCAATTCTCCAAAATAAATCTACTTATTCATTGGAATACAAAGAATGTGCTGTATACAGTAATAGGATTAATAGTTAAGTCAAAAGTAAATTCAGATAAATTAGATATTATACAGGTTAAATAGGAATAATTGGTAGGCCATGAATAATACCAGCCAAATTATACAGTGAAAGAAAATCAGATAATAGTATGATAATCAACACATATCATAATAAGCCTGCTAGCTTTCTAATATGTGTTTCTATTAAATAATTATTGTTCACAGTGTTGGGATTTCAATGAAAATTGATTTACAAACAAACAATACCATGTATCAATAGATTATAATTAATATGAGATATTTGAGTAGAGTGAGTTGGGTGATTGCACAGTCGGTCGGAGGATGCTGGATATGATATCCATAGTTTGTTCCTTGACGCACAAATGGTTTGTTTCCGTAACACACGTGTAGAAGTCTTGAGGTCCAATTCCGACAGTAGATTCGTCCGATTTTCGACACTTACTACCTTTTTGCGTGCTCCCTAAACGGAAATAATGTATAAATTAATTACGACTATGACATCGGCAATTTAGATTTGGTTTTAACCTATAGGAGTAATAATTAGTAGGTTGTTATGCCTAAACTCCTGGAGCATTTTTCCCCCCTCCTGACTTTAAACTTTATTGTTCACAAAAATCCGCATGTGTTATCTACTTTTCAAATTTCGAACAAAGTCAGACGACGGAGAGTTGCATTTATTTTTATGTTTTCAAGAGCAAGAAACTGTGACGGCATGTCAAGCAGTGATCTATTAATATAATCTATATAGATCATTGTTTAAGTATTTATAACAGCTTTTTTATGACTAGACTGAGTAAAACATGCAGTTAAGCTTTACAAATACTTCAACATGTGACTGTGTTAACATAAAAATACAAAAGCTGTCCCTCCTCCCAATAAATAAGAATGTAAATATATCATTGCAAACATAGCTAGGCCCTCCTAACATTTTTACTCTAAACCTGCCCCAGCTCAAGTTCTGTTTTTTATTATTATCAAGAATGTAATATAAAATATCACCATGACATATTGCTATGGTATTAATCGTCAATGAACAGAGTACTCACCACAAAGAATACTGACAGGTAGAACAGCGAGAACATTTTCGTGCCCACCTGCCTTCAAACACCTGTCGATCGTGTTTTCAACCCGATCTAGGAACCTCCGCATATGCGAGTCCCAATGTCGGAAGTCCTTGAATATAACGGCAAAATCTTGCTTGTTCGGCCTGACAAAGCCAACCTCTTCGAACAAGTGGCCCAGCATGTAGATCACGCCTACATTGAACTGTGTAAGCATCGGATAACCAATGATAATCAACGTTTGATCACGCCACATCTCGTCGATGATGTCTTTGATGTCGTAGAACGCCTCTCGTTCAGAGTCTCCGTTACTGCCGTCTTCCATCGAAATCCACAATGCCTCTTTGAAATCTAGAATCGTGGCACCTGAAAATTTTTCACAAATATAAGAATGAACATTTAATAGGGCCTAATAATCCTTGCTTCCAACTTTCATAGAAATTGGCTAAATAGATGGAAAACTGGTTATGGTTTAAAAAAAATGACATCTCAGGAATATGTTGCAATGAAGCCAAATGTTTTGAAAAGACGCAGCCTAGCATTCTGTACAATATCCATATTATTGATGCTGACTGTTTGTTCGTCTTCTCCAGCCTGGGGTGCATTCCTGTACGATTTAATCCGATTTTAGTGAAGATAATATCAAAAAACAAAAGAAAAACGGTAATATCCTATACTAACAGCCCACACACAGCCACCTTGAACCTTGGGCTCAAGTTAAGAATGGGTTTATCTTGTACAGGAATGCACCCCTCAGTAGGCTACTGCTTTCTGCTTCTTCACTATTTCCACTTCTATTTTTCAATACATTTCTCATTTTAATTTGTTATGTTCCTTCAGTTTCATAGAAATAATGGAATATTCACAAACTACCTTGTTAGACCTATGGATGGACTTAATGCTACTTATTAATCTTATGAATAGAAGAAAAAGAACCTTTATATTGAAGTTGCAATTCTGACGAAAAAGATGTTCCGTTGTCAATAAAGCTGTTATTATTGCCGTACGTCGTATTGGTGTCGGGGGAAATGGACTGGTTCTTAAATGCTGCATAGTAAAACTCGTTCCGTGCCAAGTCCTGGACTTGGTTACGAATCTTGAGCAATTTACCAATGCAGAACTTTGAACTGTGCACCGTTCTGACGGGCTTGCCAGTCTGAATGTGGAACTCGATATGCTCGACAGGAAACTGAAATAAGTAATCACCATGATTAATACACATGTAACACCTGTCATGGTGTCGTTTTATGACAGACAGGTCACTGGGAAGGGGTTAGACGTCAATTGGAAATATGCATGTGGTAGTCTGTAATGACAATGGAAATATTTCATGTACAGTGGAACTTCTTACTATCCAATGCTTTCAAGGACAAGAAATAATTATCCATGCAGAAAACAATAAATGCACAATTGTTTTTGTTTAAATTTTTGTTTTGGGTTCAAGGACGCATTGTTATGATAGCGCAGATCTAATGGTGGGGATGGATGATTAATGAGATGATGAGGTGAAGGTTTCTTGGATAACGGAAAGGATATTGTGAACAAAGCGGGCGTGGCCTATATATTGTGGGAACCATCCCGGCATTAGCCTCGACTATAGAGAGAAACCCGAAAAAACCCTTTAAAGATGGACGGTGGCGGGGATTGAACCAGGTTCGAAAACCCCTCGCCTTCAGACCACATGAAGCGAGCGCGTTAACCACTATGCTGAATGCGCCAGTGCACAACAATTCTACATTGGTTATATATTGTATAACATTGGTTAGTAGGGTGGGACAAAATTAAGGATTGAAGCAGAAAAATGATACACTTCGACTTAAAAAAGGAGAGTAGGCCCTAGGTTCTTTTTAGGGACTGAATATATTTTTTGTCACAACTCTGAACTGTTGCTCTTGTAATATTTAGTAATGAGACATAAGATGACAGCACGCCACTATACTTTATTGCACGGATGTAATTGGTATTTTACCCACAGCTAGTTGTGCAAGGATTTACCAAACTTGACTACATATTTTGTGGAGAATCCATTAAATCCGTCTATTCTGGTATGATATCAATATCCTGAAAAAGTTTCAAGTTGATTTGCTACTGAACCACGATTATTTTCAGTTCAAAGTGAAATGGAGGTCTTTACTACGCTCATCGAAAAATGAAACGAAAACAATAAATAATGAAGTATCAAGTAGGCCTACCAACCTTGAGCCACTTTATGTTATCGTCACCGTACGGCCATTCAATTTTCATCCCTACAACTTCTTCCTCCAGCATTTCCAAGAAACGTAGTGGCTCCATTTGAGCAGTTTTACGCTTGTCAACTTTATCATTGAAAGATCCCCCTTCTGTCCTTGGATCCATGTTGAGTGTTGAAGTTGCATTCTGCAGACAACAATAAATAGCACACAACTAAGAAAAGGACAGACTTTTAAAAAAATGCTACTTAACAACTCTACCAACAGCTAGGTTATGAAGAGTTGAAAATAATCAAGTGATGAGTGATGAGATGTAGTGACCAAAAGATCACAAAATCGCATGGCTAAACCAGGATTCGAACCCGCCTGACTTCAAATTTCAAACCAGAGCCTCAACTGCCCCAACCAAATAGACGGCAATAAAATAAAACAAGAAAAATAAATGAAATAAAATCAACTAAAACGGATCTTCACTTTTATCCCTACTATTATATCTCCCCTCCCTTCTAACCCTCCCAGGTCCATTAATGTATCTTCCAACTACTAGAGAGCCCTGAAAGTGTAGTGCTGCTATCGTGGTTCCAACAAGTAAGTTACTTTTACAGACCTAGGCTAGGGGACTGGAAGATTTTAGTTTTGTTCTGCTAAAGGAGCGGAGTGGCTTGGTAATATCTCAACCATCAATGCATAAACCCATGCCAGATTTGATTGAAGTTTTTAAATCAATCTTTAAGCTGACTCGAGACAGAAAGGTGGCCTATAGCCAGAATCGGCCTCCCAAACCAATTATAATTCCTATAGATCAAACATTATCGGACATACCAACTTTGTCCTTCCAACAACCTCTTCAGTCTCGTCTAGTGGTCTGATCTCGTACTTCTCCATAAAGTTGTGCGCTACAAGGTAGCGCATCTTCTTCGTAATGAATCTGTCATTATTCCTGCGACGATAAGTTGCAATGTTGTGCTCGATAACTTCAATCTGAAAGTCATAGAGAAGACATTACACAGGCCTACTACACTACGTTATTATAGGCCTATTCATTTTTTGCATTGGGTCTGTACCTGAAATATGTTTCCCCTGATATACATATTCATTCATTCATATTCAATATTCATCGAATGTATCTAATTGAAACATTAGAAATGAAACACTATAAAGCCCTACAGAAAAGCCCTAGAAATGAAGCCCTACAAACTCTTGACTCGACAGCTACATCTGACGCAGAGAAAGCCGATGCCCTAAACTCGACTTACGGGAAAGTTTTCAACTCTGACCCTAGATGGAAAATCAGTGCTACAACAAGCATCACTTCTTCATCAATCCCTAGCTTCACCTTTAGCAACAAATCTATAGACCAAATTCTGGGAAACTCAAGGTTCAAAACTGGTTCAGGCCCTGACAAAGTAACCTCCCAAATCCTAAAAATATCTCGTTATGCTGTTGTACCATACCTGAACACCCTATTCTCTATATCTGTGAACAACTGTCAAATACCAGAAGACTGGAGAGCTGCGGTTATCCACCCAATCTACAAATCCGGCAAGCGTGACGACCCTTCAAACTACAGACCAATAAGTAACACTTCCATAGTTTGCAAAATCTTAGAACGCCTAGTAGCCAATTACATCCACTCGGTGTGGTCCGATACCAACTGGCTTTACAGAAACCAGCATGGATTCCGAGCTGGCTACTCGTGCGAGTCCTCTCTAGCAAGTTTTACCCAAGAATTATCCGAGTACTTGGACAAAGGCGAGCAGATAGACGCAATACTTCTCGACTTCTCCAAGGCTTTTGACGTCGTTCCACATGGACCTCTTCTCGAAAAGTTCTCTAAAATGGGTCTTAACAATAAAGTCGTCCGTTGGATAGGGAACTTCCTGACAAACCGAACCCAAGTTGTACAAGTAGGTGAGTCACAATCTAATACTATTGAAGTGTCCTCTGGCGTTCCGCAAGGGACAGTACTCGGACCAGTATTATTTAGTGGATTCATAAATGATATTGTAAGTGACATCAGCTCTCATATACGCTTGTTTGCTGACGATTGTATAATTTACTACCCTGTCAAGCTCCAAAGCGACCAGGAAACACTACAAACTGATCTAGACCGCATTGAGCTGTGGGTCGAGCAAAACGGAATGAAGCTTAACAAAGAAAAAACTAATGTTGTTAGCTTTACTAGGTGCAAAAATAAACTACCAACGTCGTACACATTAGGTGGAGAACAACTAGTAAAGAGCTCATCGTGCAAATACTTGGGTGTTACTCTTTCATCAGACCTAAGCTGGAAGCAACATATATCGCAAATGATATCTAAATCTAAACGAAATATGCATTTTGTAATGCGAAACTTGAAGGGAAGCAGACAGGAAACCAAAGAGCACGCCTATAAGTGTTTGATTCAACCTACTACCGAATACTGCAGTGGAGTCTGGGACCCCCATGCCACAACACAGATAAATGCAATTGAAGCAGTGCAACGTAAAGCAGCTCGCTATGTAAAAAACTCTCATAGGAAATGGTCTGGAAATAGGGAACAGCCACTTGTGAATGTCAGTAATCTACTCCAGGAACTCAAATGGGACTCCCTAGCCAAGCGTCGGTCTAAGGTGGGCTTGCGCTACTTATATAAGACAGTCTCTGGTCATCCAGCCTGGCAGGACCTGGCAAAGTTCCTAACGTACCCCAAGTACATTGGACGTAAAGACCATTCTCGTAAAATTTTCATCCCCAGTTACCGTACAGACATTGGGCGCCAATCAATCCTGGGTAAATCAATAAGACTGTGGAACCAGCTCCCAAAAGACGCAATGGAAAAGACTGAGAATATAGCCGACTTTAACCATATGTTGGCTTATTAGCTAACAGTATTTAATCATTTAGTTATGTATAAATGTTTTAACTAAATGAATACATACCATAGATTATACAACCACTTAGGATAGTGTCTTATCCTTAAGTTGTACAAATGAAATAATAAATAAATAAATAAACAAATAAATAAAAAATGAGTACGAATAGGCCTATTCAAAACTAAAATATAAAACAAAATATAAAAAGAAAACTACGCAACCTCCTGACCAAACCCTACATGACGTCCAGATCTTGCTGGATCTCATTAACAAGTTGTAAAGGACATCACAACCCTGAAACTAGATTTTAATATATAATTACAATATTTATTTCCCTAATTTTGGAGAGAACTAGAAATCATAATCTCTATTTCAGAAATTATAATCGACTTTTTGTGTTTTCATCGACGTTTTCATCGACTTTTCATGAATACCATGACGTAGGCATTATCGATTCTATATAGAAACATGAACGTAATAAAGTAATGTCTATGCCCATGTCACGACTCAGATAAAGGGCCGGGTCCTGGAGGACAAACAAATTTCAATTTCTGAAATTGAAATGTTGATTCAATTCAATAGGCAAGCTTGAATCACGAACTAGTTGACACTTGCGTACAATAGGCGGCAGAAAGCTCGCCCACAATACATCTCGGAGCTGCCACGCGGCAGAATTGATATTGAGTCAAGATCTTCATGGCCAGAACTTGATTGTTTACGGCATGACCAAGTCAAGAGCAGTAATTACCTGATATTCTGTGAATTGTTTCGCACAGTCTTCTAGCTGATCGAGAAATTCTGCAGGAATATCTTCTGACAGGAACATTGCTTCATCTCCCATTACTGGACCTAGAACAAAATAACAATCCAATGAAACATATTTAATTAATTAAATTTGCTAGTTTCATTGTCGAAACAAATTCGTACATGTAAATACAGACAGCGAAATCTCAGAAATCAAATTACAAATATGCATATTAACACTATTTAGGCATACAATATAAGCTAGTTTGACAATGAATGATGGGAAAAAATGGATACCCATTGATTACTTCAGTACAATACAAGTAATGACCACAACAACAGCTAGATTATAATATAAAGGTAAATTATGAAATTATAATAGAAGAACATAAAGGTTTGCGTGAACATATTCACTCTCTTACCGTAACAGCTCCTTAAAAGTGGCAACCAAGGTCTCATGAAGTCTACTCCCCGATATTCGAGACATACGACGTATACCTCAGAGTTGCCTTCCTTGCTTGTGGCAGGTTTGTTGATTATAACCTTCTTGAATGCACAGGAGAGCAGGTACATCAAACACACTGTGTCGCATTCATACATCGTGAACATCTTCAGGAGAAAACTCCCACCTTGAAATAGATTGTTTATATTCTATTAGCTGTTGGATGACCAGTAAATGGTGAACACCGTTATTAGAACGGAATCAGTCGGGCAACTTGGTGGCAGTGTGGTACAAAATAATTGAATAATGTTACTTGTTAAAAGATCCACCTACATGCACCATACATCACATTGTTTATAACATTAGTATACCAGGCCACTGACCATGAAATATTAATAACTCAAAATCAGTGTGGTACAAAATAATTGAATAATGTTACTTGTTAAAAGATCCACCTACATGCACCATACATCACATTGTTTATAACATTAGTATACCAGGCCACTGACCATGAAATATTAATAACTCAAAATATAGCCTACTGTTTCAACTATCTTATCTGTTTAGTACAGGTAGTGTTCTTTTAAGCAGGTTTCTTATGAATAGTATTCGTTCATTATATATATATATAGGCCTACATCTCAATCTTAAATAAAAATACTGAAATTTGTTTCATTATTCCCAATGATTACACAATAATTAATGATTACAATGATTATTGGAAATCAGTTCTAATGATTTGCATTGAAATAATCAATATTCTATACTGAAAATCTTGAGTAATATTAATCGCACACTGATTTTTAATAGAATGTAATGTGACCCATTACCTGAATTGGGTTTCTCCCACTTGGTACTGAATGATCATGGAAAAACCCTAGATTATTTATCCACTTCAATCCCATTATGTCAAAACAGAGGTCTACCGGTACAGAAGGTGTAGACTATTGTCTTCATTATTTGCACAGCTGTGACTATTTTCTTTGAATAAAAAAAAACAGCATATTTTAAAAACCCAAGTAAAAAACCCTGTAATTGTTTTTTTCAAATCGGAGATAATGAAGAAACACAAATTCTAAAGATTAATCTTAATCTCCTACTCAGAAAGTAGCCTAGGTAATCTAGGTACTTATAAACCTTGGTAAGCTGCTGTTCCATTTACCCAATTCTGGCAATTCATATATATCCAGCCTCAGGCTATTTTCCTATTCACACCAAGTAATTTGACATCCTAATTCAAAAGTTCTTTGTAAGGAATAACACAGTAAATAGTAAATTAATGATGAATATTACCATCAGCAAGAGCATGCAGTGCAGTAATTGCCTCGCAGTAATGTAGGGCTGCAACTACGGTTTCTTGTTCCCCAGGGTCTTCTTGACAGTCAATACTGCCATCAGCAGTAACCAATTTCACGTCACCTTTCGCTTTAGCACCTTCAACCAGATGTAGCATGTTCTCGATGTTCATCAAATTACCAGTAAAATCCAAACCAAAATTCCAACTGTCTAATGTTTGTAAGATAAATCGATCATCGTTTATCATATTGGAAAGAGGATTTCCTTCGTAATAAGGGTTCAAAGTAGTGGCTAGCCACTGCCAAGTAATGTCAGGGTGATTTAATTTTAGGTAGTGATTCAACGAGGTGATGAATGCTCCTGGAGCTTCGCAGAGATGGAGGGAACAGAGAAAGTTGTTCTCTTGACTGTCAGTTGGTACGAGGCAAAATGACATTGCATTTTCATAAAATTTACACCATGCCTGGGTGACAAATTCTGGCTCAAATTTATTTCTAAGTATCCACTGTATGTCCCCAGCCTTGTTCATAGATTTTGTATGCCGATGCCAGTCGTCGAGATTGAAATCGTTCAACTTGTTTTTAACATTGTTAAGTTGTTTCTTCGATGCTTGCAAATGATTTTCCTGAAATAGTAATTAAATTATACTTTAATTTATCAATATTGTAGCAATAATCATTGTAGCTTTTTTTGATTCTGAATTTTATTACTTGAATCAGTTGCCATAATAGGCCTACCGGTATCACTAGGCCTATTTAAAAATTGTACTTTTCTATCCTTTTATTTTTTTAAATCTGGTAGTTTTGAAACCACAGCATTTTTCATGGCTAAAGAAAATAATGAAAACTTGTTCACTTTTGTCATTAATAAAATAATATAGTACTTTTAAGACTCTACAGGTATATGGCTATATACTAACCTTCCATTTCGATGCCAGGAACATCCGACTTGGTGGTGGAAGCTGCCAATCATGAATAGGGGGTTGGAAATAGAACTTTTTGTCAAAATATTCACCAACTTTAATATCAAGGTTAATATAATCCTCTTTAGTTAGTGTCTCACGTTTTCTATAAGGCGTACGACTAGATTTAAATGATGTGGGAAGACTGGCTCGAAAAGCTTCATCAACTTGGTATGACGAAGAGGAATCAAGCAAAACATTGCACTTGTCTTTCATTCCGGATGTCATTGTGTCGTAGTACCTCGGTCTATACTTGGATTTGTGATTTTTATGTGGCTGTGGTGTACATAAGTCGACAAATCAGAGACCAATTGAGAAAATTAAAAATCTACAGGTTATCAACAACCCGCTTTTATAATAATGATGAATTACGAGTTTACATGTTCCCAAACACGACAACATAAAGTAGAACCCAGCATCTCTAGAATAGTAAGAAAACAAACAAATTAAATAGCATTGATAAATTATATTTTATATCTCACAAATAATTATCTGGTATACACTGTATATCAAATTAAATAAATCTAGAAATAAAAGCACAGTCCACTAAATAAATTTCAGCTTTACACAATGTTCCAGCAGTTAGTCACTATGAGGAAATCACATATCAGTAGGGCCTACCTACTATTACAGTCTGTTACATTTTTTATTATTCATTATGAATTTATGAATTTCAACTTAGCCAAGTTCCCCCATAACATGCCTAGGGTGTAAACTCAATGCTAGGGTCTAGCCATTGAATTTGTAGGTAATACTACAAAATCAATGGTCTAGCTGTGCACTTTAGGTTCAAGATATTATAATTTTCAACTTGGTAAAAATGTATGAACAGTAATTAATGTTCTACAGGGCCTAAGACATATGCCTAGGCCTAATAGCCATTATGTATACAAGCAAATATTGTTTTAATATCCATGGCTTAGCCTGTATACTTAATGGCTTAGCTACGGGCATTGAATTTGTAACGGGTAGGCCTACTCATCGACGCTCGCAAGACAACTGAGTTTGTCTCTATAAACTCAATAGGACCATCTAGGACTAAGGCAAAAGGGCATCCTAACCTAACATAATAGAAGAGTTATAACTTTATGAAATGCTTACCGAAACGGATTTGCTGTTTGATGCACAGCACACACGATATGAAACTTGAATTTTTAGGCGAAAATCATAGTGCCCCTTTTAAATAAACGCATTAACCCACAAAAAACGCCATTGAAGATGTAAACACTCTACCCACTCAAGATGTAAATAATATGCACAGCCGACCACACTCGGAATTCGGATACGCCGAAGTGACACCACCGCCTTGTAAAGCTTTGTTTGTTGTAAGCGGTAAAAGCAGTGGGTAAAAAAGACACCACAGTAAACTAATTTACACGCTCTTTTTGAACGAGACGAGCAGCAGAAAAAAAACGAAACACCGTGGCAGCACGAACCAAATTTCAACAGAAAGTAATAATAATATATTTATTTACAGCCGTTAATCGATTTCAACGAAAAGAGAAATCAGAAACAGTTATTTTGGCATTATGTGTTTTTGAATATCATTACTCACAAATTCAACACACCTTCCTAATACAACAATAGAAGTAGCCCCCCCCCCTACTCCAATTTGGCTAGCATACAAGCAAACACAAAATGTTGCTAAGTACCCTTCTTCAAATTGTAGCTTCAAAGATATTTTACCAACCATTTAGTATTTACATCTTTTGCAAGAGAAAAATAGGTTTTCTGTTCTAGGTCTACTGCTTAGTTCTTAGCACAACTCACGATTCAGATATTACATGAATTATACCTCAACTTGACTTGGATAGTATATTAATTTTCATCTTCATCGACTAATTCAACTTTAAATCTTGACCTATTATTTTGGTCTCTCTCTAGTTCAACCATCTTGATCAATATTTAATTATTTATATAGTTTTAACAAGGTTAGCTGGTACAGCCACGATGAAATATTTCAGGGGTCAGAATCTGAGTCGATGGTCTCATTTGCCTGTAGTGCAACTATCGCTTTTATATCAAAACAATATACAACAATAATGCTCAACAATGCTATACACGGCTCAGTAGAATTATTATGTTAGAGATGGCATTTGTTTTCATGAAAATTATAGATTTTACATCTAGTTCACAAGGGAATACGCTAAATCACGATTGGCAAATGGGACCGTTGGCTCTGATTTGACCGTAAGATACCACAAATGCGTGCCATTTAGTGTATGGGCGATGGACGGTACACATTTATGTTACATGATTAACTCTGTTGGTATCACTACATTGTGGTAGTCCCTAGGAAATCTTATCCCATACTGAATATATCTCCTTTCTTGCAGTTAATTATAATATATTATATATTTAACCATTATTATTATTTCTCTTCATCTTTATTAGGAGTATATTGTTGATATTACTGTATCTTAAAAATAAAGACAATTTTATTATCATTATTAGGCCTACTAAACATAGTCTAGCTGCAAATTAAACTGATGTTAAATAAAAAAATATGTAACTTTAATATCAACTTATTAGTTAACCTACATGTATATAAAATTATCAACAAGTACCAGTATGAGCTAGGTAAAAAGTACATACCATAATTGCAAGTTGAAAATGCACATGTGAGAGGCATTGAATATTGGTAGATGCCTGTTAGGGCATGGAAGTTGGAGTAAACAACAGTATTTTACAGTCAATTAATTGCAGGTCCAATGCAAGATTTAGAAATTGAGAAAATGAGAGAGTTCTCTCATCGGTGAGTCCAAAAGTCACTAATTCATCATATGAAAATAATCACCAATTATTTTCTGTTCATTTTAGATACATTGAAATGCCCAAGCCTCGTCTTCATGGAGTCAACAGGGCATCGATTCCTGATCCAATCAGCTCGGTTACTCAGGAGATCAATGGTGTTAAACGTAGGTTTATCCTCTTGGTTAGGCCTACCATTTATAAATTAATACATTCAATCAACAATAGTCAGATTCGACATCTCATTTCACAATGGTACATCATCGAACTTCATACCATGTATATAGTTTGTTGGCACAATCGGTTGAACCACTTTTGAAATAATTTATTTGGAAATTTTGAAAACTCCCATCAGAATAATCCGTAGAAAATTTTAACAAAATATTTTAACCGGCACATGTAACTCAGTTGCTAACGCGCTCCCTTCGTGCGATCCACGAGGTGAGGGTCATCTCGAATCAATCCCCAAGGTTTTTTCATTGTTTACTCTGTAGTCTAGGCTAATACCGGGATGGTTCCTGCAGTGTAAGCTGTGACTGCTTCCTTCTCACTATCGTGTCCATTTACTAAGAAATCTTCATCTTTTCTCTCATTAATCATTCATTTGTTGCCAATAGATCTTATTTGTCACTACAGTGCATCATTACAACTAATGATAATTTTGGTGATTAGCCGTTTAGAAGGCAGAAATATCATGTAATTTATTTAATTAGCAATTAGGCCCAAAGCTATCAAGAGAGCTATTAAGATGATCGACAGGTAATTCAAATTGAATCATAAATTGTTTGAAATTATCTAGAGGTGAATCGGAGAGAGAGTACGCTATTAGATTCAAAATCAATGTTTGTGTATAGCTTTCCAGTACACGTCATCTAAAATCTCGCTCCACAACAATCTACAACGCACATGCTGCGGTTTCCTAATTACAGAAGTTAAAATTTGAAATTAATTGTCAGAATTATAATAACTAAAATAGAAATATCCATAACTAGGAAAACGCCATATATGCGTTGTTAGACGAGCAGATAGTAATAGTATGGGTAAAAAATAAAAAAATTGATAAAAACTGCTTCAAGTGTTACCAATTTAGCACATTTTATGTTTTTTCTTCAAAATTGCAGACCCGATCAAGCTGAAAATTTCCAGAAATATGTATGAAAATGTAATTCAACTTCACGCAAAATTTCATTTTTTGGAAAAATATATATATATTTTTTTTCTGCTGTGTTATTCTAATGGGAATTCATGAAATTTATAAAATTTATAAAAATAAAAGTTACCACCCGATAATGGCACAAAACTACACAGATCCAAGTTAGATGAGGAACCACGACGAACAAAAGTTTGAAGTTGATAGCTGTAGCCGTTTGACCTGTGGAGAACCGACAAAAAAACATGAAAAAAAAAAAACGTATGCCAATTTTTTTCAGTATGTCAAATGGAATCCTTGCTATAGCTTGTCTAATTATATATTCACTATAGGCTTGGTTGTTTGCACTACTACTTTGAACTCTGTGTAGGCCTCAGTTATTAAAAACTGTTGATTATTCATTACTCTATCTTATTATTTGTTATCTCTTATAAGTAAATTATAGGCTAAACATCTGAATTATAATTTCTGTACAAGAAATACAGTCATTAAAATAAGAAGCCTGGTTTATACTTTAAATAGAAATAGTACAATACTATTTGTATAAGCTGTATGGTGTATATCATAAAGTAGGCTAATATACATAATATATAATATATAAAGTGTATTAAATTTAAATATAATCAACTTTAATATAAATTTAATAGAATACTATTAGTACAAAGTACAAACTGCACCTGAGTTGTAGGCAGGAGTAGGCATAGGCTTTTACAGGTTGAAATATCAAGCCAATTAAAAATTTCAATAATGTTCTATAAAAATCAAGTGAAAAAGACCATCAAGTGTAAGAATAATAACCAGTATTTCTACACAACATTACTCTTCAGTTGCAATCATCCTTGTATGATAATGAAAGTGACACTTTAAACCATATTATCTTTCATGTATATCTTTTGATGTATCTTTTGTGACATCGCTAAAACATCCCAGATATCTCGATATTGGATTGTATCCAAGAAGTTTAATGATCACATATTCAAAGAGTTGTATAATTGTTCAGCATGTTTAAATGTTCAATCAGTAGCAAGATTAACTTTAAAATTGAGATTAAAAACAAAAACTTGATTTTCCATCAGGTAAAATAACAACCTCCTTGACTGCAATGAAATCAAAGAGAACCAAACAAAAGTCTGCACTACTCCACTCGGACTGCACAAACAATCCACCCATTGAAATTCAGCCGAGCGGTAGTAACACTCCTGCCAACTCGCTCACATCTAGTCTATTACAACCAAAAGAAGCAATAGACCCAGAATTGCTGAAAAGTATAAAAAGGTCTATTTTACAAGGATGGAAACCACCTGTGCAAACGACTGGTACAGGCTCAAGTAATCCTGCAAGTTATACTCAAACGTCAAAAAGAGTCAACGAGTGCATTAAAAACCCACCGATTACAAACTCCTATAAGCGATCATTACGTAGTACTGATTTACTACCAACATGGCAACCACCTACACGTAAACAAAGTAAAACAGACATGCAAAAAGACAACAGAAAAAGTAGCATACTAGGGAGTAAAATGGACGTGCATATGCAAGGTTGGCAACCACCAAAGCAAAAATCAAATCAAATTAGTTTAGACACTGAATTACAGAGACATCAAGTCTATCAAATCAAATCAACAGACAGCTCTAAAATTAATGAAGATGAAAAAGAACATAAATCGGTTGATAAATTAAAACCAGAAAACCAGAAAGTCAAACCAGAATTTTGTCTGAAACAAAGTATGGACAAAATGGTGGTTCAGCAAGGAGTTGGAATGAGTCAGGTATATGAGGGGGCACATCAGTCCCATCAAATTCAGTCACCAGAGCATTCTAATACTGGTGAAGATAGCCATGAAAAGGAAAAGAGATCAGTTGGTAATATATTAGTACAGCTATCAGAATATCCTTTGAAGCAACAGGAACACAAAATTGCGATTCAAAAAGAAGATAGAGTCATTAGTCAGCATATGAATGAAATGGTAATCGATTCATTGAATTTCTCTCCAAAAAATAATACTAAGCACGCCAGTGATAGCGATGATTATTTCATTGACAATTCACAACCCAAGTCCATACATAACAATAAAACTTTCTCAATAGATGAAAATACTAATGATCTTCTCAAGGACAAAGATCAAGTTGAAGAGGCTCTTATCATGGCAGATATAAATTCTGAAGCCGATATGTTTGATACACAAGAAGAAGACAATCCAGTAGAATCTACTACACTGATACATACGAAAGGAAAACTAGATGATAATTTTCATAAATACACTCTAGTTGCTTCTTTAGAAATACCTGTTGGTAACTCAAAATTGGAGGAGATACTATGCACACCGCCAAACAATGAAATTATTGATTTCTCGGAATGTCCAACGCAAAAGAGAGATATTATTCATAGCTTTGTGTGCGAAGTTTCGCTGGTGGGCAAAGATACAACAATTAGCAGTACGACAGGAGAAACAAACAACTGCCATAGTATGCTTGCGATTTTGGTTTCACAAGACGTAGATAAGATACGTAATGATAACGAGTGTCTGCTTGAAAATGACAATTTTTTGGGTACTAAGATGAAATTTGAAAAAAGTAACTGTGATGAAGAAATTAAATGTGCCGAGAAACTCTCCCAGAAAAATATGGAACTATACAAAGATCTACTGGAATCATCAGTGATATACAAATCTAGAGACAAAGTGACTGATGAAGAGAATAACTGTGTTATCAGAGATGTGGAACAAGTGGTAGATGGAAAGGTACAAGATGGTTTATTGTTGATAAAATCATCATCAGATAATAAACACACAAAAGAAGTGAAATATAATGAAAATGTTGCAAACAATAGCTCACCTGTAACAAAAGGGACAGATAAAACCCCTTCCAAGTTGGGAAAAAATATACAAGAAAATATAGACGATCTAATAGGATCTCCTCTTCTATTAGCAACAAGTCCAAACATGGAAGAAAATGATTGCAAGGACGAGAAAGAAGTTGACATCTCTAGAAATGAAGAGCTATCAGTTGATACTCTAAAAACATATCGAGAAGTACCCCACGAAAATTCTAGCAATGACAAAATAAATTCCGACAATACTAAAGAGGAAAAAGAGATGAAGGAGAAAGAAGTTAAACCAAAAGAGATTGTTTGCATTACAAATAGAAATATTACATTTGGCAACACTGAATATGATAGAGCAGTTGAAAAGGCAGATACGGAGCACACGATGCAACAGGATCTCAACAAGAACAATACCATCGTTTTGGCATTGTCACATATTGATCTAACACAAAATAAATGTATTAAAAATACGAACGAACAGGTAGCAACAGATGTTACAAAAAATGCCACCTTGCCTTCAACATTTGCTTCTCCAAGTCACAGCCTACAAGAAAATATTAGTCACTTATTGCCAACAATGATAACGGAATTTGATGAAGTTGTTATAAAGTATGAGAACAAACATTATGATACCCGTACTGCACAGAAAGACGATAGGGTTCAAATGGAACCATACACGATTGAAATGGACCAAGAATTTGACATAAGTCCATCGCAATTGTTGCAAATCGAGGATGCATGCAAACACGAAATGTCGTTAGGTGCTATTCCTGGCATCAATGATACTGGATCTCTCCCAGTTGCAGCAGCCATTGATACAAAATTACAGAACAAAACATTTGTGGTGGGTGCAAACCAGTCCGTATCAGGCAGGACATTGCTCAGCAACGGTGTAATACCGCAGCCACAGGCATTAGTTGTACCAACGACTCGACCATTACCGCCCACTAACTGGATTAAGAAGATTCGAGAAGACCGACAGAAACTCAGATCTACCATTCATGAGATCTCCAGATTGAAGTATGTATGAACAATTTTGAAGGGGTATTGTTTGATTACTTTGCATTGCATTAATGATGCAATGATGGCCTGAGTCACAAGTTAACAAAATGATAAGCTTAATTTTTGCAACTGACTAGACTGAGAAAGGATGGCTTCTTTTTAGATTGCTTCAATAATTTATTGGCTCAAAGTTGATACAGAAACCAAAAGTACACATAGTTAAATATATGTACGTTGATTAAAAACATGTTAAAAGAACATTTTACTCAACAAATAATTTAAATGTCATACTATTTGGCAATAAGGAGATATGGCTAACCCAATTTATTCAACTTGAAAACCAATTATTAAAATAAGTTGAATAGATCTACTCTCCCCCCACCCCTACATAGATATTATCTACATTACAAAATATGTTGTCCTGAGACTTCTGTACTTATGTCTAAAATTAAACAAGTAGGATTGGTATGCCTACAATTAGTAGTAGTAGTAGAAGTTTTTTTTTGGCCTACTAGTAGTAGTAGTAGTAGTAGTAGCACCTTAGTAGTATTTTTATTTACAATTTAAACTACCAAGTATGATGGTATTAATACAACAAAATTTTCCGGTGGTTACGAGAACCTGCTGTTCCACGTTATTATGGAATAGGCCTATGGGTTAGTTTTAATTAATTCATCATATAGGGCTAGGCTGCTTTATTTTGTGCCGGCTGCTCTCAGTAACTGTCAGAGAGAGGGCTGAGCAGCCGGCACAGAAGGACCGTTCTCCTTCTCTTTAGGAAGAAGTTGCAAGGAAGGGGAAATAATGCGAGCAATTCGTAATTCAAATTTTACTTCAAAAATTTAAAATCCTAAATTTACTTAAAATTTGGATTTAAATTCAAAACATATTCATATGCTACTGCAAATAAACTGATGCACTTCATTATTTCCAATATTGTCAACATCTGAGCTCCGTTAAAAAGAAATGTAGATCTGCATAGGTATTAGAGTAGCTTACCGTATATAGACATAAAAACATGTCACTACATATCTTTAGGATGTTGGAGAAGAAATTGCTTCAAAATGAATTTCAAGTAATGATAGCTTTATTCTATAAAAAAATTGAAGTTTGAACAGAAAAACAATTTTTCTCTTTTCTCACTTTAGTGCAATGCTTATGCAAGTACGTCGTGAAGTATGGCCAGGAACTAGAAATCCAGTTGATGCTCCAGTCAAAAGTGATGCCAATCGTCCTGGACCAAGTTCTCGCCGATTTTGAATAGCAACTAGTTGTCTTCACATCATTTCGTAGTCGTCACGCTAAATACCAATGAAAAACGTTATTAGTTGAAGTACATATGAGATCTATTAGTTGGGCCTATAACACGTATGGTCTATAAGTTCTACTATCTTTTGTTTCAGGACATATTCTTTAGTTGAGTTAAAACGATATAGCCTATTAAGCCTATCGATTCTCCTACTACCTTTCACACCGCACAATTAATTGAAATAGACTATTCATATTCATCAAACATCAATACGTATAATACATTAACAAACACAACTAGGCCTGAGTAAGAACCAAAAATATGTATGTACCGGTAATTATGAGTACATTACCGGTACATTAGAACATTATTAGATACAAATATTACTAAACTGTACCCAAAAAAGAACACCATTAACATAATGATTAAATTGATCATGTACTGTCAGTATCCAACAAAATAATGTTGGCTAGAGCTTTCATTCAAGATTGGTAAGAATTTTTATGTAGGTCTCAATTAGAGATAACATCGATCCTAAAAAATCTAGGTCAATCAATAGTTTTCATTTATTTTGTACACTCCTGAAAACCATAAACTATCGAGTGTTTGGCCAAAAATTGGGAGGGAGAGGGGATTCATCAATTATTGATACAATCTCTTTCTCTAAATGTTAGTGATCAACAAAAATTATGTTTAACTGATATGATCACAAAGTTTCAGTTCAAATAATTTATATTTTGTTGAGATCAACCAAATGCAACTGGCAAGTATCTGTGGTAGTAAAAATCAAGATCACCAGACATCAATGCAGAGAAATAATAGTCTTGAAAAGACATCATAAAGTAGTACACTGCTTTCTGATATCTATGGTATTGCAAGGCCACCACACTCGAAATAATATTACAGTTCTAAAAAGTATTACCGGTATCTAAACATTTGTAATAAAAATGGAATAGAAAATAAATTAAAAAGATTGATCTTTGAATTTCAGGTTCAATTCAGGAATAATCGATCTTCAATTATTCGATGTTATCCTTACTCGTAATATTCACTACCGGTGATTAAAATAATTGAATTTATTATTGAGAAGATAAACTGTGATAGAATAAGAGCCTATGTAATGAATATTTGTAAACCCAAGTTATAACTAGGTAAACATATTATTAAAGTACCATTCCATTATATTCCACAATGTGTCGTTTGATTGCTGATGTGTCAACCCATGTAAGAAAGTCTTCCCGGTTCCGCGTAACAAGAAATGCAGGATCTTTCACAACCTCTGGACCAACTCGTACATGACCTTGTTCGACGAACTTTGTTGCTACTCGAGTGTTTTGAGCCATGTTGTTCTTGACCATAACAACGGGAAGACGACGACGGCAGAAAGAAGAGGCACACACTGTCTCGCAAAATGATAGGTCTGATTTATCTGAGATCAGACCCAACATATACAGCTTTTCCAGCAGTTGAGCACTACATTCAATTCGAAATGGATGTTTCGGGTCTAGCTCTTTTATTTTACGAGCCACTTCTCTGGTATGACGTGCTAATTTATTATATCTGAAAAAAAAAATAGGAAAATAATACAAAGATAAGAGTCGTGGTGTGATACACACACACACACAGGCCTACTGAAATATAGCAATGGACAGCCTATGTGAGTATGTAGGCCACTGGCAATGCTATGGTTAAAGGTATGGACCAAGATATATTACAAACTGCATTGGTCAGTAACTTGCAAATTAAAAATTACTAATTACATGAGAGTAGATGGAAGTTTTTTTGGCATTCGGCTTGTTTGAAGGATGATTCTTAACGGTATTATCAACAGTGTCAGAGTTAAGTCTTTGAAATCGATTATAGAAAAGAAAACATGATCACAACAATCTTAATTTTACTTGGTAAATATATAGTAAGCCGCCCACTTGTTTTAGGGTTGTTATGTCAACTTTCTTAGGTGTAGACCTATTCATGCACCCTAACCTTTTTTAAAATATATATTGGACTTAACGATGCACAGTACTGATGACTACGATCTATTGGCGACGGTCAATGATATATGGGATGGTGAGATGAAAAGTTATTTTATTATGTGGTTTTGGATTGTGGGAAGGAGCTGGTCGTGGCCTGTTATAAAGGAATCATCCCAGTATTGACCTAATTGACAGAGGGAAACCACGAAAAACCCCTGTCAGGATAGTCGACCATGATGGGAATCAAACCCCGTTGAATGACAGTTCAGTGGTCTAACCACTCGGCCACATGCCTCAGTAATAACCCTAACCAATTAAGGTATGTTTACTCTTATGCTTTGTGCTACAGGGAACATGCTTTGAGCAGTTTGCAAGGACCAATCAGAGAACTAGCTTCTCCGGGTTGCATGAACAGTTGCTAGGCGCGCTGAGAGGTGGGCTATGTTCACCTTTTCTACTTGCACCGTGCGCTTTCGCCCACAATGCAAAGGGAAGTTTAGTTTACCTGTCCGAACTGTCAGGCTCACTTTGTCGAATGCTAATCACAAACCAGTCTACCTATTCTGTTTGACCTATTTGTAGAGGACATAGGGGTGAATATTAATTCTAAATTAAGGCTTTTTGCGGATGATTGTGTAATGTATCGCAAAATTCAGATGAAGGAAGATGAGGCAAAATTACAAGAGGATATAAATATAATTAACAACTGGGTTATTGACAATAATATGGAATTAAACGTTAGTAAGTGCAAGCTAGTCAGTTTCGATAGGGGAAGAAAAAATGATCAGATGGAATACATAATTGGAAATGAAAAGCTAGAAAGTGTGAGAAATTATAAATATCTAGGTATCATATTTAATAATAAATTAGGGTGGGAAGATCAAGTTGAGAGGGTATCCAAAAGAGGAATAAATAATTTAAATTTTGTGATGAGACAATTAAGAGGGGTTGAAAAAGAAGTGAAGGAAAAGGCATACATATCGTTAATAAGACCTATGGTAGAGTATGCAGCGTCTGTTTGGGACCCCTATAAAATCGGAGAAATTGAGGAAATTGAAAAGGTACAAAGGCTAGCAGCAAGGAGAGTGATGGGAAGAGTAAGAAAGTGGAGAGTAGATCATAACAGGAATGGAGAGGATAAGCGAGTATTGGAAAGACCTTCGGAAATGATTAAAGAATTGGGGTGGAAAACGTTGGAAGAAGGGAGAAAAATTGATAGACTCTGTAATTTGTATAAAGCTTGGCAAGGTAAAGATGGGTGGAGAGAAATGAATAATAGATTAGTTAGAGATGAGAAACATTACAATTATAGAATGCCGCATAGAAATAAAGTACAAGGTAGGCAAGTTAAAAGGGACATAGGAAAGTTTGCATTCTTAAACAGAACCGGAAGGGAGTGGAACGATTTGGATGGCAAAATATTTTATAAACAAAATGGAGAAGAGATAGAATTGAATAAGTTTAGAAAAAGGTTAGAGAGAAGTATTGAAGATTGGTGAACATATAAGGAGACGGTTAAATATATTTTATTTCATTTTATTTTCAGTATCCTGTTCCATTAATGTTGAATTAGTTCAATTTAGTCATAAGTTCATATTGTCATATCATCATTATCTACCACCTGTGTCAAACTATTTGTAGATATAAATAAATGAGTGTGACGACTGACGACAGCGAAAAATGTGTATGTAGTCCGCCATGTTGGATTGCGGTGTTGCCAACTAATCAGTTAACACCGCGACATAAAACTGCATGATCTTGCAACCATTCACGCAAACACTCATCATTATCGGTGATCCTACTAAAACTCAATACCCCTTGAACACATGAATCACAAACCATCTCAAAGCTGGACCAAACACTAACTGGCGTCATAGAAAGGGCCACAAAATCAAGAATATCAGCCACCGCCTGGTTGGCATCCAGCAATGAGGTAGTGACAGATCCTAACCACATGGCCCATCCACATGGTTGTTGAGCGTCAAGAACGGGGTTGGGACGGGGAGATAAATACATGGCAACACCGTCAATGAATGCCACAATCAACCGGTGATGGCGCTAGTGTATGTACGTGATATGGCTGTCAAAACGAAATATGTTCTTAAATTCGTATTTTCACAATACTATCGTATTGTGAAAATACGAATTACGAAAACGAAATACGAAAAAACCATGAAAATGCCATTCAAATGGAAATGTGCCACCATTTCTTAATAATACAGTGACGGTATTATTAGAAAATATCAACATCAGAAATGTGTCCCTTCAAATAGGCGAGTTCCATATAATACATAATTACCCTTAAGGCTTTATCCAAGGCGTAGCCATCATGAAAACACCAAACACCCAAGACAGTTGACCAAACCACGCACCAAACAGATCAGCATGGCTTACAATATATATTTACGGTAATTTTGCTGTTACACTGAGCATCGCCAATTGCTGATGGATTTTCGATTTTTTGGTGTTTTCTGAAAGCTCTTGTTCATATCTTTCAGAAAAAGTCACGGGAGGTGGAGAATTGTTGGTCTTTATAGTTTTTAAACTTACTCAAATATGATGGTTTTTGCATTGACGTCTGGATTTTGACAGCTGTTCTTCTCTATGCATCATGGTGGTTTTCAGTTCTGCCAACTGTATACCGTTATTTGAATCTTGGGCGCACGTGGTTTTAAAGGAGGGTGGGGTGAAATTATTACTACTGTACCGAGGTCATTCAAGGCGATGTTGAAAAATGTTGGTCATTACTCATAAATCATTTGACAAGCAACCATCATGGGATGCGAATCGTGTGTTTTGACTGTGTGGCCATTTTTTTTCGATTGTAGCGATTGAAGCTACGTTGTTAGAGTGGCTGAGAGAGCATGGTGTACTTACAAGGGAGGTCGTGTGCCCTAAGTGTATGAAACAGTGCCATTTGAGATCGGATTTTATGTATGTTTGTGGGAAAACAGTTGTGATACGAAAGGGAAAAAATGTGAGAAAAACGCTATGTTTTTATGCCGGCGTGGGGCCGGGGGAAATACCGTTTTGGAGGAAGGTTGGGAAGTCGACAGTGCCGTGTGAGGTGGGTTTGAGTTGAGGTTAGAGTGGGGTAGGTTGATGCCAGGGGGGGGGGAGGTGCTTTTTAGTTAGGTTAGGGGGTAGGTTGATGCCGGCGTGGGGGCCGGGGAAGGTGCTATTTGGCTGGGTAAGGGGGTAGGTTGATGCCGGCGTGGGGGCGGGGGGGTGCTATTTGGTTAGGTGAGGCGGTAGGTCGATGCCGGTGTTGTGGTGGGGGGGGGAGGGGTGGAACGTGCTGTTTTTGGGGAGAATCGAGTGAATTTAATATTTTTACTGCTCATGAAAAAATCGTCAATATAACAGCTCAAGAGGTTCTACACATCATGCACGTGAGTTATTACCTATTTAATTTACCACGTACACGCTATAGTTTTCTAAATTCCGACATACCCGTAGTCATTGTTTTTGTGCACTTTCATGAGTTGGTACGCCTTCAATTTTTCAAAGATGGCCGACATTATGCTTTGGTTTTGACATCGTCGTATTTAAGTAAGTTTTTTAGTTTTTATTTATTTGAATTCATGGTGTCCTGTGGGTTTTTTGAAAAGATATATTCCATATCTATCGAAAAACACCAAAATCCCCGAAAAAAATCAGAAATAGGCGTGCTCAGTGTAACAGCAAATTTACCATATTTACCATCACAAATCAATCTTAATATGAAATTAAGCATTTCTATTGAGGTTATGTTAATAGGCTTGACCATGTGGGCCCAACATGCTAGGCCCAGACTACACAACTCACTTTGCATAATCTTCTCTTTTCTGAACGCAAAACCTTCTCATTACATCTATTGCATTGATATTTTGATCTAACTCCCATGATATGAAATCAACCTTTCTAAGCAACTTGTGCTCGTGATACTTCAATTTTCGTACCATGTTTGTACACAAATTTCAGCCGTAGAATTTATTTCAACCAGTTCTCACTTCTCACTGATCTGTGGTTCTTTTTTCCACGATGTAGTGATACCAACTGATGTTATCATCATTATCATCAGGTGTGCTGACTCCCATACTACAACATGGCGGGCCTTGGTGGATTTTTGCGCTGTCAGCACTGCATCAGTTGGTATCACTACATCGTGCTTCTTCTTTACAATGCCGATGGCCTCGTCTGCAATGTATTGTATTTATTTTCATTCATTGGACATATACAGTGTACACGTATAGAAATCGTCATTTTCTAAGTACTAAGCAATGAAATTGAAAACTTATGATAGAAGGAAAAATTTATTTCACTTACTTACCTCCAATGAAGTTGAACAATGCGAGATATAATAGTTAACTAGGCTATTCACACTGACACTTTCCTGTTGGCACTTTCCCATTCTCGTCTCCTCCTTGATAAATTTCATTTAAAAAAAATAAGGCTCAAGGCTTACAGATGTCGATTTTAATGAAAGAAAATAGTCTGTGTACCAATAGTTGTGTCTATTAATACACTGACTATTTTTTTGGTATCAAAATTTTTTTCTCTGAATTATTTTAATTCTTCTCAACTTTTCCCAAATTTATATAGTAGTAGTAGTAGTAGTAGTAAATATCTTTATTAGCATTTCTTGCTAATTACATGGTCAATTACACTCGAACATTTTTGTATAGTTACATATTATTAAAAATGAATAAAAAAAAAAAAGAAAAAAGATTCAGTTCCAATGGTGCTGAATGTACTAGTTTACTGTCTTAATTGAACTTGTGACAATGAAAAGTAGGCCTACACATATTTCTAATCAATTAAGGTGAGTCTCATTTTCAACGGGTGTAATGAAATTTTGTATATTCACAATTAAATGGGTAGGAGCTGAAATTTGGATCATACAATGAGCTTGTAGCATATGCACTTCTTCTGATTTACAGGTACTGTACTACTGAGAACTAAACCAATGAAAAATCAAGGAACGTAACTAAAATGTATTTTTATTTATATTGGGTTTCAAGATTATATATATATATATTTTCAATATTACTGGTGGCTTGACAAATGAAATTTTACATGCACGACAAATTGTTGTAAACACCAAATCACAAAAGTGGGTGTAAAATGGGAAATATGAGCACACAGCACGTACGTAATACGTACCGATATTGTCCCCCGATAAGTTTTAGACAAGTCATGACATTATGTCATACTTTACCAAAATAAGAAACCCAAATAGCTAAAATTAGAAAAAATGTAAAATATTATCAATCACTCATTTTATAAGTTCATTAAATCCTGCTATTTGGTTACTGAGTTTCGTATCCATAACAACACCGCATCTAACTTTACTTTCTTCAAATTTGCGCTCAAGTGAGGTTAGTTCTCTTGTCAATTTTCGGGACGCCTTGTAATTCTGAAACAGAACCAATTAAAATTACTGACATTTTGAAAAAATTGTTAAGTACAATAGGCCTAATTAGGCCTATAGTTCTCTTGTCAATTTTTGGGACGCCTTGTAATTCTGAAACAGAACCAATTAAAATTACTGACATTTTGAAAAAATTGTTAAGTACAATAGGCCTAATTAGGCCTATTGTAAGTTAACTCATAATATTTATCTAAGAATTAGAGATGGATAAAATCTGAATACCATATATGGTTTTGATGAAGGCACCTTATTTTAAATTATACATTAAACCGCCCAATCATTCATACCTCCAAAGAACTTTGCTGTTGGTGGGGGTGATTAATATTTGAATAGGTAACAATTACATTTTACGTGATTAGTACAAGACTAAAAAAAAGGCTTATCGAAGGGAGAGCTGAGGAAATACCAAAAGAAGAATAAAAAGCAATGTAAATACGGCATACACGCTTGTTATATTGTGAACTTTGGTGAAGCAAGATAACAAAGAAATATTTTACCAATTGTTCATAGAAGTAAAGGGTATCGGTAGTTTGGCAGAAGTGAAATTCACTTGTTGTACACTTATAATACACGTATAGGTTCTAAAGAAACTCACCTGATTGCATACATTGAGGGATTGGCTGATTTGACAAGACATGTTTTCAACTTCAAGTTCTTGAAGTTCTGGCTGAGATGGAAAGCTAGGTTTCAATTCCCCAATGAATACGGCATTGAGAGTATTGAAAGCGTCTCTGGCAGACAAGACTTTCTCTTCCAAGTCGTCAGTGCAGGTGGCCGGATTGGTTTTATTCTAGAAAAGTATATATATTTTATATAGTTTATATGTAGTTTTATATATACGTTTTATATAAATCGGTGTATTATCGAGAACGTTTATTGACCCAGTTTAATCGCTTAGTAAATATTCAATCACAGAACAGAAACTTACCAGACACAGGCCATTAAGTGACACTATTAAAAAATATATATTTATATGCATTCCCATCAAGTCAAAGATCTACTATCAATTAATAGATAACGCATACCGCAACCAACAGATTAATTATCTTAATGTCATTAACAGCGCTCAAAATCAGTGGTACTGGTAACCTGGCAGCACTGGCACTAAATGTATATCTAGTACAGACAGTATTTAGTCCCGAAAGAATGAATGACCAGGGAAGAGTGGAGAAATTAGGAGAAAGGCCCAGTGAGATGGCAAAAGAATTAGGGTGGGAAAACTAGAGGAAAGAAAGAAGGACAGACACTTGAACTTTTTTGGCAAGGATTAGTTTTACGGTGTGGGAAGATGTGAGAGAGAGGATAGAGATGAGAGTTCAGAGGATTGGAAGAGGAGGGATACAGCTTGCTGTGGAAAGGACTAGAACAGAATTGGGTGGGAGTAGTTTCTCCCACTAGAACAATAAGTGAGTGGAACAGACTATCAAAGAAGCAAGAGGAACAGAAAGTTTTCAAGAGTTCAAGAGGAGACTTGGGAAGGAAAAAAATTGACAACCCGCAAACATGCGTAATTGCATAGAACAAACAAAATACCAACTGACAGGAATGACAGGATTTCTGTCCTCACTGGAAGTACGTATTCAATTTTGCAAGTATATTTCATTGTTGTGATTGTGTGACCAATAGTAGAATAAGATTTAGTAAAGAATACAGCTCACCATATAAGGCTCAACTTTCAACTCTGATTTCATACTGTGATACAAGTCGGGTGTTTGACTATACTGAGAGTCTGGTAACAAAGCAGTGGCTGATGAACACGACGCTAAGGCTATCTGCATCTCAACAGGAATCAGATTTATTTTTACTTTTGTCGGCTAGAAAAAAAAATGTTACAATCTATAGTAGGACTAGAGACAAAAGACTGAGAGCAAAGATTTTATTATACCGTAATACACTTCGTGTATACTAGAGGCTAGATACCCAATACTAGCCTCTCTAGTACTTGACTACCGTAGTTGTAATCATTTCTGCAAAATACAAAGGTTGTCTACCAACTATAGGCTTCTAAAAATTGCTAAAACAATTGCTAAGCAATTACTAAAACTTTGATAACTGGATAGGTATCCCACACAACTTATACGAATATTCAACGCTTGCAAGACGTAATTTATATCTCTAATCGAAAATTTCGCCCCTAATAAAAACTATTGAGCCACTAAATATCACAGTGGTGTAAATTTGTTTAGTGTTGATAGATGACCTTCTTTAGTGAATACAAGAACAAAACCTTGAATTAAAGAACAAATTTTTAGACCAAATAAATGTAATTCAACATTTTAACCACGAGAAAATGTAATTCAGAATTTTAATCACGAAAAAATGTAATTCAACATTTTAATTACGAAAAAATGTTATTCAACATTTTAATCAAAAAAAAAAAGGAATTTATTGGATCAGCAATAGCGAAGACTTCCATCCTAGTCTTACGGAGCTTTGCTTTTGTGTACGCACTGCACAGGTGGTACGGTTTGACTGATCTAAACACCTTTTCTGGACATTGAGACATTTCCAACTGAGACCTATGTAGTTTTGCGGCCAAATCAGTTGGACCACTTTTGAGATGAATCATCTCGAAATTTTGATAAACCCCACAAAACTCGGGCATACAAAAGAAAAATCAGATGAAAATCTCATCCAAAAAATTCAAATTCTTACTGAACGTAAAATTCAAATATAATACAAATTATTATGGATTTCCATTTGGATCGGACTTGCCGTTTTGAAGAGAATAATTATTATTCAATGAATACATTCTCATTTTTTAGATACAGTGGTTATTCTTCATTCGGTACCTTGTGCACGGTGATGATTCACGGCTTTGTAGACTTGACAGTTACCATCAAGGTATGTAGGCCCTAGAGTTCTCGAGTATATGTCATAAAAGTCAAAGTGCGTAGAGTTTTCGAATAAACTTCATACAAATATCTCACGCATTTTACAACCAGATGCTGCATTTACGTAGTATTATCTTATAAGTACCGGTTTGTGGTTAACTTGAAAATTATCACTATTAGGATAATACTCTACCTTCATTGACTTGACTATTCAAGCAAAGATTCTTGGGCACACTCTTCTTAAATAGCCAAAGCTACCATAATTAATCAAGATTATTGTTCTCATATGGTCGAAATAGAAAGAAGGGGCATCTTGAGACCAGTGTCATTGTTGTTTGTTCCAAACATGAATTACAAATCAAGATTATTTACAACCTCTGGATGAAATAAAAAAAAATACTTACTACAAAATCTATTTCCTCACCATATCGTATAGTTGAAAATGATTTCCGTGCTTTGGCATTCTGAAGTGATTTAACCAGATCGAATACCATATTCCAGAATTCAGTTTGTTTTTTCAGGTTTCCATTGCCCTGAAAGTGAAACCATTTGAACAAATTTAAAAGCCACATATATGGCTCATTCAGTCAAGGCTCTGCCTTGGTAACTGAAGTCAAGTTGAGCATGGGTCCGAGTTCTCATAAGGCATGGGTCTTGTTCAGTGGCGTAGCCAGGGGGGCATGTGCCCCCTGGGTGCCTTGTTGTGTGTTTGGTGCCCTTTTAGATAATTTTATTTCACAGGTGAAATTGACATATTTGTATGCCTATATGTGACTAATAATGAAAATTGAGCTGTCATTCCTAATTACTAGGAAAATTAAATAATTATATTCATGCACACATTCATAAAAAAATCTTGCCCCCCTGACCTAATATCCTGACTATGCCAATGGTTTTGTTGGCATAATTTATATCCCACCCCACACAGCCTACTTATTGGTAGGGTCTTCAAACAAATAAGCATCATAAGCATCATAATCACAAATAAACGACTGTCATCAAACGATGAAATTTAAATTTGTTAAATTACATTATAATGAATTCTTGGTTAAAATGAATGTTCCAAAAAAATGCGATAATACAATAGTTACGATCAACGTGTTAACAACTAATTAAATGTACGATTGAGTAACATAAACTTACCAGAAACACGGTCTCATCTTCTTTCCGTTTGATGAACCAGTCAAGTGCCACTTTAAGGAGAGCTGAAAAATGATAGGTCTCTGAAGTATAGCCAGTGATGGGTTGGGTAAGTTACTTTGGAAGTTACTTTCAAAAAGTCAAGTATACTTGGTTAAAATAAAATAATAACGTTTTAAAAGTTGAAGTTACCAAAAACTGAAAGTGAAAAAAAGTTACAAAAGTCAAATTTTGTAGCTTAAAAAAGCATATTCATAAGTTACTTTAAAACGTTACCGGTACTTAAATTCTGGGAAATCAGGAGCTATTTATCGAAAACTCATGTACCGGTACGCAAAATCAAACCGCACGTTAATGTTCTGTATGTATACGGTAATTTAAATCTTTCATGTTTATTTTAACTAATAGCATTGTTCAAAACGATGCCCTCCGTAGCCAAGTCAAATGAGGCATCGCTTTATGAACTGAAGTAATTGATGAGGGTGGGTTCAAACCCCGCATAATGCATTTTTTTTGTTACTTGACCTTCCACTTCCCATCACTTCAATTTTCATTATCACTTGCTCATTAATACCCTCAAATAACCTAGTTGTTACTGGGGATCTTAAGCAAACAATAATCATAGGCCTAATGTTCAAAAAATACCAAATCGACCAATCTGGTTCAAAATAGAATAAATATACAACCACACAGTCTACGCTCATTTAACTATCAACGAACTGAAGAGCGTATAAAACGCACTTCAACATTTTCCAAATGAATACATGTTACATGTTTTGATACTTTCAACATACTTGGAGGTGTTTTTTAAAATTGTGAAAGACGTCATCGAAGCTTCAACTAGTTTCTTGGCGGGCACACTAAATTAACACACTACTTTGAAAGTCACCATGAATGTCCTCCGAATTTGACGTGGAACACGTTGTATAATACACCCGTGGCAGTTCAATCAATCAATTAATTGAATCAATCAATCAATTAGAATAATTGAACGAAGGACGCAAGGGGTAGTGGAACGAAGCTGGATTGATAACATTGTATGTGTATCCTATCCAGTATCTTTATAGTTGATGATCTATGCAGAAGGGCAACTCAACTATTACTGCAAAATTATTTAGACACCTATACAGCAAAAATGTTATTGATACAGAAATGGACTGATATATAAACTATATACATTAAACTTTTCAACGTTGCTGGTTTAGACTCGACGTTACAATTTAGGTATGTAGAGAAGTTAAGTCTACTCAAAATTCTGTCAATTCCAAGTAGGCCTACCGGTAGTAGTTATGATAAAGTCAATGGTAGGTCTATGCCAAGGCCTAATTCTCGTTATTATTATTATTATTATTATTATTATTAACTCTTACAGTTGTGCAAAAATTCACGGTGGCACGTTCCCTACCCTTGATCACGACGGTTTGCCCGCCTCCCTAACCTTCTGCCGGAATTGTTTTACCCTTATTTCATTTCCCTCAAAAACACTTCTACCAATTTCATTACCGGTATATGAAATCTCATCCAAATCAGCAATTACAATGGACCACAACCTAACCATACGTTTATTTCAAATTCACTTCAACAACAGAATAACAGTAGGCCTATACATCTTGAAATGTTACACATAGGCCTACACAGCAAAACCAAACTAAAATTTTGTTAGGATCAAGTCAAGTGTACGCGAGTGGCTGATTTAATGAGGCAATTTAATCAAGACTTATGGAATTCTCACCATCTTGCAACTGGTCATCATTAACAACAAGATCATCCTTAATAGTGTCATGAATATGAGATAGACACCACTGAAGTAGACGAAGGCGACTCATTCCTGGTTTCAACAGAACCTCCTTCAATGGTACGTCTTTAAGCAGTATCAAAGGAAAATTTAAATCTTCCAACGCATTTCTGAACTTCTCCATCACAAAACTCAGTAGGCCTAGGCCTAGACCTAGGCAATTGAGTTATACGTAAATAATAATAATTGAATAATAACAACTTTACAGCTCTGTCTGAGGCGGTTGTCAAGTGTCAAAGACTGGAATCTAACCTAAAAAGGAAGAAATTGTGAGTAAATGAACAGACCCTCGAGCAAAATTATTGATGATGTAAGATTTCGATTATTATAGTGACGAATGTAGACTTAATTCTGACTATTTCTGATAAAGAGGATAAATTGAGAAATTTTGCCTACTATTTTCACGCAAGGTTAAAACTTGGTCTGCACCCGTGGTCCACAATCCACGTAAAATGGCGCCAAATTTTGAGCCAAAACGTCATATTCATAATTTTGATGAAAATGGATGCAACTTTCATGAATAGTGAAATAACAGTACTTTCGAATGAAATTATTAAACTCACCCAAGGAACGTCACAAATGAAGTTAAAAAATACATTCTGCTCAACATCAAATTCCCTGATATTCCTGACAGTTCCCTCTTATCTCTATATTGATCATAAACAGGTATGCGAGATGTTTTTACGTGAATTTATTCCCGTGATGTATGTACGACTGGTGAGGCGGACGTGTAATAAGTAAGCATATTTACCCAAATTATACTGATAAGGTTATTTACTGTCATTTTTCCTAATGATTTGAATGTTCTGTTTCATTTTGCTGAAGGGTGGTAAGAAAGAGTGGCTGAGTAGGGTTGTATGTGATATCCACTTTCACTGACAAGTGACAAGGTTAAATCAGCGTTCTTTTGCTTTGAGCCTTTGTATTTTTGCGGCAGCGCAGTGAGGTGGGGCGGGGAGAGGAGGTTGTGTTGGCGAGAGGCGGGGAGGGCTTATTGCTAAACAATGACTGGTTGAAGTGATCGGAACAAAAGTACATTTTCATCAAGTCCAGCCAAAAGTAATTAACTTTCGGTGGTAATAGCCCAAGTCCGCTAATTATTAATAGTTCATAAAACAAATAATTTGATCAAGAGCGCATTCAAGTCAATTTAGCAAAATATCGTTTTTTTGGTGATAACATTTGAACAGAATAAGATATTCTTTTTTAATTCTTTATTTTGTTCAATATTTGTGTGATATAATACAATATATAGTCAAAATATAGCCATGTTTAATACCTTTAGGGTGGTACAAGATGTAGCTATGTAACTCGTATCGCATTGTCAAGCGTAGGCTCATACCGTCATACGGCTATAAAATGTTTTTTGCAGCTGTACACGCTTGACAAATTATGCAATATGATATTAAATTGTTATATTTTATACCATCTTGAACCTATAAATATATCTGTGTTTCCTCCATATTAGAATTTTGATATCCCATTCCATTCAAAAGTTATCACCCAAAAAATGATATTTTGCTAAATGAACTCATATGGACTCTTAAATAATAATACTATTCCTTGGATAAGTACTGGGAGCCAGCCAAGAAACTGTTACTCTTTATCTGATTATTTATTATGACTTTCAGATGGATTAAAATAAGTTTGAAGCAAGTTCCACTTTATTTTTATAGTACAATATATATTTTTACTACATATCTGTTCAAGAAATATTTTACTTGAAGTAAACAAATGATATTGATTTTGTAAGTCTATTGCAGTGTATCAAAAAAATTATATTACCAAAAATATACTGGTAATTAAATTTGAACGAATGATTCAATCAAGGTGAAAAGTGTTGAATTAAACTACATTCAACCAATACTTCACACCCCTCCCCTCACAATTCAGTGAAACAAAGATCGTATTATATTATAATAATTAATTGCTGATACATTTCAAGTACAAATAGGCTATACATATTTTGTACAAATTAGATTCATTTATTTTCTTCATTAGATTCAGCTGCTTTGGAATGCCTGCCATGCAGTCCTCACACAATATACCCGACTTAACGAGTATTCACGCAGGTTCGATCACAGAAGTTCACAACATACCTATGTCTGTTCTTATACGACCATTTATGCCAGAACTTGATGAACGTAAGGTTGTAAGCCTTATGAAAACATTAGAGGTAATTCAACTGATCAAATGTATACACACTATACCAAAAATGTCAAGGTGATGGATGTTTTGTGGGTTAACATGATGGCCAACCACAGTGAGAATTAAACCCCATTAAACCCCGGTCTCCTGAATGACGGTTCAGTGTACACAAGAGACTACCTTCCGTTTCACTGAGCAAATACTGTAAGATTCTCTAATGATACTTGCCTCTTATAGGATCCAGTAGCACGTTCTCAAGTGCCACCTATCGATGTGTTATGGATAAAAGGAAAAAACGATGGTGATTATTATTATTCCTTCGGTGGCTGCCATCGTTTTGTCGCACATCAACGTCTTGGTCGCCAAACAATCGAAGCTAAACTTGTTTCTTCAACTGTAACTGATCTCAAACACTACTTGGGTTCTTCGACACCAGATTTGAAATAAGTCAACACAGTGAATACTGTTACACCATCCACCCTTCTAGCCCAAACAGGCTAGAAACAGGATATAGCTTGATGTGCTATATAGAGCGGATACAGCAGTCTTCGTTTGAACAGAATATCACTCAAACAGCAATAATCAAGCTACATAACTATTCAATAAGAATGGATTTGAATTCCATACAGTGAAACCTCGATGAATCGTTCCCGCATCCATCATTTTCTCGCTTCTTTCATTCATATTTTCCCACATTTTCCCCATATAACCAATGTTAAATTTACCTCGATGGATCATTTTCCTGCAACCATGTTTTATTTTTCCTAGTCCTTTGAAAACGATGGATAGAGGTTTCACTGTACAACTTTTTCAGGATTCAATGTGCAGACGCTTACTACCTGCTGCACTGCCTTCTAGCCCCCGAGATCGTTGGAATTGCATTCTGGGTATTTTAGTACTGCTCATCCACAAGGTTGAGGCAAAACACCCAAGATATAAAGTTTGCATTGTCTCTCATTTTACTCCAACTGACAGTGTGTAAATCTCTTGGAATATAGTGAACATATTAATGTTGTGAATTTTCTTATCTTTTTTACTGTCACATAAGTGAATACGTTTACTGTAACACACAATAATATAAATCATTTGTGCCAAATAGCATTGGCAGCATAGGACGTTCAAAGGGGCATACAGTACCAACATCCCACTCTTCTTCAAACATTGCTGCTAGATGGCTCTCCCGTTTCTAAAAGGGTCTATCAAACAGCAATTAATCCCTGTTGATGTACAAGTTCAATTGCATTACAAATCAATGAACAAATGAAAAGTGATGCAAAAAAAGACAGTTTGGGACATGCACCCATGTCGATACAAACTAAAGGAAGCAAGAGGGGGCATTTTGGCCTAATGATGCTGCGCTCATCAGAAGAGGTCAATTAGTAGGCAGCCTACAGTACTATTATACCCTTAACCCAACTATTACAAATTTAACTGATCATTCATTCACGTGTTCTCTGATTGGACTAGAATACCTTACGGAGATATTCAGGTGTGGGAACACCCTGGCATCTGGTGTGACTGCATTGTGTACTAGTCCTATATACTGTAAATCTCACTGTTTTTTTATCGTAATTAATTTGTATCTCCAAATGACTGTTTGTGTCATTTCATTTATAAGCTAACAATAATTATAGTCTGTGGACCGTGGTATAACTACCGGTATATTTCTTATACATACTTAATAGTTAATACTCTATAATCAATATGAATGTTTATTTTTATACAAGTTGTGCTACTGTAACTATGAATTCAGCAAAGATTATATTTATATGAAAATTACAAAATGTACTTCAATCATACGTATTTTATTAAATGCACTCAATTTGAGCAATCTCTGTACTGTTTAAAATTCTAATACTAAGCAGTTTTAGCCCAACATAATACGTTAATATTCTAACACTATCATACATAGATCTAGTTATATTTTTTATGCAAGTCCATTGGGTATAAAAACCAGTTTCTCATAATTACTTGAAAACATTTACAGTATCAACTGGTAACAAAATATGTGCAAGCATTACAACACCACTACAAACAATAATTATTAGGCGGCAAGACATTTTACACAAATTAACACAATATATTATATTAAAATTTAAATAAAAAAACAAGTTTTAAATTACAATATGGACAAGAGAACAAATTAGAATACTAGGCCTACTATACAAACAAATAAGAACCAAATTTGAAACATTTGTTTCTCTTGTCCATATTTAATTGGATTCCTTCGTAGTGTGAACAATTCATTTCCACTACGGAAAATTCACCGATTTTATCTTTGCATACTTATTGTTTTGTGCATAATGTACGTTTATGAATTCGTTTTGTTTGTACGCCGTATCTACCTTCTTGTCACCGTTGAACTCGACCACCAGCTTGGATTCGTCGACAAACTCCTTGTCGGCAATCTGTTTGGAGGGCACGGACTTCACAAAGTACGGTCGATACGGTCTCTGAGGTGCCAGCGGCGATGGTGTGCGGAAATTGTGCTCTTCTTTGGTGGGGTGTTTCTCATCCGTCGTGTTGGTATAACGGGGGGCTTGCGTGGCGTTGCGCTGGCGAAGGTGCGCAGGAATGTCCACCTCCTTCACGTGAACTAGGCGAGTGTCGATGACCTCACAGTCTATCTGCATCATGGTCACGTGATGAGGCGGGGCAGACATGGATTCTGTGAGCCAGATAATGGTCATTGTTTACAATATACACCGCGGGCTGGAAGACTGAAAGTTTTGTATAAACACTACAACACATGGGTCCTGTGCTGATCTATTCAGTACACTAGAGTAATGTTTTTCACACATATTATTATTTTTCGATGACATCGTAACTTGATACATAATCATTGCTCCCAATTGAGGCTATGCCTGTGGATGAGAGCACGATTATTTGGACGGGGCACCACAAGAGCGATCCTTGTCTGCTAAACATCTTTGTGCCACCCCATTTGCATTATTTAAAATAAAGGCTGCGCTGTCTGTGACCATAACATTGTTGCTTATAAAATAATGATTTTTCAATATAAATACTGCGAAACTGTACAGTAAAACCTGAACTATGCAGTTAGTTCTGAGACCTAAGTAAAACATGAATGATTTTTGTTGTAAAGAATTACTATAAAGGTCTAGTACCTATGAGCAGTTGAGTAATTTTAATATACCAGTGATGTACCACTACCAATCTGCAAGTTGGTCTGCACACATTATAAATGCTTAGATGAGAGTAGATTTTCAGGTCTTACGAAGTATCGATTACATTTCGTTCCCATCATCCAAACATTTTTATTTTTTATCAACATCGAAACTTGATATAAAATTTTTGTTCCCCAATTGAGGCTATGGATGAAAATCGGTACCGGTAAATTAGAACAGGGCACCACAAGGGCTATCCTACTACACCATTTTGATTACTTTCGATACAAAACCATTACGAATAAGACCACTAACATCGTGTAAATATTTCGTTTGTTTCCCGTTTTCACGTGCTACAACCATACTTGGCAAAGACTGTAGTGTGACTGATTAGCTAGCTAGCACTAAGCTTACCGTTGATAAGATGAGCAGGCAGAAACAGAGACATCTTTGGTCGCAACGTCTTATTGTGAGCCAACGCGGGCAGCAACATATGATTGCCCGAAAATGAAACGACGTAGAATGTGTCGTCGCGTCGATGGATAGCGTCAAAGAATGCTCCGTAGTTGTTGTCGTGGATACGCGAGCCATAAACTTCGACCTCGCGGCTCGGAGTAGGAGGCCTGCGACAACAAAAGATTATGTTTAAGCGGACAAACTTTCAAGCGACACCTCACATTGTGGCAGAGAAACCTTGGATAGGAACACGATTCTATCAACACCGTCAATTACCCCGAGTTGAGTGCCACAAAACTACACAATTCATTCATCAACCAACAGTAACTTACAGACACATAAAAATTGAAAAATTGAATAGTAGGCATAGACCCCCTGAAATAAAACAACAGCACAACATTTACATGTCCACCTCACACAATATCTCATATAATCCATCCAACAAATTCAGAACTAGAACTTTATCATCATCATTGAACTTGAGTAAACCTACCTTCGTATATTGCGCAATTTTCTCTTCGCCTTGAACACAGGCATCCTATCGAGAGACGAACGAATCAACAGTTCACCAATCGAGCTGATCTTCGGCTGCACCTCAGTCAAGTTGCCCATCTTGCGGTCGACGCCTATCCATCGACGCAGTTCGCTATCCAACCTTATCGACTCTGTCTGATTGATGGACAGCGGACATGTCGGGTGCGTTACAGACTTGTTGCGTAGCGTGTTCACGTCACTGTAGCTCGTGTCGGGAATGTCTCGCGCTTTCGGATCAGCCCAAAGTAGTGACCGGCCGTGTCTGAGGTTGGGCAGGTGGGGAGATGGTAGGCTTTGTAAAGAGGAGATAGATTCTACCGGATCTCGATTGAAAATGCCCCTAGAACAGAGAAGAATAGCATATTAAGAAAGGAAAGAAGATTAAAAAGTAAAAAGTATTTAAAAGTACATTTGCCTGTAGGTAGGATACATACGGCTAGTTCCACAACAGTCTAAACATTGTCTATCTCGTTTTAGCCTATTATGAGCCTCACTTCAGCCTTTAATAGCCTATCCACTTTGAAAATGAAATAGATACCGTATGTTAAATTGAGAATGATGTTGTAGGACTACAGGCGAGACATTGGGCATATGTTGAACGGTTACAACCATTTTTTCACGGCTTCATTCTACCTTGAGCCAGTCTCGACGACGCTCGAGTCTCGACGAGCCAGTATAACGAGTTTGAAATATCGATCAGATAGGCCTATACAGTGAAACCTTGATACGGGATCCATCATTTTCCTGCTAGTCTTATATATTTCGTCAAACCAAAAGCCTCATATAACCGATGTTAAATTTTCACGACTAGATCATTTTCCTGCATGGATGGACTTTTTTTACAGACGAATTTATTTATATTTGATTTATTTTTTGAAAGAATATTAATCCCAACCTTATTTTTTTTTCAAAATGAAAAATAGAAGTTAGGCCTAACTCTCATTTAAAATGACAACCAGTAGGGCCTACATAAAAAAAAATCTCCCCCCCCCCCCCAATACACCCATTTTATACTTGTATTCTTACCCTGCATCAGTTCTCTTCCTCCCCCCCCCCCCCCCTCCAAAGAATAGAAAAAAAAAAAAAAACTTTCAATTTCAACTGATTGTTTTTTCCCCTTTCTCCTCTCACCCACACCTTCACTCACCTACTAGAACAAGCAGTCTTCATTACCTACTCTACAGTGATAAAGGCAACAGCCGAAACGTCATAATCTTGTGTATCTACTTCATCTCTATGTGCTCTATCAACGGCTGCAACACCACCACAAGTAGGCCTATCTACTTGTGAATCTCGGTAAGCTGCTGTTCTCTCTTTCCCTTTTACCCAATTCATAAAATCTTTTCTCCGTTGGTCTTCGCTGTTAATTTTTTTTTTAATTTGGCTGAATAAATACCCCCAAAAAATCCATAGATCCATAAGTCAACATGAACAAATCACACTCAAAATCAAGGTTATCCAAGAGATTGATCAGGAACTGAACATACCCTAACGTGCCAAGATTGAGGGACACCATGAACAACACGGCTAGCAGTGCAGTAGTTTTCTTCGGACTGATGCTCATCATGCCCGTCCTCTTTGTCGGTACGTTCTCCTCGTACTTGTTCAGTCGTTCTTTGAGCACGTTGTTCTCCAACTTTAGACGGTGGTTCTCGTGTTGAAGGTCGGATATCTGGCCCTCCAAAGCGGTCACATACTCCTTCTTCTTCTTGCGTGACAGGCACGCAGACTCGCGGTTCTTAATCATGCGCTGTTGACGTTTGATGGCCTTGATCTCCATTTCCTGTCGACATACATTTTGTGTTTACAATTTATAAATACAACTGAAGTGAATCAAGCATTTGAAATATTATTTTATATTCACATTCACGGCCGAGCAGTTGATTGTGCTTTATTGTGTACAGGAAATAAGCCCGAGGCTAAATCTATGAATTAAGTGAAAGAAAGAGAGAGAGAAAGAAAGAGAGGGAGAGGGAGAGACAGAGAAAAGCAGCTCATCGATGGTAATGAATCGAGAAACTCATCAAGAAGAGCCCGTTGAGAGAAAATATAAAAAAAAAACACTTGCGATATTCAAGATGATGTTTTGGCCTATATCTATATATATATATCTATATATCTATATATCTATATATCTATATATATATATATATATATATATATATATATATATATATATATATATATATATATATATATATGTATCCAGGTCTAGATATATGTATCTATATTCAAAAAAAATATAATAAGCCTACTCTGTCAACAGGCTCTCCATGATGAGTGGTATGGTGCTGTTCGATGGTGCCTTTTCACCCAATTCATACACATACAGTCAGGTAAGCTTCATTTGAAGAGTACGTAGAAACAGATAGTATAAGGAATCATGGTGGTAATAACCATTAACTAGCACTTGAGACTATTCCCTTGTTGGTAATTCCAGTAAATGATTAAAAAAAAAAAAAAAACTTCTGCCAAATAAGATGAGAAAAGATCAAGAAATAACGACAGCAGACTAGATTGAAATGAGGAAAATTGGCCACCATACCTGTCGCACAGGGACACAACACTTAATTGGTGTTGGCCTGTTGACTGTCGTGGAAACATTGACGTTCGTGTCCGCTGCCGCAGAGTTTCGTAACGAGCTGCCATTACAGATCACTTGTTCGTGTTTAATACTGGGTTGTGATTGGCCAAGCGACCCTATCCGTGCGTCAGCGCCGCACTGGTTTTTCACCTGTTGTGTGAATGCTGCAAAGTCTTGTGCTGTTAGTAGGATAGTTCTGGAGTCTGAGGAAACACGAAGTATGTATCAGAAACAAAATAAATGAAACTCAAACTCGAGTGCTTGTAGCCTAAATCATTATTTATTTCAGTCATAATGACATCTCTGGTTGCAATAATGTTACCGTGTTATAAATGCTGCAGTCAATACGACAGTGACCATCTAGACTGGAATAATCAACTATACTCTTGTTTGCTATTGCGACCCCGTTTTACGAATAGTAAAAATATGTTAACATGGCTACAATAATTATCAATTGTAGTACAAAAGTAGCATTGAAAAGAAGGGGAATAAAAGGTTAATTCACTAATTACTGCTTAGTCAACAAGTTATTATTTGTAAATTAAGATTCAAGTCCAACAAAAGTATTCTACAAAAAAATACGGCAGTATATAGAAGAAATGCACCTATGTACAGCAAGTCAGATATTAGACTTTCATAAACAGGTTCTGGTGGTGAGTTATAGGGACCAGCAGCTTACCCGGAAGTCTGAACATCGGGTGTACAAGTCAATACTGTACCAACACTTGCAATAGAAAGTAAGAGAGACGACTAGTTTCAATGCAACTGATACACATTTAGAACGAGACATTACAGAAACAATAAAACTCGGAAACAAAACTACAGAAATTTAAGTAGTAAAATATTTACCATCACGTCTTTTGGGAATGGTGACCGTAGTTGAGGCAGTGCCTATGCCTGGTTCTGGCTTGGGCTGTATTTTGACGCGTTTCGCGAGAGTCGTGGCAGGTGACGCGGAGACGACCAAGCTTGCGACATTGGGAAGTAGTGTGACGGGAGAAGTGATGCCGACCGCGTGAATAGGCTGAGGCGATACTGGCGGGCTGCCGTCGAGGGGCTGGGGAGGGGAGATGGGAGGTGTCTCTAAAACAAACTAACACAAAAGTATGATGAGAAATATGCCACGTTGGTGAATGAACAATGAGTAAAAATGTACTTATATTGTATAGATGTATAGATACAAAATTGATGTAGTAGTATTGTATTGTTGTATTGTGAATGCATAATTTCTCCACCATATTCAACTTAAACAGTACGCCTATAGGTTTCAAATTGTATAAAACCAAATGTCAAGAAGCTAAGACCAAAATGATGGATTGGATTTCAGAGTATATTATCTTATTAATTATTATTCATAGCTACCATCCATTTTATACACAATTGTCTGGCTTGTACATCATTTAACAAGTACATACAATAGAATAAGTATTATATAAACAAGTAGCCAACAAGCTTAAATAAACTAAAGAGCAGACATCAAAATATAATTTATTGAGTGACAAGTTATTTATTTACTTACTAGCTGGTTTTATAGATCTCTGTGAAAGATAATTATAGAAATTGCTACTGTCAATCATCTAGGTTAATTTTATCTCACACTGGTAAATATTGACTCCAACCTAATCTGTAATTTAATGTTTACACAAAGTCAACGAACTGGCTTCATACCGACAACAAGGGTTAAAAGTAAGCGCAAGAACAGGTAACAAACCAAAAGATTGCCTTATCTTATGAGAGGGTATGGACAATGTGAATGATAACCCCGAGTGTGCACAAACTTTCTGAAACTGGTCATTACTATACCCACACAGTCTATCTGCTATAGATTGGACTAGATCTTGCTGATACATAACACTGACGTCACTTTCAAAGTGGAAAACAATACTCTTCATTCATTACAATTTTGAAGAAGAAAAAGTAACAATATGGGGGGGTCAGCCTTAAAAAGGAGAGATGTGCTTATCAAGTAGATATGCTATGAATACAAGTTCATTTTATATTAATTTTGTACCAATTACTTGAAACATATCAAGGATAACACCACATTTTTATACATACTGTACTTCTGAAATATAATATAATAGGCCCTAATATAATAAATAATATTATAATATAATATAATTCTAAATATAATTTCTAAAAATAATATTTCGACTTTTTATGTAGGGTTGCCCAAAAAATGAGCCAAAAGGTTTCATACGAGAGATAAAATAGGTAGATAAATCAATAGAATAATAAACTGACATCACATATTGAGTTTTGTCATACTTTCATCGCCCATACTGCACTTGTCCAAGATGTCCGACAAGGCTGCAAGAAATCCGATTTACAAAAGCGATTCATCAAAACACAGCATTAAAGGTATAAAGATACAATACCAGTTAAACTCGTGATAAAAACAAATAAGAAATCATTATTCTAGCGAATCAGCAGTCATACCTTAGCTTCTGAAGATTCCCCGCCCTGCCAAGACTCGGAGCTGGAAGTGGAGGGCGATGGCGACGGGGGCAAGTTGACGAACGGTGACTCGGGCTCGACCTTGATCTCTTCCTTGACAACGGTGCAGGTGGCTCCGTCGGGCAGTGCAGTGAGACTGGGAAACGTCCACGGCATCGGCTCGTCGTCGTGCGACGCGTAAGGTTCGACCAGGTCGTCGTGCAACATGTGGTGAGACGTGTCGTCGTGCAGCATGTACTGTGACGAGTCGTCGTGTAACATGTGCTCGGACGAGTCGTCCAGAAACATGGGAATCTGGTGGATGGAAATATTTTATTGGATGAGCTCAAACTAGGTGGTGTACAACCTTCGGCCTGTCATGCCATTTATTGTAGCCAGAAAACTAACTGCAGAATGCGAAAAAAATTCCTAGCTTATTCCAATAATGCCATAAGGTAATTACACAGGGCCCTTAACGCGCTTTTGATCCCAATAATCTCTGAGAAATTAGTGTTGAAACTAATTTGAATCACTTTACACTTCTTAATTGGATGAGCGAAGCGAAGACTCTATTTTACCGTACACGAGGAAACATTTTTTTCCATCCATTCGCATGGATCAAACAGAATAATTTCTTTTTATAAAACTTGTCTTGTTGGATGTCATCATTTAACTTGATACTGTATAGTTCTGTTCTGTGGCACAATTGGTTTGAAAAACACTTTGAGAAAGATAATTTTGACATTTTGAAAAACCCTATAAGTAAAACTCCGGAGGGAAATATGGGAGAAAACATTTCACCAAACAAATTCAAATCTCTACGGAATTTAAGCGAACGAATTATAATTCCAAGGAATCATAATGAATTTACATCTGCTGTGCTACATAAGTCATTTGAGCCATATTAAAGATAAAAATGTAAACACATATATTTTTTCAATATCAACTGAAGCTAGTAGAAAATACAAAAGAAAAGGCTCATTTTATCCTAAAATAGAAAAACATTTCTGTTTACGTTTCCACTCAAAACGTGAGCTTATTGGGGAAAACAATGGGATGACACCTAACCATATATTTTCCATAGGTAAATAGTTTTGATACAAATGTATTTTCAATTTTTTGCAATGGGCCGAACCTATTGTAATGTTCTGCGCCTATGCAACAACGCCTATGCAACAAGTAAAACATCTGCAAGTTCTATCAAAAGTCATTTCATTTCAGATCTAATGATCATAAAATGATTAAAATTTTGAACAGGTGAATCAGGAAGGCAGTGCGTTGAATAGGCCTACATTCAAAATCAGGTGTGCTGTCCATTGAATTTCATAGAAAATTCAACTCATCTTACACGATCAACATTACCCACCCCTCAACATTGAAGGTCGTCAATATTGATGAGATGTTCAATTCTCGGCAACATGTTGAGGGCGTGTAAAGGCAAGATCAGAAATACGGGTTATCTACTAGCTGTAAACATGTTGAGTCAACATGTTGAGGGGTAAATGTTGATCGTGTATGGCGTGTTTTACTGAAAAATCTTTTCCAATTCTTGAAAAAATAAAAATCTGTGTTCTTTATAACTAAAAATACTCATATAGATATGGGTAACTTTCCTTCATTTGATGGAAAGTAGCTCTTCCTGCCTTAAGTAATCAATGTGGTAACTGATAGACATTGCTTTGTGGTAGAAATATTACTATCTAGAAATGAGGCATCATAGATAATGATAGGAAGGACAATATGCTAAATCCACTAGGCCCCCTCGTGCATATACCTTACATTTATCACATAAAATGGTTCAATTTTGAATTAAAATTTATATTTAAATAAAATCGCCGCACATTTAACCGCAGATTGTTTCCTGGACTACGCACAGAGTGTATTTGACCACTGACTTCTAGTTTTAGTGCATTTAGTACCGGTATCAGTATATTTTATTCAGGATGCATCACAATTGGCTGAATTTAGCTTGATGAACCACTTTATGTGACTGCAACCATGCATTCTAAATGACATGTAAATCTTGATTCAACATATTTTGGATTCACTGTAGATTCTTTGATTTATATCCAAAGCAAGAACAATACAATTTCTCATTTCTATTGGCCTACTAGTTTACAATCAGAGCTCACCCCAACTCAAACAAAACTTGGTTAATCTTGATTAATTAAAGATCACAGTTGTTAGGCCTAAGAACAATTGAAAATTAATTATTTTCAGTTTATACTGTGTTGAAGGAAGAATGGTGAAACGGTGAATGATGAATGAGATGGTGGGAAAATTACAGAAGAGGTTCAAGTGAGTGCCGGTTGCGGCCTAGCGTCAAGGAGCCACCCAAGTATCCAGTATTCACCTCAAAGACCGAGGGTGGCCACGAAAAACCTCTGCCAGGATGGTCGACCATGGTGGGAATCGAACTCCAATTTCATGATATATTTCATTTTCAACTGGAAATAGAAACGTCTACGAATGCAGATGGAACGAAAGCACGTGGCAGACACTAACTATACAATATCTCTTGAGCGTAATTGATTTCACTCGTTAAATCATTTTACGACTTGGATTTTATAATGGTATCACGCACAGGTTATTGGGATTAAGCCAAAACAGGTTCCGATTCCTAAACCACTTGTTATTGTCAAGGTCACGCGCTTCGCGAAACGAGATTTTGTCAAAACTCGAAAGATGTTCTTGCACTTCCAACTTACCATAGAGAACTTCTCTATGAACTTGCAAACCAAGCCCCCTAGAGAAACCAATACCTCGACGCGAAATAGTTACAAATTAATACCTAGGATTATAATCAATACCACGGTAACGACATTGAGAAAAATACGAAGCAAAAGGATATATCAACATATTCGAGCATATACGTATAACACTGAAAACCAACACTGGCAAAAAAAATAGCTCACTTATGTAATATGACCAGAAGGAATCCAAACATTTTTGATCACAAATCTGCCGTTCATTCGGTCGACCCATTATCACGGGCGAGAATATTTTCATTAGGATACCTCCTTGTTTCTATTCTATTTAAAGGACATTTGTAGATACCGTACATACGTCTTATATAAATCTTAATTATAGGCTATAGGAAGTAGGCTATCATTCAGCCGATGTCATTATATTATTATTACTTATAGTTCAAACTTATATAACACTCGTTTATTATCAGCAACTGCGTATTTATATTCGCTTTAAAACAAGACACAATTATTCATTTTCCTATCTACTACTACAAATATTTCAAAACAAAGTTATCTGAAAACTTGAACTTCTGGCCACCCTCGGTAGCTCAGTCAGCTGAGGCACCGCTTCAGAAACTGAAGTCATCGTTGGGCGTGGGTTCGAGTTCGCATAAGGCATGGCTTTGTGTAATTTCGTCCTTTCACTTATCATCACTTCATAGTTTCATAATCACCTGCTCATTCGTATCCCCGTATAACCTAGCTGTTGGTGGGGTCGTTCAGCAAACAATAATCAATCAATGAACTTCTAAAATGCAAATATCCATCGGAAGATTTGTGCTCATTTGATTGATTAAATTATTCATCCTGCACCTCGTTGTAGTTAGTTACATACTCGCATCTTTAGTGTGATGGACCTATGCAGCATGCAAGAGATTATGTCGTAACGAAGTCGTAAAGTATATTTCATATTTTCTTATTCTATTCATAGTTGCCACTCAATTTATCAATTATATTTACATTTTCTTAATTACCAATTCTTGCATAAATCAACATAAAAATTAAAAATATACAGATTAAAATTTCCTTCTTCTCCCACAGTCAAATCCCTTGGAGACTTTGTGAATTTTTGGGGCTGTCAAGAGTATAATCTCTACTGTACAAAATTGAAAACAATTAAAAAAGTTTACCTTTTCACATTTAAATTTTCTATACATACAGATAAGCATTATCTGTTTTCGAGTTAAGCCTATATATAAATATGTATGTATGGATATATATATATATATATGTTTATATATATATGTTGTAGCGTAGACTTTCTGGGCCGGAGGAAGATGATAATAAGTCACTTTTCGGTGACTTATATATATATATATATATAATATATATATATATATATATATATATATATATATATATATATGGATTATTTTTTAAATTACGGTGGTGACAACCAGCCAATGGTTCAAAACTTTAAAACCATTATTACAAAGAGCAGTACAAAATGGTCCGTCAAAGATTGGGTACATAAGTCATCCTAGACCTAAACCTACCTCGAGATCATTGGATAAATGTTGTAAGAAGTCATCTTCTTGTGGTATTCCGTAGTCCACATCTAGAACAGAAGACATGGATTAGTTTCTGAAAAGAGTTTCTGCCTATTGGAAAGGGATGCAGTTCTTTCCTATCTTGTCGTGCAGTAAGAAGGATTCGGTCGTGGCCTATACTAGGGGGGATCTAGGAGGATTTAATTATATTAAATCCTTCTAGGGGGGGATCCATTCCAGCATCACGAAAAGCGGAAAAACGTCAGTCAGAATGGACGAATGATGGGAATCGAACGGGTCTCCCTGAACGGTGGCTCAGAGCACTAGAAACCAACTGATGTAGGCTCACTGGTTTCAGTATTCAACCGGCATGTGAAATGATTCTACCATCGATGATTTGAATGGGGACATGAGGATGCCAATTGGGTGATATCGAGACAAGTATAAGTCGGTGACACGTAAAAAGAAAAAATCACTATACAAATTCAAATCCATACGCTAAAAATGTTAGTAGTATACCGTACTTTGTCGTCGATTTTAGAATCGTTTAATTCAGCCCAGATTGATGTACCGTAGTATACACGATTTGGGCTACACATAGAGCCACATGTCTATGGGGCCACATTATGCATTAGGACCATTGCCCATTGCCCCTTTGAGACGGATAAGCAGTGTAAGCATGAAGCAATGAAAACATACGAATAAAAAGCAGACAGATTTAATTTTCACTTTTGCGATTTTTTTATCGCGAATTTGTGTGAATCAAGATTTTTGCTTGTTTTGCGATTTCATTTGCGACCGAAGCGACATGAATGGTCGCTTCGGTCAATGAACGTTTCGGTGCAAATTATCAAATTCGTTTTTGAATTTACAAACAATCTTTGCTCGAAACACACTCACAACCAATGGGCTGCTTGCGGCTTGTATACAACGAAAATACGTTTTGTATTTTCCTGGGAATCCTGGCTCTTTTAAATGGTTAATGTCTTGTTTGAAAGTAACATTTAAGCTACCATCTTATTGCCTGCATGCTTAGGCCTATAGCTGAAGAGCTCTACAAGGGTTCGACCGAAGCTATGAAAGAAGGTGTCGAGCGTTAGACCCCCCCATCCCACACCACTAACACGCGGGTTGTTCGGGAGCAATACTTTCGTTCGTGGGTATATAATGTAGAAACTTTTTTCATGTACGATTAAAGTCGGCCTGCAATATTGACCACCGAATGTCAAACATTGTTTTTGACGAATTTAAGAGAGGATGGGTTATTCCATGATGAGCCATGAACATTTTCTATGACTATTATTTCTATATCCTATTTGATTATTTCTCCCTTGGCTGAGCATGTATGTAATAATCTAAATATAAAAGCGGTCCCCTGGGTCTGATCTGATGAGTCATGTGTATCTGATCGCACAAAGTTACAATTCAGGCATCGGAAACACCACTTGAAGTAAGCGAAAACTTAAGAACCATTTTATGGCACTCGCAATAAAAATATGTAACGGGACTGACAGGCCTTCTGTGAAGAATAGAAAAGCGGATGCATATTGCACATATGTTAACTATAAATTCAAGAATGACCATTTTGGGATGGGATATAGTGTCTTTTTAGTTTTCAATTTGTGTCTTGTGAACGACAAATCAGTTGGCAGTAGATATTCTCAAAGACAAGACGTTCAGCAAAAAGTTCGTGAATGTGTTCTTTCAATTCATTTTGTAAATATTATTGAAATATTATTAAAAATTTAATTTCTTATCAGTTACTTATACATATAATAATTATTGATGTAGAATTACTGACCATGGAAAACAGCAAGTGTGTTTTGTGTGATCTTATATCTAAATCTTTCGGATCCCTTACGATAGACAAAAAACATTCGATCGTACAATCAGGACGACCGACTCCCCTATTACCAGGGCTAACTAAGCCGCATGCAAAATTAGCGTTTGTGCGTCATTTCCAAACTTCTCTCTATGATAAACATTCTTGGCTCACAGGTTGCATAGACTTCAATAAGCTGTTTTGCTGGCCCTGTTTACTTTTTAGTGTCGATAAAGGCGTGTGGACAAATAAAGGCTATTCTGACTTGAATAATTTGCATACTGCGATTCAACGTCACGAGAAGTCTGGCGGACATCTCGAGTCAGTGTTATCACTAAATGAATTCGGAAGATCCCGCGTCGATTTGGGACTCGATCTTCAACTTCGTATAGGCATAGAAAGACATAATTCCCTAGTTAAGAAAAATAGAAAAATTCTGAAACGATTAATAAATGTGACGTGTTTTTTATCAACTCAAGAACTAGCTTTTCGTGGACATGACGAACGCGAAGAATCCTTAAACCGCGGAAACTACGTCGAGCTCGTTGATTTTCTCTCAGAGTATGATGACTTGACGAGAGACCACTTGGACAATTGGACTGTATTCTCTGGACTGTCAAGTGATATTCAAAATGATCTAATAAGTGCCACATCCAACTTTGTTTTATCTCAAATAAAGAAAGAAATAAATGATGCAGACTTTGTAGCTATTTTGCTTGACGAGACTACAGATGTAGCAAAACATTCTCAGCTTTCAACAGTCATACGTTACATCACAAAATCTGGTTCAGTGGAGGAGCGCTTTATTGGTTTCACTGACGTCAGCCAAGACCGAACCGCGGTGACTCTATCCAACCACGTGACCCATATCATTGACAGTGAGCTCAAGTGCGGGCCGAAGCTCATAGCTCAAACATATGACGGTGCAGCAGTTATGGCAGGAGAACTTGGGGGTACACAGAAATTGGTGCGGGAAAATTACCCCTCTGCCTTATTCGTACATTGTTTTGCCCATGTTTTGAATTTAGTACTAACGCAATCGGTGAAAAACATTAAGGAGTGCAAAGTTTTCTTCAGTAGTTTGAGTAGCTTATCTTCATTCTTTTCCCATTCGTCAAAACGAATTGCATTGTTAGACGAAATGGTGAAACAGCGTTTGCCTAAATAGCCCCTACTCGTTGGAACTATAATGAGAGACAAGTTAGAACCACGCTGAACAATTACGATGAGATCCTGACCATGTTTGAATACATTGTTGACAACGCAACTGATTGGGAGGGAGAAGTTGTGGCTTCTTCACAAGGCTTCATTTCTTTCCTCGAGGATTTCACGAGTTGCTTCTTATTGGTTGTCTTTGCTGAGATATTTTCTCTTACTGACCATCTTTTCAATCACCTTCAAACAAAACAAATGGATATTCAATCCTGTTTGATGGAAATTCAGGAGACGAAAAACGAACTTGAAGAGATGCGCAATCAGTTTGACATTCGCTACGAAAAAACCATCACGTTATCAGGCGCGCCTCCACCACCGCCTAGCCGACGTCGAAACGCAGTACAGACTATCATCAGGTAGACCCCACTGAACCGTACCGGCAAGTGTACGCCGAGATCATTGACAATATCGTTATGCAGATAAACAGTCGCTTTGACAGAATTCAAGAACTAAAGTTTTTTGAACTGTTGAATATCAAAAAGTTTGCTACGTATACGACAGCATTTCCAAAACAAGCTATCGATAGTTTAAGACAAAGCTATGCTCATCATTTCGATTTTATGTTATTAACTAGTGAACTTACAGTAGTATACAAAAGAGAGTCATATAGAAACCTAAAATCTGTGAGTGAACTGTTCAAATATTTAGTAGACAATGAATTGAAAAAGCCTCTGCCACAGTTATTCAAATTGTGTCTTCTTGTTTTGACCATTCCGGCGACAACAGCAACAGTTGAACGCTCATTTTCATCTCTCAACCGTGTTTTAAGTGATAGCCGTAGCACTATGGGACAAGCTCGTCTTTCTGGTTTAGCAATTTTGACGATAGAGAAAAGACTACTTAAGACACTAAAGAAAGAATCCAAGTCTGTGTTCTACAATTCAGTTATAGAAGAATTCGTGAAGAAAACCAGAAGGCTGGACTTCATTTATCGACAATAATATCGACGGTCTGGTGAGTTGAGTAAATGAATTATATATGTTCTTGAACGTTATTTTGAGCGTGATAGGTTTCAAAATGTGGAAAAAATTTCGCCTACGGCGTGTAGGCCTCCGGCGGCTGGGGCTGCGCCCCAGACCCCCCTACCCTTACGTTATCTACCCCTTTACCGGCGATTCTCATCACTGCATGCCTTCACTCAGAACTCACGCCTCGCCACTGATATATATATATGTTTATATATATATGTTGTAGCGTAGACTTTCTGGGCCGGAGGAAGATGATAATAAGTCACTTTTCGGTGACTTATATATATAATATATATATATATATATATATATATGGATTATTTTTTAAATTACGGTGGTGACAACCAGCCAATGGTTCAAAACTTTAAAACCATTATTACAAAGAGCAGTACAAAATGGTCCGTCAAAGATTGGGTACATAAGTCATCCTAGACCTAAACCTACCTCGAGATCATTGGATAAATGTTGTAAGAAGTCATCTTCTTGTGGTATTCCGTAGTCCACATCTAGAACAGAAGACATGGATTAGTTTCTGAAAAGAGTTTCTGCCTATTGGAAAGGGATGCAGTTCTTTCCCATCTTGTCGTGCAGTAAGAAGGATTCGGTCGTGGCCTATACTAGGGGGGGATCTAGGAGGATTTAATTATATTAAATCCTTCTAGGGGGGGATCCATTCCAGCATCACGAAAAACGTCAGTCAGAATGGACGAATGATGGGAATCGAACGGGTCTCCCTGAACGGTGGCTCAGAGCACTAGAAACCAACTGATGTAGGCTCACTGGTTTCAGTATTCAACCGGCATGTGAAATGATTCTACCATCGATGATTTGAATGGGGACATGAGGATGCCAATTGGGTGATATCGAGACAAGTATAAGTCGGTGACACGTAAAAAGAAAAAATCACTATACAAATTCAAATCCATACGCTAAAAATGTTAGTAGTATACCGTACTTTGTCGTCGATTTTAGAATCGTTTAATTCAGCCCAGATTGATGTACCGTAGTATACACGATTTGGGCTACACATAGAGCCACATGTCTATGGGGCCACATTATGCATTAGGACCATTGCCCATTGCCCCTTTGAGACGGATAAGCAGTGTAAGCATGAAGCAATGAAAACATACGAATAAAAAGCAGACAGATTTAATTTTCACTTTTGCGATTTTTTTATCGCGAATTTGTGTGAATCAAGATTTTTGCTTGTTTTGCGATTTCATTTGCGACCGAAGCGACATGAATGGTCGTTTCGGTCAATGAACGTTTCGGTGCAAATTATCAAATTCGTTTTTGAATTTACAAACAATCTTTGCTCGAAACACACTCACAACCAATGGGCTGCTTGCGGCTTGTATCACCATACTACAACGAAAATATGTTTTGTATTTTCCTGGGAATCCTGGCTCTAGTTGAATAATGAGCCCATTTTTACTACTTGTATATCGTAGGATATCAGGCATAACAATAATTACACCGAATATTCATGTAAAGTACATGGACAGGCTTCACAATGCAGAGTAATTTTAGCAGAATCATTAAATAAAGTGCGTGATCAGTGAAATCATGACAAAACCGGTATAATAATTTGACGCACTTACTACTGCTAACAAGCGTTCATTTTCTAAACAAAGAGAGCATGATAAATTGAGAAAAGATCAGCAGGCCTTTTCCCATTTCAAAATAGTAGAAAAATACATCAATATTTTTTTATTATTATTATGAAATTATTATACACGCGGTATGACATATGAAGTCAGTATTGTGGAGTTTGGTTATTTTCCCAAAGAAAATGAGAATAATTGTCTGGTATTTTCTTTCAATTATTATCTATATGCTCTGATTACTCCATTACAGGAAGAAATCATCACTTCAGGAGAGCAAAGCGCCTATACAACGCCCATAAAAACTTCCCAATGTTCATCGTTCAGCATCGTGTAATAGTGGCCAGTAAAAAACACCTCGGTGTCTCATGGAGTGGTGGTCTTTGCTGGTAACGTCAATGGACTACTCCAAGGCCAAGGACGGGCAACACCAAACATCTACCACTTTCACCCCGCGCACCCCGCGACTGGAAACCACCAGAGTCCGTGACATTTGAACACCACTCGAGATCATCCACACCACCCCTTCCCCACTCTCAAGATTCCACGACCCAGCAGCGGCGACCATCCAGTTCGTTTACTATAATACAGTTTGAGGGAGTTTTTCAAACTCAGAAGGACAATAATTCTTGCCAGACAGAAGGTAACTGACCAGGCTAGATGATTGCGGGAGGTCAATATGCCAGACAGCTCTGGCAAATTGCCCCCCCCCCCCCCCAAAGAAACAATCCCTGCTTAACAAATTGTCTACACACTACACCAGATGGTCACACAATTTCCCATGGTCAACTACCCTATTCTGAGGGTTAGTGAAAACCAATAGCACGAGTAACCAGGCTGATAAAAACTGACAGTTAGTTCCCATGTTGGTAATACCGGCCACACGTTGAAGGATCTACCAAGGAATTCTAAAACAAACATCACACACAACAACTCTAGGCTAGACGATTATAAGTTATACGTACAAATGGCTGTCCTCAAGTTGAAATCGAATAAAAAAAACATGGGCCTACATTTTAGTACGATACAGTAATATACCGAGACGTGTGGCCGAGTACACTGGACCGTCATTCAGGAGACCGGGGTTCGATTCCCTCCTGACAGGGGTTTTTCGTGGTTTTCCTCTGTCGTTCAGGTCAATACTGGGATGGTTCCGTAAAAAAGGCCACACCGACTCCTTTCCACTATCCAATGACACCTAAGAAAATAAACTTTCATCGCATCATCCCATCATCTTATATATCATTCACCGACGCCAATAGATCGTAGTCATCAATCGAGTATAAATGAAAAATAAATACATCGAACTTTTGTCAAAATAAATTGTACTCTCACTTCTTTTTCGTGCCGTTAGAATTTCCCCAAAATTTGAATTAAAATTCAAAATAGATCGATTTGAAAAAATGAATATTTCTCAAATAATTTCAGTTTTCATGTTCTCTGTTCTGGAACGTAAGGCCAGCAGTCTCCTGCAGGTTTTATACGTGTATAATCCCCTTACATCCCCTTACTTCGCCATACCGATACACTCCAAGCAGATATCAGGGTCACGCCCCCAAAGCTGTCAAAACTGTCACCTTATCACCATTCAGAGCTACTTCCTTTACTTATTAGTCGGGAGAACATGTCGCCAGTATACGATATACACCCCCCCCCCCCCCCCCCCCATTGCGATGTCGATACTCAAGACCCGATAGTCACGCCCTCAGAGCTGTTTAAACCTGTCACATTATCACCACAGTTCTGTGTTATCACCATTCAGAGCTCCTTCGTTTACTTGAGATATTATTATGATAATGAAACGAATCAACATACCGTTAATGACTATGCATACGTGCTGGTACGAAAGTTTTATTATTGATTGATAGTAAAACAAACTTCATGCACACGAGAGGAAAAGATATATAGATTCTTTAGTGTTAGAATTCCATTTTTATAATAATTTTGTGACCACTGTTTATGTACACGATGTTAACGTTTGCATAACGACCCCACCAACAGCTAGATTATCTGAGGATACGACTAATCACGCGAAAGTTGGGTGACGTTTTGAAAAACACATTCCTTATAAAGCACCCTCACGCCCAATCTGACTTGAAAGCGATAAAAGAGTGGAAAACGATGACAAATCAAGAAATTAGCGATTAAAGACTGCACAAATACGAAGAGAAAATAAAAAGTGTTTGATGCAAAAACACTTCGTTCATGATTCATGATTACGATTTATTTCCAAGACCAACCTGACTGCGTTTAAAAAATGTATAATATTTTGTAGTCTTTACGACATTAAAATGAAAAAATGAGTTCCTCTGAATTATTGATACAATTAGTGCAATATTGGAACAATACATCTACATGATCGATTGTATCATAAATAACGTACAAAATTATCATCAATTGTATTAAATGTGTGTCAGCCTGCCTATGCATCAAGATCGAAGTATTACTATCACTTATCAGTCACTAATAATCGATCACTATCAATCATTCCTTTTATTACGATTTGCTATAGATTTGCTATAGTACCTTATATCTAGTTGGATAATCTGCGATAAGCTCGTTGTAAAGAAAATGGTAAATCAATGAAACCAAGACAGAAGTCCGCTTCTTTGATGCGGAATTTTCCCTCACCAAAACCAATGCACTGTATTTCATGACAAATCACCTGAGAGCTCGGAGGCCCGTATTACAGTGGGTGATTGAGTTTTATTAGCGCTAGTGTTATATTATCCCCATTCCTTATTCGCATTCACAGCAACAAGTAGACATTTATTGGTGAGTTCAAGACAAGAAGGATAATTAGGGCATATATGAATACATGGGATGATTGAAAATTATAAATTACAATTGGAATGATTAAGATCACCAGCAGAAAATAAGTGTCTCACGATACAACGATAATGTATAAATAAATAAATATATATATATATATATATATATATATATATATATATATATATATATATATATATATATATATATATATATATATATATATATATATATATATATATATATACTTTCGTGTCTGTGATTTGTGAATAATAAAAATATGATTCAAACATAGATCGACACAGCTGGTACACAGTATTCGTTTCCCTCGAGGGGTTTACAACTCGAAAATTTGGTGTACACCTGATTTCAGATGATTTCAGGGATTTTAAGTGATTTCAGGGATTTCAAGTGATTTCAGGGATTTCAAGTGATTTCATGGCAAGTGTACACCTGATTTCAGGAGTTGTTAACCCCTCGGTTCCCCTACATCTGCAACCAAGAATTCTCCTCGAATTCATTAATGAGTCGCGAGACTCAGACAATATAGACGATTCACCATCAGACCTGTATGGTAGTTGACAACTGTTATCCTGTTCCATGAGAACAATGAGAAATTACCGTAACAATATACGGATCTGACGAGATTCTCCTCGGCAGTCGGCAAACAGGTTGATACTAGGAGGATTTATAACAGTGTGTAACTATTGAATTTATATCCCCCTAGGGTTAGAACTTGGCTATGAATAACGCTTCAAGAGCGCGAAGTGAACCGAATATCACGAGAAGAGACCAGGAAAACTGATCACTTATTGGTTTAAATAATGACGGACACAAACCTGCTAAAACCAAATGCATCCTGGCGTAATAGTCACCATTATAGTAATTATACGTACAATAAATATTATGTATACGACAGTTCAGTCTTGTTCAATTAAAAAAACAATATTCCGGTAATTATCTAATCATACCGGTAAATTACCTGAATGAGAAGTGAGTCTGTACGCTCATCCTAGTCACAATCCATTGTTGGTTGCATACCTACGTTGCGCCTACACCAACACACCGGCATGCCATTGAGTGAACTCTACCTCACAACTCTTGATATTACTACGCAGCGTTTCGGCCATTCACCTTTATAATGGTTAGCGTAATTTGCAAATTACATCTCCCGAGTCAGTACATCTCTTGTCTCAATACCAACGACGAAGACGGCACGGGAGTGTTTGCTATACATTTCACATGCTTTCATTGCCAGTGAGTTCATTAATAAACGCCGGTAACACGTTGCGGATAAAATAAACATTCTGTAGGCCTAGGCCTACTACCGGTACTTGATTTTCGTCAAAATAATTTGTTACAAAATCCAAACGCCGTGATCGCGATTTTGGGCCAAATTAACAAAACGTAAGATTTTAAATACTGATTAATGAACTATCGCAATTGATAATAAAAATGCAAAATTAATTATCTCCCGAAAAACATCGCGATAAATAATTTAATTAATGATTGTACCTCGATGAGAAATTCATTTTTCATACGTGTAATGTAGTGTGTTTTGATTCTAAATCAGAAATTAGGTTTCTTCTTGAACATTGAATTGACATTTATTTATAAAATTAAAACCATAAATATTGAAACCATTGTTCAAATGCTGTCGTGTTACCGTACTCCAGTAATTTGTATTATACACAATTAAAATCAGATAGGCCTACCGGTAGGCGTAATTTTCAGTAGTCAACCAGGGTAAAATATATATATATATATATATATATATATATATATATATATATATATATATATATATATATATATATATATATATATCTTTTTGTGGCTCGAGTTAGCACCCCCCCCCCCCCCCACACAATAAAATATTACAAATCAACCGCCGATGTTCCACACTGCTGAACAATTAACATGCATAAAATACAGCAGCTGCATTAGCGGATGCCAAAATGATACATAAAATTACATTTATACTTTGAAAATACATAGATAAATTCTTAATACGTTTACGGTCAAAGTGTTATCAGTCACCACCTTATCGCATAATATTCAAGGCTTTATTAATGCCTGGTTAGCATTATTTTTAAAACCCATTTAAATGTAATTGACGTGATACAATATTACGCCTGATTTGAAATCACCCTTTTACACACAACATGTAGTACTATAATTATAAATATTTTCCACGGTACTTAACCTACATTCGGTAAAATACAATTTTCTTCGATAGATAATGTGGGTTTTTGACACTACTAGACCGACTACACCTTTCTTTACTTTTAGCAAACAATTGAGTGTACTGCATAATTGATCTATGAATAGCCATATATATATACACATACTTCATATATTGTCCACGAGATCTTTACACCAAACTAGAACACGCTTCTTGTGTCGATAGAAACATGGTAGAAAATAACTATAATTTATGAAAAAATATAGAGAGACGAGATAATATCGATCACAAGGAAGCAATGTGCAATATTTTCCATACGTTTTAGAAATAATTAATAGCAGTAATGCTTTCTCAAAATTGTTAGCTCATCGGTGTTATAATATAATGACATGCCTTGGACATGCATGTATCCGGATTGATTTCACAACATTAATAATTCTAGATATGTAACAATGAATGTGATGTGCCAGCCCCGATGATTTGATGGCATCCATGAACGGTAGAATATAATTCATGCCGGGATGCATGCAACTGTTGGGTAAAAAAACAAAATAAATTGAAATTAACTTGTAACTTCCCGTAAAAAAAATCGTCACGGCTGTTAGAATTTACAACGTGGTACGCCCACAAACGGAACACCATCAACTCTTGTTATGATTCGTTTCATGTCTAATGTCACTCACCAAGATCAGGCCAATAGTTCGAAGAATCTTCGTCGGTCGTATCCATAATATCCAAGACACAATGCTGAGAGGCTTGTTGCACTTTTGGTTGCACCGTTATTCTTTGATTACTCATCGACATGCGAGGGGCCATCACCGGCATTGCAGCCACCACCGACCATGTGGCTAGTTGGACTAAATAACACGACTGCAGAAGACAACCGGCTAACCTACCCACACACAAGTCCTAGCAACATGTGAGCCGATGGCGGTAGAACAATAGTCTACTCGACACGAAACCACGCGAAGCCGCTCCTAACGCTAGGCTACCCGCTTGACGAGGACCGACACATTATTCATCATCTATGTTTACGTGATCAAATGAAGAAATGACTACAATTGGTAGTAGAAAATGTCTATTACAATAAAAAATTGAACAAATACACACGTTGTTCAATATTGTTAAATATTCAAACTGTTTAAACTTTGCGGCAACCACGAAACCTCGATATATTAATGGTCATGTCTTATTTATCGTTTTTTTTTTAAATAGACTTGTATAAATTGTTGTCGATTTATTATCATGGTACCGGTATACTAGTAGTATGTTTATGGACAACCGCGAATGTATTACTAAATGAGGTACTATTGTTTAATTACAGAACAATGGTTCTCGATTAAATTAAAATAAACAATGATTATCAAAGCACACACGACCTACTTTGGATGCTGCGAGATACAGATTACATCGCTGGAGTCGCGATACAAAAGAGCCGATGCCATAATAATATTATTAGATTAATCTGCTTAGCTTCTCATGTTTTCTGGATGGATAGCAATTAATATGAAATAAAAGCTAAACGAAGTTTATTGACTCGGAAATGTTGTAAACTGACACGTTAGCAATAAAATTTACTATATACTTGTATCCACTACAGCACGAAACACCCGTGCTCAACTGTTGTGGGATAGGCAGAACAGGTGCTTGGGCCTTCTTTGATGGATAATAGTATATCAAAGTCTAACAAACTGATGATAGGTGTGCGATAAAAGTTAAAACAGGTACTTCGTAATACATTGATAAGCTCTTTTTTTATCAACATCGAAACTAGATACTCGATAATTGTCCCCCAATTCCCCAAAAAGCTCCTAGACATATGACTGATAATGAAATCCGTGATTTCTCTATTTAGGTTTAAAATCATATTGGCTGGGCATCGATTCCCCCTCCCCCCCTCAACACGGGCAATAAATTTGTACATAAGAAACCAATACATAAGCAAATTATGTTGTTTGAAAATATATGATATATTGATATAGGCTAGGCCTATATACACATATATATATATATATATATATATATATATATATATATATATATATATATATATATATGGATTTGTTTACTGCTACATACATAATGTATACACAATACATGAACAAATTATGTGTATTTGTAATGTTTGTATACACTACTATTTATTAATTTATATTGAGTTTTAACGACGACTGAGATCTATTGGCGACGGTTAATGATGAATGAGATGATGGACGAATGGTTAGATTATTTATTATTTGCTTAATGACCCCATTAACAGCTAGGTTATACGAGGATACGAATGAGCAGATGATGAAACTATGTAGTGATGATAAGTGAAAGGACGTTTACAAAAATCTGTGCCTCATGCGGGACTCGAACCCGCGCACAACGGTGACTTCATTTACTGAAGCAATGCCTCAGCTCACTGAGCTATGTACTGATGTGTAATTATGTTACTACTGCAGACCGTAATCAAATACTGTAATAACCGAAGGTTATATATTACAGTATTTGCCGTAATGTTGTCTTGACTCGAGAACAGCAGCAGACTATGTACTTAATGGCAGCAGCAAGTAGTAGGTATTCCATTGTAGCCTATCTAATGGAAATTGATGGATCATGGATTTGTGATTTGGTAGGCCTACTCGCTCTCGCACTTACAAGGAACAATAAAATATTGGCCTAGTATATTATCAAGTTTCAGACGTGGTCTCTCTCCATGTAGGTAGGCCGCCTAGACACATTAAATATATAATGTATTCAATTAATTGTTTCACAGTATTCCCAGTTTTATGAGACCGGGTGTGCAAGGGTAATTAAATATTGTAAGACTAAACGGGAATTTACCGAGTTCCATGGTGCATGTCAACTAATTATTATGACACATGGTTCTATTAAATGCCAACACAGCTGTCTGCATTCGTCACCTCGTTTTCCTCATGAGTTGACTGCCATCCTGCCTTACAACCTTGGAAAAATGCCTTATTTACCGACTACTGTGTAGTGTAGGCCTAGCCTACTGTAAGGCGATGTTACTGTGTTACTGGCGAGGCGAGCGAACGAAAAAATACTATTTTTCAAAATATCTTACTCATATTTCTATTTACCTACGGGTGCTGTAAAATTAACGTTAATGACATATGCATGTGCAGCTGAACAATCAAAAATCAAACTCACCAAATGCAAAGGTGTTGGTTGGTGACAGTTCCGACATGAAAAGCCCCAAGTTCATGTCCATTAACGTTGCATTTTCCTCGTCCTCTTTGTTATTTTTGATTAGCATTATAAATCAAGAATCAAACTAATGTTTATTCAATAGCATACACGAACACACTACTGTTTGTATTCATTTGCACACACACAATTCATTACAAAGAGAGACACACGTACTAAATATTACGCCGAATGTCAGACTTCCCACAAACTTCACCATTTTTATTTTTCGAACACGCATGCGCATTGCGCACGCACCTGCTGGCGGTTGCCTCTCAAGTCATGCATCGCCTTCTATATCCGTCTAGAATTTTCTAGGTTCCAATACAACGCTAAATTGCAGAAGAGAATACTTTACCATTTTAAAGGGTTTTTATCGTTACATTACATCGTGATTATTTCAATTCAGAGACGCAGGATGGCAGCAACTAAAATTGAAGAGGTAAAATGTGCCCCACTATATTCAGGCATAATGCTTCAAGTGACTTGAGAAAGCATGTGGTTATGGTTCCTAGTGGTCGTCGATCCCCGATCCCCAAATCCAACATTGCATAATAAAAATGAGTGGTTTTGAACACCAGACCACGCTCCCCTTATGCTGAAAGTACATGCTTCATCAATTTATTGTGATTACCATTGTGTTAACAACATGTATTATAAATCGCAAGTTTGTGGCACTGTCTAGGCCCAACATTTATTTAGGCAGTCCTGGTTCAAGGTCTTGGTTTCTTTTTTAAGGTTATGTTTTCAATTTGTTTCGGTATTCTGTAGGATAAGGTTTGGGTAATTGTCAAGGCTTATTTTACTGTGACACTGATCTAGGCCAACTGGTGTTTGATTTTCGAGTTTTTAGTGTTTTCTCAAAGATGTTGTTTAGGCCTATATCTATTTGAAGAAGCGGGAACATACGTTTTTAGCTATTTGAAGTATTGGGCATATACTGAATTATTGTCAACTTTAAAAAGCCAATTCCTTATATTTTCATGCTAAAGGCAGCTAATTTTAGGATACATAGACTACGTATATCACACGGTCGGGAAACGGTTTAGGCATTGGTTTAGGCAAACCGGTTCACGCTGAAACGGTTAAACAAATGAGTGTAGGCCTATATCACAATAATTCAGAAACACTTTGGCAAAACCGCAGTCAAAACGTTTCAGCACCTCCCATTTTAAGTATTTACGTAAGGCAATATGTTGGTATATATATTGGTATATATTGGATAATGGTGACGTAAGTCGGTATATAATAAACAACGAAGCTGGAATTCAACCGAGATCGATTTAGCGCTCGCGTTCAAGGTTACCCTGAATCGGTTTGACGTGTATATCAATCGTATCGAGTTCTCCAATTCACTTGCCAAAGTGGATTGGAACTAAAGTGTTTTACACCAAAACCGACAGGTATATCACCATCTGTAAACTGTTTCAGCCTGAACCGGTTGGACTAAACCGTTTCCCGACTGTGTGATATACGTAGTCATAGTGTGGGTTTGACCATTAGGATGGCAGCACTGCTTGCAGCATCTGTCAAAATCTCAAATCCCATAATTGAGTAAAGACCAATAAAATGCCCAAAACGCCTACGTTCGTTGCCACTTCAGTGGTTAATCAAAGCCTAGAAAATGTCACTTTCCTCAAAAAAATGCATGCTATGTCCGTGTTTGATAGGCTAAATTCTATCATTTCTTTCATTTGGATTTCTATTTTCTGTCCCCTTCAACTGTCTCATAGCCCAGGCTGTCTTATTGTGCTAGCCTGAAACTGGCCCTGTATTTACGTTTGATTGTACGAATATTATACACACCTAAAAAAAATCTAGTATAACTTGGCGAGCAATGTTAGTGATCTCTCACTTGAAAATTGCATTAAATTTCAATTCATATATTCTTTTTGTTCTAGTTGAGACTTGACGTTGGAGAGTTGAATAAGTTCCTTGCGCAAGCTGAGCGTAAGAAAGTCAAAGATGTGATATCCATCGAGATTCGTAAAATTGAAACGGAGATCAGCAATCTTCGGGAAATTGCTGAAAAAGAAGCCGCCGGATTAAAGAATCTTAGTTCGTCCGCTACAACAAGCAACAAGCCTAAATGCTACGAAGTAAAACTAACCAACTATGGTACAGTAATAAACAGTTTTAGCCTTCAAACTTCTTTTTTTTATAAAGATGAGAGTCACAAGATCTGGGAGAGCCATTACTTTTACTGACATGATGATGTTATGACTATTAAAAGGAGATACTTCAACTCTTTCGTATGACTAGTAAATGTTTTAGCCCTACTTCTGAATTGAGTAATTGAATGTTCAACCCCTAACTTAATGGGTGTAGGCCTATCTAATTAGATCAGCGTAGAGAAGACTTCTATTTCACTTTGAAGGCTGTACTGAAAATGAACATTTTTTTTACAAAGAAGTAGGGCCTACAAGAGAAAGTTACCAATCGACTTGAAATTTTTCGGGACATTATTATAATACCAAAAGAGATCTTTGTTATTCTTGAACAAAATCTGTTTTCAAGTTTTTTATCTAGGAAAGTTTGGTAAATACCTGTGAGAATAGCATTGGGTAAAATTTCCAATTTTTCAATTTAATCTTATCGAAATTTTAGTTTAAAGTGGAATGGTCATGAATTGTTCAAATAGGCCTACATGTTGGAAGAACCAAGTTCTCCACATTGAAAACCAAGTTGGAAGAAGTTTGGTTTCGAGTGTATTTTCAAGCAAATGAAAGTAGGCCGAGAGTATTAGTTTGAAAAAATGGATAACGTAGTTTAATAATGAATTACTGTGGGATGTCATAATTATTAAATGATCAACAGTTAAAATCAATTAGAGCTGCATAACAATGGTGATGAGTGACAAAATACTTTCAACATAAAGTGCTCCAAGCAGGCTCTTTTTCATACAAATATCTCGCGCACCTTATAACGCGTATGCTGCATTTTCCTAGTGTTAGGTGTTGTTGTTTCTTTTAACCATATTTTGCAATACAGCCAATAATTATTCTGTTCTGCACTGTGACAAATTTCATAAACAATTTGAAGAGTCTACTAATTTTGGTTTTAGCTTGGGACCAATCGGATAAATTCGTCAAAGTGTACATTACGCTGAAAGGTGTCCACACACTAGATGAAGCAAGCGTTTTCTGCACATATACCGATCGTTCTCTGGAATTCAATGCCAAAGGCTTGGACAATCGAAACTACCAGTTGCCAATTAAGAATCTCTTGGAAGAAATAGATGCTGCTAAAAGTTATTGGAAAGTTAAAACAGGTAAGTGCAGAATTGAATAGGAACATAACGAAAGGAAAGCATTCCTTCATCGGGTAGGAGGAGAACCAATTTCTTTTTCAACCAAGAACTTGGTTCCAGAATGCGTTAATATTTTTGAGGTAGGCTACTTGGAAGCGAATTCACGTTCTATTATTGTTCTTTTTGACCAGAGCTTGAGCCATTTTGAAGTAGATTCTTACTCATTTTCAAAATGAATTGCCATCTTTATCTTTGATTAGCTACACATCCAAGAATTTTGTGGTTCCGAGTAACTGGTCTCTCTGTAGTTGACTACTATGTTAATAAATTAACGTAAAAATCATTAGGCCTACTGGAAAAATTAGTGTTTTGTATAAGACTTGAATAAAAAATGGACGAAATATTGGAAAATAAATGGTTATGGTTATTTTAGATAACGTTGTCGTGTTCATGGCGAAGAAAAAAGTCGGAACCAACTGGTCTCACATGACAAGTTCTGAGAAAAAGTCTGTTGACGCAAAGTCGCCGAAATTAAAAGAAACTAAAGACGACCCTTCGGCCGGATTGATGGACATGATGAAGCAAATGTACGACGACGGAGACGATGAAATGAAGCGAACAATAGCCAAAGCGTGGACTGAAAGCCGTGATAAGCAAAGTGGTGGGGCAGGAGGGATGCCGATGATGCCGGACTTTTAAGATGCATTCCAAGAATTCGGAACAAACTCGTTTTAAGTAACATGTAACTTTTCCTACGTAAAATGTATAATTTAATCTGTTTGTTACTATATATTGCATGTCTCATAAAATAATGTAAAGTGTATTCTCGCTAAGCCCAATGGGTATTAAACGTATTGATTTGGAATTAGAAAATTGCTTTTTTTTACCAATTTCTTCTTGTTCTTGAGATAGGGTGACCATATTTAAAAAAGGATAATCTGGGACAAGGCCCAACTTGTCAAAACCAAACTTTCATGTCCTCATGATTAGACCTAAATATTCGCTCTCTCATATGTGACTTCTAGTATTCTCTGGAATTAGGGGATGAATATTGTCATTACTCATTAAAATCTAGTTTCAGGGTTGTAATGCCCTTCACAAGGGTGAATGTGGTGTCCTTCACAGGGGTGTAATGTGAAAATCGGTTCAGCACGTTTTTCAGAAAAGTATAAAAACGATGAAACCAAATTTCTTTGAACTTGATGATTAGAACGATAACATTCTGTGAAGTTTTCTATTCAATCGAATAAAAATTTCGAATAAAGAAAAAGTGACTATTTTGAATTTTAAAATTTTGATGTGGATTTTCAAATATTGAATATCAATTTAATGGGGAAAAAGTGCTTGGCTGATTTTTCTCAAAACAATCCTAACCGATTCTAGTGCGACACAAATGTCCAGTTGAAGTTGCTAGTCATTTGGTTACTCTGTCTCACACTCGCCTTTATATAAACATAAAAAAAAATGAAGGCCTGATATTTTCCAGTATGTGAAATGTAATGTTCGCTACGTTCATCTAATTGCAAACGGAGACTACCTAAGTTACCAAAAAGCTCACCATCTAATGGTTGTTGATAAGTGCGATACAAGTACCGTACTACGTTTTTCATCAACTTTTGTTAAATTTAAACTACGCTCATCTTAACGCTATAGGTAGGCCTACTCGTCGTGTTTTTCTGCATATAATTTATTTATGATAATCCTTGGCTCGATAATATCCAGATATGAGTGTCTGAAATGAAAAAATTGAAATTTTACAATCAATTTTGACTACTTGAACAACCATCATGTCGGTTAGTTTCCGAGGTGTTGTATCCAAATTCCAAACGTTCGTAAATTATTGGCTTTAAACCTATGGCGATGAGATATAGAAATTCTATCAAGGTAAGAGGATCAAGTTTTCATGTTGATTATGTTGGGGAAGCTGTAAAACGAGAATTCAATAGTCAAAAGTAGAACATATTGTAGATGTCATACACTATTTGGAGATTATTTATTAAGTAAACGCAATAATATTAGTTACAACTGTGATGAATACTGGTAAGAAATATAAGTATATCACTTGTATAAATATAATATAATTACACTAACTTGACTTTTTGTAGCATACAATTGAATTTAGAACAAGGTCAACACAGAACGTTGAAATTAAAAGATTGGGTTCAAGCATCATTTGCCATAATTAAAAATTGTTTAAGATTTCTTTGTTAATGCTGCTTAGCGACTCCACCAACAGCTAGGTTATACGAGGGTATGAATAATGAGACAGTCAAGTGATGATAGGTGAAATGACATTTACAAAAACCCATGCCTTATGCAGGACTCGAACCCAAGTCCAACAGTGACTGAGTTTTTACTGCTAGCGGTAGTTGACTGAGCCACCGAGGTGCCGTGTAAGATTTTATTAGGTCTGTTTGAAAAGACGTGATATCTTTAGATATGGGTACGGTATTCTTCTCTTAGTTGGGTAGCAGTAACATGGAAAATGGCATGTATAAATTGTGTGAACATGAGCCGTTTCAACAAGGTCCGTGTTGAATTATTTTAATCCTCCTTCTTGTCCTTAAAGACCTTCAACTTTTCATGATGCACACGTCAAACCCAAGAGTTACTCTTGAAGTGTAAAGAATTGTTGCCACCCGTGTTTGGTTTTTCTTAAAGTTGTTCAACGACCCCACCAACAACTAGGTTTTAAGTGGATACGAATGAGCAGATAATGAAACAATGGCGTAACGTAAGGAGAAAGGGTGTTTACAAAAGAAGAGTGGAACCAGAGAAAAAAGGTAAAGAGAATGTTGTATGCAGACGATATTTTGGTATGGGGTGACAGTAGAGAAGATATTATTATTACCGTTGGTGTTTAACGGCACGTCAATATCTAGGGTCTAGAGACGACATGCCAGAGAAAGTAGACAGATGGGAGAAAATGAACATTGGAATTTGGGATGATAATTAGTTAATTACAGTACAGTGCAAAACAAAGGTGATGAGCAAAGAGAAGAGAAAGATTCAAGATTGAATACAGCTGCAAGGTCAAGAAAATACAGAAGTAGATAAGTTCTCATACTTGGGAAGTGTAGTAAATAATAAGGGGTAAGTATAGCTAGAAGTGAATAAGAGAATAGCAAACTTTTTGGAGTACGTATTCCAAAAAGTAAGGAGGCTGATTTGGAATCGAGATTTTCTGGGGAGCGGGAAGATTCTTAAATATATTGTTTACTACTTGCCTATTTCAAAATATGGAGCAGTAGCATGGATAATGGACTGGAGAGAAGAAAATAGAGGCAGAAATTAAATTTGTCCGGAGCGTAGCAATCCTGAGTGTCAAGGATGGAAACGAAGAGTAGCAGAAATATAAGAATGGAGAGATTAAGAGATAATGGAGAGACAGGTATATGATAGTGGAAAATGAGAGAATTCAGAATACTGACAGCAACGGTTCAGATAGTAGAAAACAGTACAGCTAAGAGAAGTGTCGGAAGACCAAGAGTAAGGTGGTACGAGACAGTTAAGTACGACACAGCAACCGAGGAGAAAATAGGGGGAAGTGATAGAAGAGAGATGGTGAGAAGTCGGCTTTATAAAAAACGATGCAAACACCTCCTGACCCAATCAAGTTGGTTATTTATGTTTGAGAGATATATTATACTAAATTTTGTCCTACATTATTATCGTTATTATTTTTTAGTTACTAGTGTGGTATCGTCAGTATTTTAATTATTTCATTCTCTATCAACTAATAAGTTGTAGTTGAATAATGTTGTAGATGCCTATTGCCTACGCTTAATCCATTCTTAGCATGGAACAAGGCAAAATTACTAGGGTTACTGTTCGACATTAAAATTGCAAACGATATCGAAACTAGAATATCCAATATTGATCAAAATACATGGAAATTTTCAGTTTTCAAACAATATCGAATTGAAAAAATGGAAGATTGGAAGTCAATTATGGATAGTTATAAGTAAACACTACACACTGTGTGTGGGAAATGGGTTTGTTTAAATTTGGATTTTTGTTCATCAACAGCACAAACAATTTCTTTTTGAAAACGTCACAATATTTTGTCAATTTTAGTGATAACACAACAATACTACAGTGACAGCAACGAGACAAATTATGGGTGTTATTATCATAATTTTAGAATCGTTTTGTAGCTCAATCTTATTTCAGTTATTTACAATTTTCCCAATCGAAATCGATCAGCATTTCGATATTGAGTGCATCGAATTGAAGTTCTCAAATATCAAAACCGAACGGCAACCCTAGTACCTATGCAGGCATTCACTATATATTTGATCTTGTTTTTGTTTGTACTTCATTTTACGTAAATCTATATTTGTACAATATACAGGTCTAGAAAGGTGCAATAAACTAAACTATCTATCAACATGTGTTGGATGCAACTATTGCATGGTCTAAAATAAAAAGAATATTATTTTAATAATCATTGTCATAATAATGAGGAATCAATAAAAAATTGCATCAATATGCAAAAAAAGCCCCTTATTTACACCTGCATGCCTAGATATTCGACAAAGTAATGCTTGTAAGTATTGTTCACAGCCTAGCATAACAGTAGGGCCTACTAGTTTTTACTTTTTAGTATGAATACAAGATTGGTGATTGTTTGCTAATATCCTAATTAACGGCTAGTTTATCTGGGATTTCAAAAATGAGATGTCCTGAGATTCAATGTTTAAAGCCTTATAATTTACCTATACAATTTATTCAGTTACAAGCTATAAATATAAAGCACAACCATTTGAATTATTTGTACTGGTGTAACACGTGCCCTAGCCTACAATTATGAGAAATATGAGGCAGATAGTGCCTGCTGCTCAACAGCCCTAGTTATGCATATCATCTTAATTCACAAATTGTCAGGGGTACCAGTACTTGACAATGCATGATAAATCTTTGGTTATTAGATTTTCTCTTGACCCATTAGTATTATTGAATAATGAAAAATTGAAGCTTCATTAATATCACATGTTGTCAGAGCTTGGAACAAATATTGTGTTCAAATTACATAATGAACAAAAGAACAAATACGCTACCGTACTCTGAAGAAGAAAAAATAGAATAGTTTCTATAATATGGACTGACGAGTTGAATGAACCGACTGACACAACAAAATAAAACTTATGAAAGATAAAATCTCTCTCTTTATATAAAGATATTGATTAAAAATTGTTAACAAACCTGATTTAGATCAGCTTAAAATAATATTTGGCCAACAGTACTGGAGAAGATTTGTTCGATTCAAGACAAAAGATTTGGTGTTGTAAGAAGAGAACGAGTGTAGCCTCCGCAATCTTGAGTATACCGGTACATTAGTATACTCAAGATTGGTTGATTGCAGGAGAATGGTTATCCAGTGTTACCCTCATGGGATTGTTTTAAGAAGTGCAGATTGTACTTCTTTCGATGTAGAATTGAAAACGTTAGTCATAAGAGATCGAGTTTGATTCATTAAATCTTCAACGTCCTTCGAGTTCAAACCCTCCGTTTGTATAGGTGGGAGTGTAGTTATTATCACATTACCTGTGAAAAGTACACAACATATTATTATAAACATGTAATTTTGTAGACTAGCTCAGACAAGCAAAAACCTACAAAAACTCTGAAATATCTCTCAATTCACTACTTTTGGTAACCTTCCATATTTTCTAAATATTCCATCTTTCCATAACAACTACAGTTTTCTTTCGTAACCAAAACAAAAAAGCTAACCGTTTTCCATTTCTTTGCTGTTTCCGTTCAAAAAGTAGTAGGAAGAGAACACAACGGGTAGTATTGGTATCTGAGCCGAGATTGCAACGTGAAACGCTCCTTTCTTAAATGCATGGATATCTCCTGTATTTCGACGAGTGCCTTCAGGGAAAACCCACATCTTTATCTGTAACACACGTGTTATGAAATAAGCCAGCTATTGCTGAAGTGCCTTACTAGTACTAGTCTACTGAAAGTCTACAAACAGACATAACCACAGTCCACAAACAAACTTTTCATATTCTATGGAGCATATTGAAATTAAAATTGCTCTGTGAATTTAGAAATCAATTCTTCATGTGCATGCAACTTGTCTACATAATTTCAAAATATACGTAGATCGGTATTGTATTAAATCAACAGTTCAATTATGTCGTTATATTTCAACTTATTCACACGCTAAACATAGGCCTACTGAAAATGAATTAAATTACATTTGCATCACACAGATCTTGACATGGAATTAGATCAAGAGAACAGCATCAAAAGATTTGACAGCATTTGTTGAGAGAAAACTGTATACTGTACTACACTAATACAATAGCTTATTAATTTATACTTAATATACAAAATTAGATGCCTACAATCATTTTGCAAGCCTAATCTTATTGATAATTCATTTTGAAGCGAGCACTGTGGGTAGAAATGGAGAAGTGAAATCACAGGCTTATAAGTTATAATTAATAATTAAAAACAGTAAGATTTTCAAAACTTGATGAGATATGCTCACAACTTGACCAAAAATCTAAATGTCAATTAAAGAATGAAACATTCAGCTTCTTCAAGAGGATTTGTTTTCATACATACACTACGACAGCAACTGGACAAAGATAAGGGCAATCAAACGATACGCTTCAAATCAATCCAGGATCTCTGTGGGAAAGCAAAATAAATCGGTGTATTAAATAATAACGATTATACTTTGTTGATAATAATATCCTAATAACAACGATGCGAAACAGAACGTATATCAACTCTCCTACTAAGATGACTTTCCTTGATAATAGTGGCATATTACTATGAGTGTGTGTGTGTGTGTCATTTCTAGGTTTTTGATACTTATGCAGTGTTATGAAATGGTCCATGTGTGTGTGACATTTGTACTTTATTATTCAAAGATATTGCATATTGGGATAACTAGAATGGAATAATGCCATCTTTAAAGTAGATAAATAATATTAAATGATTGTAGATGTGTTTCTTTTCCTACTTCATTATATTTCATTATGTCATACAAATATTGATCAAATAAAGTGCTATAAACAAACAAGCAAACAAACAAACTATGCAGCAGCAAAATGTATGGACGACATACCTTATTATCTTTTATATGGTCGATGGCTAAATCTAATGTAAGACGAGCTTTGTGAGTATTCATTCGATCAACGAACACCAGCCCACATAGCCAAGCTGCCAAACCAAACGGCCACATATAAAACAACTCTTTTTTAGCTACAACTGTGCACTTATCCATCACTTGCCAAATGTCAAACATGCCTGTAATAAACACAAAATAAATCAAATATGTTACTATTTTCAATGTGTTTATTCTAAACGTGAGCGTATATCTATCTTTAATATTATACATAGTAATGAAGACTCCCAGATTAATTTCAATCTATATTTTAGTACTGTAATTACATAATATTTAAGCCTTTGTGTACATTCAAAGAGATATTCACCAAGACATGTATCTTTGATGGTACTACCCATACCAACTCATGTTCAATAAGCGCACACTTAATAGAGCAGATCTCAAACACGGGAGGAATAGCGGCGGTTGAAATAGTTATCATCATCACTGCTAGATGTCTGATACCAAAACCGGGTTGCGTTTGTTTGCCGTTCCCAATATATTGGCAACGGCAGTCTAAGATGCAGTGCATGTACGCACTGCATCTTAGACACAATTATTTGAGGCATGATATCAAGTTTCTACAAAACAACAGTAGTTGGAGCTGCGATCGGTACTTCCAAGGACAGTGCTCAGTAATAAAACGAGATTCAGAGTTGAGTGAAATCACCATGGAACTGGTGAACAAACGCAACCCTCAATGCATCTTGGTAGGGGCTTAATTTAACATGATTTCCTGAGAAGTTTTTGTGAATATGTAATAAAAAACATAACCGTAGCCTAATGAAGTTATGACATCGTAGCGCTACGACGTTGTAAGATAAAACTCTTTGTGAATATGGGCCTAGCCACAGATGGAACAGCTCTATAATAAACGTTTTTTTTACTATCCGAATAATAAATCAGTGTTGTTAGCAACATTTGCATAACTGTATCAACATCTTTGTGTGTTAAATTGTGACACTGGAACAAGTTACCAAAATTAAAAATGAGTAAGGGGCTGTCCATAAATGACGTCCACATTTTGGGGGGGGGAGGGGGGGTCATCAACCATGTGACAATGTGTGACAAGGGGGGAGGGGGGGTATACACTAATGTGACATCCACATTTACACTACATATTATTCCTTTCTTTCAATTTTTAGGAAAATAAGTTGGCGCCATATAATTTGTATGAAATTATCCTGTAATGCTGAATTTAGGGTTAGGTGGTTTTTAGGGGATTTATGGGACTAAAAAATCGAGGAAAACTTGGTTTTCAATATCCCAATCCCAGTTTTTCCGAATTCGCATGAATAATTCCATGGGGGGGAGGTAAATATTGGCTGGATTGTGACATCATTAAAGGGGGGGGGGGCATCACTTCTGTGACCAACTCGGACAAGAGGGGTGGGGGGGTTCGATATACCCTATAATTGTGTATACCCTATAATTGTGTGACATCATTTATGGACAGCCCCTAATATAGAAACACTTGAAGAATTCAACCTGGCTATAGGTTAATGAAGAAAAAAAAATTGTAATCATCTTCACACCACTGATAATTTGTTATTGTCCAAGTGTGTAATAAACGAACTAGGCCTATTCTATTCTATTCTAAACGTGGTCATTTAACTTACAAAAGTCTAGGCCTATGACTGGGCATACAATTTACACGGACTCTTGAAAACTCAATTAAGCAACCGTAGCCCTACGCCTACATAGACCTAGACCATAACTACAAACTCAATGCCTAGACCTAGTAATAGAACAAGAATTACTTAATCTCTTGGTCCTAGGACCTACCTAAAATATCTATTGAAGATTGATGGTTAGAGACTATAATGCACGCACGCTCCTTTTCTAAATGTTCTTTCCCACGTAATTCCCACTTCAACCCAAGGACAGTAGAGATGTGACGACAGATTGAAGATGCCAAGCTGATTATGAAAAAAATCAAGTAAATTAACAGTAGGCCTAGCGGTAATAAATTAAATCTAGGCCTAGATTAAGGACTAACTTAACAATATTGCTAGGGCTAGGCCTACACTTAGATAGGCCTATGCCAAGGTCTTCACAGTTAGTATGCTTATGATAGGCTAGGCCTAGAACTTGAATTACAGTTAAAGCTAGGTTATGAATACCTACAGCAGGTTTTTGACATCTCGTGGACGCCATAACATTATTGGAATTACCACAAAAGCTGTTGCCATTACAATACCATAGTATACACAAAACTTGAAACAATATCTGAATACTTTACTTGATTCATAAAGAAATGGTAATACTAGAACGAACGCGAGGAAAATAATTTCTAACGTGTATGGAGCCATCATGATTTGCTTTCACTCGTTTTGCAAGATCTTAAATGACCTCGCTACCATTTCTGGCTTTCTGCCTATCTTTGATTTCCGCTCTTCACTGCACTGCAAAGAGGTAGTTGCTGCACTGCACCCCAACCTAAGGACCGCACCAGCTGATGGCCTGTGAGCGAAGGGGAGTTTGGATCGGCTAGGCCAAGGTTGTGGCGGCTAGGCTATATCCCAGATGACCTTGACCTTAGGCATTGAGATTGCCTTTTAGATCTAGGACAATAGCTATATAAGATGGATATAGATCTTAGATAGGCTATATCCTAGGTTAGATGAATTACTACCATACCTTTCAATGATCATAAAAAAAAGCTCTACCAAGTGAACTCACTACTCGCATACTCTAGGATGCTTGATACTGGGACTGGTCATAATTAGAAACATGAATTTTTGCAAGAACACTCCTAGAATATTTTCATTGAAGAATAATATGAACTTGTCAAAATATTTTAGTAATTAAAAAGTAATTGATATGTTAAAATAATAATCTGATAATCGAGTAGCATGTCAGAAACCTTTCGTTTTTTTTTTAATAACATCGAAACTTGATACAAAATTATTGTTCCCCAATTAAGGCTACGGACGAAAGGTAGGATCGTTTGGACGGGGCACCACAAGAGCGATCTTACCACCCCAACTTAAGAAATTGAAACTCAGTACAAAATTGGTGATATTACTATAGAGACATATTATTATTTATTACCATTGATTTCATAACAATGATATTATGGAGTGGTTGTAGTCATTTTTATTTGGGAAGGTGACACTGACAGCATAGACTAGATAGTCTTATACAGTGTGTGTGTATATATATATATATATATATATATATATATATATATATATATATACACACACTCTATGTATTGTGTTACCTTATTGTTAGTATAGATAACCACTAGGCAATTTGTGGCATTCTTAACAGGCACAAAACATCAATGACAAAAGCAAGGACAAAAGATAATACCCCTACATGAAGGTCAATTAACAATTCTGTACTCCGATCAAAGCCCGACTAGATAAACATACTCTGTCTTACAATGCCAGATCTTAGCTTGTGAATAACATCGGGCTGGCCCGCCTAAGAAATAGTAGGCACCTTATAGTTTAGTGCACCACTTTTTGCCACAACAAGACACGTAGTTCGGGTAGGTACAGGATTGAACCATCGGAATAGATTTCTTAGTCCCAAAAACTTGTTTCATAGTAACACGGTTGTACATTTTTTCTGTTCCGGTAAGTCACATTCATGAACCAGTCGGAAACATTTCGTAATGTTATAATGTTATGTTGTTATACTGTTTTATCCTGTTCTAAACTGTTTTATACTGTGTTATCCTGTTTTTCATTCCTGAATAAAGACTATTATTATTATACTGGTTCACGTAATTTACCGGACAGAAAATACGGCGCAACCATGTTACTGTAAAATGAAGCTTTATAGCTCCAATATTGCCAATTTGGCGCTGAAATCAGTGTCATTGAAATGGCAGCTAAGGCTTACCAAATTGTGACCTAGTCACGCATTGCCCAATATAAATAGAAGACAAGTCTTCTGTTCAAATATTACTCTAAATCGATCTTACATTGTCCCAAAAATTTGAGGATAGGCCTAATCCAAATTTCAATTAATTCATAGATTTTTGGTTTCGAAACGTTTTCGACGTCGAGGCTTAACAACTAGGTAGGAAAATTGTAAATTGACCTTCATTACAAAAATAAGACTTCAAAACAGTTTTATGCAAATGATCTTTTAATCATTAAAATTACGATTCACATAAAAAGAAATAGATGATGATACAGTTATGGAAGTTTTGCATAACAGACGTCAAGAATAGTTTTATGCCAATGATCTTTTAATAATTAAAATTACATTTTACACACAAAGATGTTGATACAGTTATGCAAATGTTGCTAACAACACTGAATTATTAATCGGATAGTAAAAAAACACGCTGGTATGAATAAATCGTTAACTAGGTACGACTAAATTGGCTTAATTTTGAAGTGCAGCCCAATGAGAGAAAACACGAGACATTTCAAATCTTGTACCAGATAGTAGAAACATCGTAGACCCTCGGGATCCTTCGAGTGGTTGACATCGACCAAGGAACCAGTTTTAGATGTGGTAAAAGAAATATGTTCATCTCCCACAACAATTTCCAGTTCTTGACGCCCGACCCGATCAGGCTGCGGCCATAGCGAATCGTCCTCTTGCATTATTTCAGAATCGTGAATGATCCGTTTTAGTTCATCCATGACACAGTTGTGAACATAGGCCTCCTTGCGGATCATTGTGTCGTTCTTGTAATTCGAGTTGTTCGCGTACCTCAACTTTCCGTCCGGGCGAAACTCAAATTCCAAAAATTCATGTCCAAATTTACCTTTGTGTCCAACATAGTACCGTATATAGAATTCTGTTGAGGGCATTTGGAAAGATTAGTAGACGCCGAAAAATGTTGTCAACAAACTCTGCAAGTGCAATGGCCAACCTTTAAAATGTAAGGTTAACTTCCTGTCCCATGAATCACCACGGTCCACGTTTCCGTTTCTTGATATCCAATCAAAACATTTCAAACGCGCGCTAGTTTCAATTAGAGAGGCTATTTACTGGTTTCACGTATTTTAGACGAGGAAAACACAGATGAGATTTACATTTAGATTTACACAGAATGTACTAGGAAGTTATGTACACAACTTGATTTTCAAATTATTAAGCCTTCCTTCATTCATAGCATTGGAACCTGTAGATTTCATTGACAAAAATTCAATTTCATTCATTTTGTAAAAAGTTTAATCTAAACAGCAATCTTATAAATTAGATAGATATTTTGGCACTGAAAGAGTCTATTGCTATTTTAAGAAATCATGCATCCACACAGTTATTGCATAATTTTTATGTTGTTTCATACTACTGCTCATACTATTAGTTTCACTAATAGTGTGCAAGTTTTGAAGATGGAAGAATATTATGTATATTTTCAGGTGTGCACGTAGATCCCATAGCTACCTCTACATTAGAAGTAGTGGGAGAATTTGTCAAGTACCGGTACATGATCATTGGATGAGCAAAGCGAAGACTCAATTTCACTTGACCCGATTTTTTTTTTTTTTTTTTTGCGCTCCACAGGTCAAACAAAAATTCAAATTCAATTAAAACTTGGCATGCCCAAGTTTCATCATCTGGATTGAATCCCATTGTTTTTTATACGCAATCGGTTGCACCACTTCTGAGAAAACTAATTTTCCATTTTCCAAATTACCCACAAGAATAAGCCAGAGAAGAATTTTCGTAAAAAAAATGTCCTTCGAAAAAATTCAAATTTTCACCGAATTTCAATATAATAATGATACACATTATTTCGAACTTTCACTGAAATCCGATCAGTCGTTTTGATATAAAAAATTATATAATGACATTTTTATACATCTAGCAAAGCTATTAAGAAAACCAATTAAATCCAAGCAACAGGTGTCACCAATTAATGAAGAACAATTAAAACAAGGCCATCTTTATTATCAGAGAAATTATTGAGATTGAGTAATGACATAAAAGGGTAGGGACAACCGACCTTGAATCAATCTTTCCATTTGGTTGGTTTGTTTCGTAGACTATTCTCATGAAGGAAATAGTAGATGCAATTTAATATTATATTATATTGTAATATTAGACTACTATATGAAACGTGATGACAGCTGTATACATATACACCTTGAGAACCACCTTTTATATTCATTACTCACTCTCAATAATTTCTTCTATAATAAAGAAGGCCTTGTTTTAATCGTTTTCCATTAATTGGTGACACTTGTTGCTTGGATTTAATAGGTTTTCTTAATAGCTTCAAAACGATGTGTAAAAATGTCATTATATAATTTTTATATCCAAACGACTGATTGGATTTTATTGAAAGTTCGAAATGATCTGTATCATCATTATATTGAGATTTGGTGAAAATTTGAATTTTTTCGAAAGACATTTTTTGTACGAAAATTCTTCTTTTGCTTTTTTTTGTCATCATATAATATTTTATATCAAAACGACTGGTTGGATTCCAATGAAAGTTCGGAATAATATGTATCATTATTATATTGAAATTTGGTGAAAATTTGAAATTTTTTGAAGGACATTTTTTTTATGAAAATTCTTCTCTGGCTTATTCTTATGGGTTAGTTGGAAAATGGAAAATTAGTTTTCTCAGAAGTGGTGCAACCGATTGTTAAATCCAAGCAACAGGTGTCACCAATTAATGAAGAACAATTAAAACAAGGCCATCTTTATTATCAGAGAAATTATTGAGATTGAGTAATGAATATAAAAGGGTAATGACCACAGACCTTGGTAATGACATAATTGTTTGGATCTCAAGGTGTATATATGAATACAGCTGTCATTACGTTTCATATAGTAGTCTAATATTACATATAATATTAAACTGAATCAGATATTTCCTTCATTAGAATAGTCTACGAAATGAACAACCAAATGGAAAGATAGATTTTAACTTGAATGCCGTCAAAACATCAACTTGATGTAACTTTTTGAAAAAATTCAATTTCATCCTCATTAGCTCATCCATCAACGCGGAAACACATAACGCGTTTTCCTAGTGATAATTCAATATGGTACCATTCAATTTCTATAATATTTTCGATCAATACAATATTATCAATATATTAGGACTTTCATATAGGCCTAATGTCGAATTTGAATAAACAATGTTTGATCAATTCAATATTGACGAGAAATTGTGTATAACTATCAACATACGCTGCTAAACTTGAACCACTCAGTCAGATAAAAGACATAAAGCAGCGAGTGTACTAAACCACTAGGCAAATGCAGCATATTCGTTGTAAGATGAGCGAGATATGTACGAAATGTACTTGAAACCTATATACACTATCAAGTCTGTAATGAACTGTCATGCCATGAATTGAATGGATGAATGAATGAATTGGCACACTACCCCTTAAAGTTATTGTTTTTAAGTACTTGATCACAAGCGGTCCTCGAAAGTGTCACCTCCATGCAATCATATACAATTAGCTAACATGAGACAGCAGGTTTTGGACAGCTAAGAACAAGTGAGACTGGCAAAAATTGCATGAAAAGTACTCCAACATCAGTCGTTGAATACAAAACTTCTCTTCCCACAACCCGTGACTAGAATGAAGACTTGACATATTTTTTTAAAACAAGAAAGTGGCATATGGTAAGCTTCGAACCATGGACTTTCACATCCACAGTCCGGGCACGTGCCTCCAAGGCCATAGATGGAGTCGGAGAATGAGTTTATATGAAAACTTATGACAAACACAAAATTGTCAGCTATTGCGCATCCCCTTTTGCGGAGGTGCATTACGGAGGTGACGCTAATGTCTATTATTCTTGTATTCATGGTTTTCTTCCAAGTAGTTCTACCGATTTGGCTAAAAAATATACAGTTCAAAGTTGGATAAGTCTGCGTTTCCACACAGAGTGTAATGCTGATCAGTCAAAACTATGTCATGATCGATGAGTCAACACTCATCGAATAATTTTCACTAACCTGCACACATGTGTAGTGTACGTTTACAAAAAAAGCAACATACAAACAAAGGTTCTCAAGAGTAGCATAGAGGTCTTCGCTACACACTCATCGAATAATTTTGTTCTTTTCCATTCAATATTTTATATATCCATCAATAATTTTAATCAATTTTTGATATTACAATTTCGGTATCATTTGGTATTTTTCAATCAAATGGCTACCCTACTATTCAATACATTTACATAGGCATCAACATAAGTAGTCAATTCAACCATTACATTTAATGAACAGTCCGTAAAACTATAATTTAATCAAAATTCAAAAGTAAGTCTAGGTCTATGTAAATTAATCTATAAAAGATGAGAATAAATATATTACTGAATAATTTCATCTGAGAGCCTTTACCATGAAAAGCAATTTTCAGGTACAGTTAAAAAAACTCATAAATACATTGTAACTAGTCTATTTGCTATACGGTCAACTTTGCCGCTAGATGGCATTGCGTCACTCAGTTTCATTGAAGACAAAAATCATCAAAAAATACATCAAAATCGTTGTTGCAAAATGGAAGGTTGAGATATACACTGAGATATAGCGACTGGGTCTACCTTGTAGCAGATTCACTATTGTAATAGTACCTGCTATACTTGTATCCACTACAGAAGACAGTAAAACTCGTATTGGAAAACCACAATACTCTAAAAATATCACAGACATACAAATATAACAAGTGATATTTGTGTTCGTTACATTGGTAGACGGCATTCTTCTTTTGTGGATGCAAGTATATATAAACACAACGTCATGGTACGTAGCCCTATCAAAATATTTCCACCGGGTCATTACATAATACTTTTTGTACATAATTGTTGGCCCTACTGTCCAATACCACACATTTACATTTTTATGTGCATATTTTCCTATGATGTTCATAGAGTTTCAGTCAATAAAAAACATATCTGACAAATGATGAAGCTAAACTATAGTTTGCTATCAGTGTTTTCCATCGAATCTATCCATAACATTGTTAACAACAACGTGCCGTCAGAATGATGAACACACATGAATGTCTTAAACTTGTGAGTAAACAGCCAATCTCTAATACAAGTTTTTTTCAGAATGTAAGGAATTTGGCATAATACCAATAGCACACATTTTAAAAATTTGTTCCCATCTTTGCTTCAAAATGATCACCGAAATTGAGATCAAATTGATTTCAAATTGATATTTTATTTATGAAAACTTACATAGAACAGAATGTACAAACTAATACGACTGAGTATCATATTAATATCATGTTTAATAATAATAAAATGACTTACCGGTACCAAAATGGCCATTATTATTTAGGTATAAGCCACATAGAAAATAGATGTATTACCACCAATACACACATCGTGACGGATCAAAACTGAACCCTCTGCATATTTCTACACCTCTGACTTGCAAATAGTGCATAGTATGATAGTCTGACTACCGAACTGTCGCTTTAGGGTGGCCATTATCCAATCACAATCCAGTGCTTCTCTCGATATCTAGCGGTAGGCATAATCCCTACACGGTGACTGATGATGAGTTGGAAGGGAGTGGGGATACAGTAGTGGGGGTTAAGGCAGCGATCAGATTTATGTCAGAATTGTGTGACATGTCTTGAAGTATATCTTTCGTCTATGGTAAAGGCCATTGTACTACTGTTTCCTAAAGCTTTTCAATATGGGATATATATTTTCTAAAGCCAAGTGAAGCTCGTCAATTGTTTTTGCGCCGGTGAAACAGAGTTTGCCATTCACAAAGATAAGAATTACGACTCTCGGATGAACCATGCGGTAGATCAGTCCAGGAAACAGTTCTGGTTCATAGCTACTGAACTGTCCATGTAGCATGTTCAGGTTCTCCACACGGATTGGGAACTTGAGATCACACGTGGCCACAATGTTGGTGACACGGAAATCCAAAAACTTGATATTGTACCCTAGTTTTTGGATGATCCGTGCTATTTTCCGTGCAGCTAGATTACACTCACTTTCACTTTTAGCACCTGTTATCACCATCTTACCGGAACGGAAAATAAGGGATGTTGTACGTGGCTCTCGAATTCGCATCACAACACCAGAAAATCTGAAACACGAATTATATTAATCATCATTTTAAAAGTGTCTGGCTGTCATTTCATACGATATTACTGATGTGGATTTCTCAGGAATTTATTTTGGGGAGAAATTTCTTCTAGCTGGAGAATATTCAATTTTCTACCAATTTCCATATTTTTTGCTTCAACATTTTTCAACAACATTAATTTCATGGATGGTAAAAGTCATTATTAACATAATTTCAACAATCTAGGCCTAGGCTATATGTAAACATAATATTTAAAAATCCCACTGCCACAAAAAATCTCAGCTTGGAGATCACAGGTACTGTACCAAATTTAGTTCAAATTTAAATTATGCACAATAGGTCTAGGCCTATAACATGCGTCACTAATAACGTACTGGTAGGCCTAGCCATTAGCTATGCCTAATAATCCACTTGAGACAATGCAGAAGGCCTACAACAATCAGATAACTTGGAAATACGAAATAAAATAAAATCTTCTTCTCCTCACATCTTGGAGAAATTCTCTAGAAATATCTTCTCTCTCATCACTATATTATGTATTTAGTAAATTCCTAACTGCAGTTGTGCACGTTTGAGCAGTGGCAGTTTTTCATTCACAATTCAAAAAATGTTATGTAGGCCTCTAACTTGGCTATTGTTACTGCTCGGGTTTCACTAAGAAGTCTCGTTTTCGGTTATAAACGAGCAATTCATCATTTTCGACACCAAAACTTGATGATACGATCAAATTTCAATTTTCAGGCAAAAAGCAGTCATGTTTCATGCAAGTCCCGATATCAAAATACATTAGTTCGGTCATAGAGGAAGGATCGGTTTTGGTGTCTGCAGCTTAAACAGACGAGGTCAATGATGGGGCTGGACTCATCTTTACCTCTGTGGATTATATTCTGTATTACGTGTCCGTTGATTTATATTGAGCAAGTCTAATGCACAACATAAATTTGCCGTCCCCACAACATTTTGCAAGACTGGTGTTGGCCTTTGGTCTGCAATTGGTGGGATCATTGCTGTCATTGAAACGTTTGATAAGATTGCAGTTTGTTTTGAAAGTGGAAGTTTTGACACTGTACTAGAAGCTGATCCTTGAGGTTGTGAAGGTGAGCTGCCAGTAGATCCCACTCGATTTACTGCTGGATTATTAAATAGGCCTAGGCCTACTGCAACTGGTCTGGGGCATTTCGGAGGTGTATTCAAAATGCCCAATAACTGCGGCGATGACAACGCCCTCGAGTTCAACTCCATTACTTAAATAAATAAGTGCAACCTTTGAATAGATTGAGAACATATGTCACTGACAGCTTTCACTTGCCATGAACAAATCTACCCACAAATCATCAAGTCTTCACATATATAGGAATCTACTACCACCATAATTACAGCCAAAAATGGACAACCCCCAATCTACTACAACTACGGATACAAATTGTACAGTTGGTACCACGTTGGTAGGCCTACTGTCATCTATACTGCTGCCAACTGAACACTTTGAAGCAGGGCAACCAATATTTTTGCTCTGTGTCAAACTGATTAAGGTTAGGTTAGTTAGGGCTTCTACAAATTTCAATTTGGATTTTGGTTTGTGTATGCAGCAAGGATTGGTGTGGAGCTTGCTAGATCAATGCTAGGGCTATTTGCCTAGTTAAATTAATTGGATTTTGCCTTGGATAGGCCTACGTCCTAGTTGGACTAAATATTCTCAAAAATGGACCCCAATTCTCTCAGAAATGTAAGTACAAGTTTCATGAATTAATCGTATTAAAATTAATCACATCCCTAAGAGGCCTAGGGATAAAGTGAATGGCCTATGCCTAGGCCTAGCATTGAATCATTTTCAAACATTGTAATTTTTTTCCAGTTTAAGGACTTCTTACAAGTGTACAATGGGATGTCAGAAATGTGCTTTCTCAGGTGTGTTCAAACCTTCAATGACAGACAATTAACAGATGAAGAGGTAAGGTTCTAGATTATTCTGGACGATCTGTTTTAGGATTATGTTAGATCATCTTTTTTTTCTGTAGGCCTAGGGTTAGGCAAAGTTCAGGCTCAGACTTGTGGATCCAGCACCCTCTAGGCTGAACCATTGATCATGGCCGATATCAATTCAATGCCGGTATATTCATACTGAATATAAATTTTCAATAAAAATGAAACACACATTCACTTTAGACCAGTTTGAAATGTTCACACGTGTAGGTTGCGCACTTGTTTCATGACGTCACATGCTTCAGTCTACACACCCGTTGCTGCCAGGTGGCTCAAGTCCTAGTATACGTTGTATTGCTTCTATTTTTTTTTGACAAAATCAAGTCGAACTTAAAATTAGATCTAACTTTCAACTGTTTCATTTCCAGGTAGGCTGCGTCAACGTTTGCGCACGTAAAAATATAAATGTAAACCACAAGGTCATGCAAGTCTATATGGAAGTGCAACCCATTATTGTTCAACAGAGGGTGGATGAGATGAACACGAAAGCAGAAGCAGCCCAAGCAAAGGCAGAAGCAACTCAAGAAAAGGTGAAAGCAGATACTGAATCAGTACAAGCTGAATCAACTCAAGTTGAATCGATCAACACCTAGAATTCCTTCCAGCTCTAATAATTAGAACAATCTATGTTTCTGTACAATCTGATCACTGGTTAACAGGGTTGACATGGAGTCCAAAATAGGGTTGGTATTATTGATTGGGTTACCTGGAAGTGGAAAAACCACTCTAGTGAATAATTTTTTGCAGTTTATTAATATTACAAGGAAAAATGAGTATGAATATAAACTTCATCGTATAACATATGACGATATGATACCGGTATCAATTCAGTCTGGACGTGGACAGGTTAGTTGGAAAAAGGCTCGGGATCAAGTTTTGGAGCAAGTTAAAAGTATGATTTGTCACATTAAAGATAAAGAAAGAGGTATTGTGAAAAGTACAAAACCATGTCCTTCTAAAACACTTATATTTATTGATGATAATATGTATTATCGTAGCATGAGATACGAGTATTTTCAACTTGCTAGAATGCATGGACTTAGTTTTTGCCAGCTGTATTTGTCTGTACCTGTACTGAAAGCTGTTGAGTGGAATAATCAAAGATCATCCCATTCAGTGCCCAAAGAAGTGATTCATAAAATGGCCACCAAACTTCAACCTCCTGATCAGTTGCACAACACGTGGGAACGCACATCATTAACCGTCTCACCGGAAATGTCAAAAATAGACGAAATTTATGATTTTGTGACATCATCACTTGAACACGTTGTTGAACCTATTGCCAAATCTGTACAAATAGTGGAGCCGAGTGTAATACACAAAGCTGATCTCGAACTACGCAAATACATTGGCTACACCATGAAAGAGGAACGTGGAGATGCAGCGTATATGCGTTCGAAAGCTGCGGCACTAAATACCAGGCGAAATGACGTGCTCGATCGATTGCGGTGTGGAGACATCTCGTTACCAGAAGAAAATGCGTCAACGTTCTTGGCACAACAGTTAGGTCTGGAGGATATATGATATGTAGTTACTGTAGTTGCAATAAAGATGTAAGTTCCTGATGCTGAAACAGAGAATAAAAACTACATTTAGAAGAGGATAATAAAGTTTGGGTCTATACTTAATTTAATAATATCCGTAATGTATTTAATTCTAGTTGAATACGATAGGCGTGAGTTTGAAAGAGGAACAGTTGGAAGAAAGAGGAAAAGAAGAAGACTAAGAATAAGATGTGAAGTGTTAAGGTGGGATGTGGAAGGAATAAGAGAATCGTGGAAGAGAGTAGGACGAAGAGTGGTGGGACGATAAGGATGTATGGGGGATGTTGTGGAGAGAGTGGAGCTAGAAGATGATAAAGATGGCGATGGGGTGTTGTGACGGGCGAGAAGTCGAGCACAACATAGCGCGTGTAATGGAATGGGTATGATTTTATTATTACTGTATCATCACATGGTAACTAGGGATATGCAGGATGCCAAAATATTTATAAATAATATTGATTAGATTAGTCATGGTATGCTTGGTACTATTATAATATTATTGATATAGGATCGTTAAAATGTTTGTACTGTATATATCAGCTAACTTGTCTCCAAATCAACAGGTGCAATTATACGGGACAACAAGTACATTATTTTAAACATTTGAAATAATCTACTACTACTAATAATAAAAAATGTAGCAATGTAGGCATATATATAGGCTATATATATATATATATATATATATATATGTAGGCATATGCCTACATATCTAAGGTCTGTAGATTATTATTCTGTATACCGGTAATAGTATTCTTTTAGATTTTCATACGTTTATGCTCATCTCAAAACGGAAATGGTGTGTTTTCATATTCTAGATAACTAGAAAAGAATAGATTTCGAACTTTAGCAAGTCCGCATACCTCGATTTCTTTATCCATTTGTTCAGACATCAAGTTATCCAAATTGTCTTGAAACCGCTGCCTAAGAGCATAGTTGTCCATGCTGGATATCTCTAGCTCGAGTTGTTGCCGACGATGCCCGAAGTCCATCAATTGCTGTTCAAGCGCGTCTAACCGCATCTGTATTTCTGTTCGCGTCATTTGCTGTTGCGAAACGAAGCCAGCCTCATCAGACGATAATTCTGACTTCATCAAGTCGAAATCAAACGAAGGTTCCGATTTGATCGACTGGCTGAATTCGGCACCTAGCTCACGTTTGATCGAGCTGGAAGGTCGGCTGCGCGGACTAAACATCTCCTTGCTGAACTGCGTCACTAGGGGTCTTTGGCTAGATGTTGGCGTTAGACCTTGTAATGAGGATGTGTCTGATAGGCGGCTGTCATCAGCTGAGGGGCGACTTGTCTCATCTTCTAGTTCCATGATGTTGATATTTGTTTCTTCCTCAGAGTCGCTGACAGCACCTCCAAATATATCATGTTCAGCTGAAAGAGAATAAATATTAGTCAAAATGGATACGATTTAATATGGTTTCAAATAAACACGTTTAATTCTTTATTCAGAATGTTTGCTCAAATAGTGAATTGCCTATTGAAATGGAATACTACATAAAAAAAGTAACATATTAGATACTAGTACCGGTAGCAATTAGTTCATTAGTCCTACAGATGATAAATTAAGAATAGAAAAGAATAAATATTAACAGACGATCAGGACTTATCGTTGATAGACTGGTCAATATATAATATATATATATATATATACACACATATATGTTATTTTAATGATGGTCGGCAACTCTAGGTTTTAACGGCTGAGTTACATGGGACAGAAACGACCAGCACTGCGATTCTCTATCTTTACTTAAATTCGGTCGATAGCGATCCTGCGAGACTACAAACGATCGGCAACTCACTCAAGGTCAACAGTCTATTCTCTATACGCACACGATCTCGATCAATGTCGAGAAGCTATGAATCGACAAATACATCATTATATATACGTCATACGTTCTTGACCAATAGGAGACCTTTGTAATTTAACTCTCTCGAGAACCGCCATTGCGGCGGCGCGACATGGCAGGCTGTGTATTTTTTTTAAATGTAGCTTAACGACCTCACCAATAGCTACGTTATACGGGGGTACGAATGAGCGGATGATAATGAAACGATGAAGAGATGATAGATGAAAGGACGTTTACAAAAGCCCAGGCCTTATGCGGGACTCGAACCCACGCCCAACGGTGACTTCAGTTACTACCGCTAGCGATAATTGACTCAGCCACCGGGGCGGCGGCTGTGTATTACGCCAAAGCAAAAACATTGCAAACATAACCTTAAATTATAGCTGTCAAATTGATGATACAATGTGGAATACGTCATGGATTAAAAAGAGCGCTTGAAATGTTTAATGTTGGCGGCGTAGTTTACGGTATTTAAAACATGAAATCGGTATTAAATCATAGGCCTATTATTTTAGAATTAAAAGCGGTGGAATGACGGTTCTTCTTTGCTTGGAATATTTCAAAACAAAAAGACGGTTACCTTTTTGTCTGAATGTGACAGTTCTTGACATTGAGAATAGTAAACGACAGGTCTTGTCGAGTCGTGAAGATTTGTTGATCGAGATCGTGAAGTTGCCGTAGAGAACACGCTACGTAAAGTTATCGATCGAAAATCTAGTTGTCTACGAAAATTACTCGATCTTGATCGACAATATTATAGAGAAT